>JANAVB010008599.1:25597519-25982519 GCA_029216955.1 Iris pallida
CCTCACGAGTTGTAGTAGACAAGATTATCTTTATTTTGATATATCATATCCCACTCAAACTCGTTTCTTGTACTATCTTTGTATCGCACAACTTCGGATCAATTTAGGCCATTGACCATTCCCACTTTTATTTATGATTATCATATGCACATTGTCATAACTTTTAAATTAGGAGCACAAGACTAGTTGTTTTCTCAAAACCAACTATGCATGATCTAGACAAGACACCCTACTCTCATGACCTTCGTGTCCCACTGTCACGACCCGCTACCCAAATTGTTGGGCCAGGCCGAGGCATGCCCAGCCTACGTTGAGATAAAACTAGTAGTAAGCTGTTCTAAAGACAACAGGATAAGACTAAATGTGCTAACAGTTCTATAAGTGAAGAAGAATCATAAATGCTCCAAACACAAAAGTCGTCGTATATAGTAAAATGTCCAAGTACAAGTGAACTGCAAAGTAAAACTGGATACATGTCCAGTTACAAAAAGATATAGTCTAATACATGTCTACTCTCAAAAGTCTAAGTAAACAAAAGACAACTAGGCAAGGTTCCCCGCAGGAACATCCTCGTAAAGCAGAGCTGGGTCCTCGGCAGTAATCCTATAATATGTGTCGCAGGTAACTCCTCCTCAGTAAGGACACCTACAACGTTATCCTGTCAGGACGGGGGCAAGTACTAAATCTAGCAAACTAGCATATGAAACATGAAAATGAACATGTGAGGAATAACTGGAAACATGGCATCACATAGTCTATCATGGCAAGAATACATATGTCATAGAAACAGCTGTATATGTAATGTTTAAAACTGTAGCAGGTACGTGATCGGTCAATAGATGTACAATGTGCTGGGGGCACATAATGAAATGTACTTCCGTATAAGTGAAACGGCGACAGATGTACATACGTACAAATCCGCGTTGAGATAAAGCCTACGACAAGGTATACATATAAAATGTCAACCTTGTTCGGTACGTACGTACGTACGGAGAAGGGGGCATGATCACGTACTCAACTATCAGTTTCCCCATAACCCATATTCTAATCATGTGAGAGATACATAAAGACAGTTCTAAGCATGGTAGTAACTGGAAGTACAACATGTAGAGATCTAACTTGCTACCCCAAGGATCAGCATTTAACATGGTAGGGTTTACAGTTCATTTATGTGACAATATGTAAAGTTCGTAGAAAGTACTTGCCTCTAGCAAAGCAAAACAAAATAAGCTGCGATAACAGTGCTATGGATGTCTGGTAACTCGTCGCTGTAGAAGTAAATACAATAACTTAGTTTTTACACTAAGCTAAAACACTAGGACACTAATTGGTGAAATACGACTTGTGACTGGGCACCTAGCCAAAATGATGACTTTGGCTTAGGAGACCAATGTGGGGTGACACACTACTTTAACTAACTTTCTAGGATCTTTACACTAGTGAGGGGTGAGATTCAACACGGCTAAAACTCAAAATAACACAAAAAGCTACAAGTCGTAATTAATCAATAAATAAATCAACAGTCCATTGTGTTCTAATAATATTTTGAAGTAGACAAAAAGCCTAGTTTTTCTTAAAATAAAGTACCAAGGTGAACCTTGTTAATCATAGAAATTATTATAATTTTCTGGAATTTATTAACCAGTACAAGTATTTAATAAAAATCAGGTTTCCTAAGTATGCAGAAAATGAGTTTTGGTTTCATATGCCAAATTAGTGGCAAAACAGTAATTTAAATACTAAAAAAATTATACTAAATTAGCTAACTTAACATAGTATCTAAAAACTATTTTTCCATAATTTTAGCAGTACTTTAAGTATTTTTAGAAAATCAAAAACAGCATTGCACACAATAATTAATTATCTGCGTATTTTGTCCATGTATATAATTTGAACCAAAGTTCAAATACAGGATCCAAGGTCATGAATCAAGTCTAATATGACTTGTACAGGTCTTGAATGTGTGAAAACACATTTGGGCCCAAATACCCATGCTAGGCTTGGACACCAAATGGTTGCAGTAATTTAAAATAATAAAAATATAATTTGGTAATAGTCAAAATAATATTATTATTTTAATATGGTAAAGTTATGCATAGTAACTATAAAAGTATGAACATTATTTTATAAAAATAATTTACACTAAGCTAAGTGAAATACCAAAATAAATATATATATATATACATAGACATAGGGATATTTATATATAAGAAAAATACTCAACTATATATATATATACAAATAATATATATAAATACATACATATAAGAAAATACTCAACTATATAATATATATATATACAAAAATAATGTATACATATACATATACATATAATAGTATATTAATAATATATACACAAGGAAATATATATCATAAATATATACATAAAAATATATATATATATATAAATAAATATATATGTATACATAATACATATATATATACACATACATAAAACAATAAAGTATAAAAGATGAAGTATATATATATATATATTATATATATAATTATATATATATATATATAAACAGCAAGTATATATACATAAATATAGTATATATAATATACATATATATACAAAAATATGTATATACATATATATATAAATATATATACAAAAGAAAAAGAAAAAGGAAACAAAGACAGCCAGGGGGACTCGAACCCAGGCCAACACAGCGCGGGGGGGGGGGGGTTTAGGTCGAGTCGGGCTGGCCAGGGGGTCAGCCCGTTGGCTTTGTTAGAGTAAGGGTTTCGTTTATTTTATTTAGGTTCGGTTTAATTATTATAAAAAATAATAAATCAACCCTGTGTCCTGACAGTTAGGGACACAGGTATCCTCGTGTCCTAGGCCTGCACGACACGCATGAGTTTAATCTCGCGTGTCCAGTTCTATCAAAATGTTCGCCAGGACACGGCGAACCACATACACGTGTACGAGACACGCACGACACAGTCTCGTAACTGTTACCTGTGTGTCCGACTTCGGGGGGGGTGTTGAGGGTTGTGGACGGCGGAGGAGACGTCGGCGAGGCGGCGCTCGAGTGGCGCTGCCTTCAGCTCGTCGAGGCGAACTTGTCGACGGCGGTGGTTGGCGGTGAGGGTCGTCGGTGGGGCTGGACAGGGGCTCGCCGAAGCTAGGGTTCCGGTGGGGGTGAGAGTGGGAGATGGGGCGGCGCTGGCGGTCGTGGGGAGAGTTTAGGGTTAGGGTCTGGTCGGGGGAGAGTGGGGAGTTTTATAGGGGGTTCGAGGCGGTGGGGGCAGCCGGATTTGGCGGGGGCAGCCGGTCGTGGCGGTCGGGGCAGCGGAGTGGGTGAGGTCGAGGAGAGAGAGAGAGAGAGAGAGAGAGTTGTCGTGTGGGGGGGGGTTTGGTAGTTAGCACTAAAGCCCCTATAGTTTAGGAAATTGCATAAAGATTTAACAGTATAAAATGCAAAATAATTTGCATTCCTCAATTAAAAACAAATTTCTAATTACAAACTGATATAAAAATATTTCAAAGATTTGCAAAATGATATTAAAATATTTTAGAAAATTTACAAATCAATATTTTTGTATTTAAAAACTCATTTAAAATTATTTAAAAATTCTAGAAAAATTCCTAAAAATTCCTAATAATTATTTAAGGCTATAAATGACATAAAAATTTAATTAACACTAATTAAAAATGAATTTGAAAATTAGGGGCTTACACCACTCAGGCACACCATCTTGTGTGACCCAATCTTGATTCACCCCACAAAGTCATTTTTATTTCCGACTCGAATTGGGGGCACCATTTCGACCCAAACTTGTTGACCCAAAATATGGATACGATCCACATTAAGCCTACTACCCACATGACATTTGTGTTCCATTCAACTGAGCCCCACATACTACTTATTACTCGTATTTAGAGGAAGACAATAGAAGGTAGTATCGCATAGGTGTATTATAGTATCCTGGATAGAGTATGCCAATAAGTTGAGATCTTTACAGATCACAAGAGCTTGAAGTACGTGTTAACCCAGAAGGAATTGAACATGAGGCAGAGGAGGTGGCTTGAACTGATGAAGGACTTTAATATCTAGTTGCAGTACCATTCAAGAAAGGCCAACGTAGTTGCAGATGCCTTGATCAGGTATCCAGTCGCTATGTATTTGGCGACAGATCGTCACCTATTGGCTGATCTGGAAAGTTTGGGTATCGAGGTGATCGTTTCGGGCATGAAGGTTCAGATGTGGGGTTTACAGATTCAGTCTGCGTTGATAGACAGAGTCAGATCAGCATAGTTTGATGACGTGGCCCTGGGGAGCATCAGGGAGCAGGTGCAGGCAGGATTGCTAGACGATTTCTCTATAGCCGAAGATGGGTCGCGGAGGCACGGTTCTAAATTGTGCATTCTGAGTGGAGAGCTTCGGGAGGAGATTTTGTAGGAAGTGCATCGTTTCCAGTACTCTATACATCCTGGAGCCAACAAGATGTACAGAGACCTGAGGGAGCACGTATGGTGGTATGGCATGAAGCGAGAGGTAGCTCAGTTTGTATCTCGATGCTTAGTATGCCAGCAGGTGAAGGTCGAGAGACAGAGGCCAGGTGGTCTGCTTCAGCCACTACCCATTCTAGAGTAAAAGTGGGAGCACATCACTATGGACTTTGTATCTGGACTTCCACGATCTTCAGGAGAAAAAGACGCGATTTGGGTCATCGTTGATAGATTGACCAAATCGGCCCACTTTTTGTCTTTCAAGGTGGGACTATCTACGAAGAAGCTGGCAGAGATATATGTGCGGCAGATAGTCAGATTGTACGGAGTTTCGATGAGCATAGTCTCGGATCAGGATAGTCGTTTCGCTTTCCATTTTTGGAGGAGTTTGCATACTAGCTTGGGCACCCAGCTCAAGTTCAGTACCGCGTATCACCCCAGATAGACGGATAGTCAGAGAGGACCATCCAGACACTCGAGGATATGCTTCGTACTTGTGTGTTATACTTTGGGGGATCTTGAGAGGACCATCTTCACCTAGTAGAGTTTGCTTACAACAACAGCTATCAGGCCAGTATAGAGATATCGCCATTTGAGGCTCTATACGGACGGAGATGTCGTACTCCTTTGTCAAGGGACGATATCGGTGAGAGAGTTTTGCTTGGCCCGGAGATGGTGATAGATGCAACAGAGAAGGTTAAGTTGATCAGGGATAGACTTCGGGTGGCTCAGGATAGACATCGGCATTGGACCGATAGCCACCAGAGACCGTTAGAGTTCGAGGTTAGTATCAGTTTTTTTTTTTCTGTTTGTGCTTGTTTGTGATTGTTTGCTTTAGGGTCTTGTATTGAGTCTTGTCTTGTGTCTATGTTGGCGATATAGCATTCCTGAGGATTTCTCCGACATGGGGTACGATTCGTTTTGGCCGAGGTGGGAAGCTTAGTCTGCGCTTCATTGGACCTTTCACTATTCTTGGAAGGGTCGGTGCAGTGGCCTATCGACTAGACTTGCCGCTTACGCTTGAGGCACTTTATAACATGTTCTATGTGTCGCAGTTGAGACGGTACGTGGTAGACCCCAGTCACGTATTGGAACACCGTGTTAGAGGTGGGGCCTACTCTCCGCTATCCAAAGCAGCATGTGGAGATTCTGAATCATCGTGAGAAGGTGCTCCGAAACTAAGTTATTCCTTTGGTTCGTGTCGCATGGAGGCATCACTCTCCAGGTGAGTCTACCTGGGAGAGAGAGGACGAGATGCGGGAGCATTACCCTTATCTTTTCGAGCCTTGAGGTATATTTTTTCTTTGTTCTTGCTAGTGTTATAATGCTAGTTTGCTCTAATTTCGAGGACGAAATTTTTTTTAGGAGGATAGATTTGTCACCCCCACTTTCCTGAATAGGGCTAATATGCTCATTTATATTATTTTGTTATTTCATATTTTTAAATTATTATTGCTAGTGTTTTTACATTATTAGTTAAATAGGTATTTTGTTGATATAGATATATACATGTTCAATGGAGTTTTTATTTATAAAAATCTTTAATATATTAAATAAATATAAATAAAATATTTATTTTATTTATAATATATTAAGATTTTTGTATATATATTTATTTGGTATTATTCCATTTATGGAGTTTCTATTATATATATATATATATATATAAATATTATATATATATATTATATATATATTATATATATTTTTATATATATATATATATATATATATGTGTGTGTGTGTGTGTGTGTGTGTGTGTGTGTGTGTATTATTATTTAATTATAGAAAGGAAAAAAATAGTTTTAAATAGAAATAATTTTTAATGGGTTTTATTTATTAAATAAATACATATGCAAATACTCTATATGTATGTATGTATGTATGTATGTATGTATGTATGTATGTATGTATGTATGTATTGATATATAAAGAATTAAGTATTAAAGAAAGAAAGGAATAAAAGAAGAAAGAAAAAAAAAATCAAAAGCTCATACAAACCAAAAATAAGCACACACAAGCTAGCAGCTAAAGCAAACATACACGCACACCTAAACACAACACAGCAGAGGGGGCGAGCTCCTTAAGCCGAAGCCCCTTATCGGCAAAACCGAACACAACCCGATTTTTCCTCTCCTTTATATATATTCCGATAGAGAGAGGGAGAGGGATTTTTACAAAACCCTAACCCTACGTCGTCATCCCAATCCAGCGTGCATCCCGACATCGCCGTCGACCAACCCGCGGCCGTCCATCGCCGGGAAACGTACAACGAACAGCCCACCCGCGCGCGAAAACTGTCAGCGATGAGCCGATTTCGCAACAGGATTTCTCCGCGCACGCTCGATCGATTTCCGAGCCGTTTCTTCCGTTATGATCCTAACCTATACACCTTTAATTCTTTTCAAATAGTTCGTGCCGATTCGCATCATGTGCGACGAAAAATGAGTTCCAAAATCGAGAAAAAACTCAATTTTCTGGGTTTAGAAACTGTCCCAAAACTCTATGTTTGCGGTCGATTTGCGACCAGAATATCGCTAACTTTGGAAAAACTTCTGAAGAAACTTGTAGACAACATATAGGAGATCAGAACCCTTCTTGTAGATTTAATTTTTATGCATTATACATGAAGTTATTGGTTTGTGATGTTGGAGAAAAAAATGTTTTCAAAAACTGAAATTTTAGAAAAAAATTATCCCGATACGTCGTCCGTCCTGTCAATCCGGACGATGTGGTCGCAAACCGAAAGTACCAAAAGGTGCGTATCGACTTCATGAATGTGTGGGCTTTGACGGAATTCAAATTAATCGGGTGTGCGCGACGAATTTGATGCGTATCCGTCGAAATTCAACGTATCGGCCATTTTGCAAATTTGTTAATTACTTTGTGCACGCTCGTCATATCGAGATAAAACTTCCGCCAACAGAATCGTATCATTTTTCTGGTCATGTATGCCAAGTTTGGTCCGATTCTGAGAAGGTCGACCGGAACGTTATTTTGGCGGGCCCGTGACCCGATCCAACGGACAAATTTGTGCACGGCCCACCGGAATCCAACTTTGGACATACGGTTGGATTCGTCTCGTCAAACCGGACCTGTAGACATGTAGTTTGATGACTTTAGAGACCGTAGATTCTGATATATTTTTTGGTGCAAAGTGGATCCAACAGCGGACACCATTTTGACCCAAAATTACTGTTTTGCCCCTGTATCCAGAATTGGACTTATGGATAGGCGTTGCTAGCTAATTTGACCATTTTAAGAATGTTGGTAATATTTGTTTCAGTATTAGGAGACTGTTGTGCGAGTTGACCGTTCGTGGCTCATTGAGTGGTTTATAGTTCGATTTTCTCAGCTCAGAACAACAGACAAGTACATTCTCTTATCGTTTTCATTGCTTTGATATCTACTATATCCGAATCAGTTGTAGTATTATACTTGATTCTCGACACGAGGATACACGAACTAGTATACGTGAATCTCGTCATGAGATGTCATTCATGGTTTACCTGGTATATGAGTACATTATTTGATATTATTTCATATACTTGTATAAATATCGATTTAGGAGTGGGCTGGCCCCCTGCCTTTGAATTCCGTGTCATAACCTGTCATGTCTGGATCCATTATACTATTCGGGGATGGAGAGTTATTAGAGGTTATGTGATCATTACCCCTACTTGTTTATTACATGTGCATAGTTCCACCCTCACCACACGTAGTGTGTAGCCTGACCTTATACTACTTGTACATAGCTTTCCATTTTGGCCGGCCTGATCCCTATACTATTATACTCCCTGTGTATAGTCGGTCAAATGGAACAGCCTGATCTTGACCCAAGCCGATCACATAACGCTCTAATATCTCATGGTACTTTTTTTTCTTTCTTTTTAGGTTTACATCATACCTCAGATTACTTTATACTGCTTATATTCCAGTTTTATCTTATATCTCACACATGACATGATATCTAGTTCTCTTGTACTGTTTTACTTTCAGTCTTAATATTTCATCTTGTATTTCATTATAATCGTCTCTTATAGTATTTATCAATTCACATAGAACTGTTGTTAGCATTTGTACTTGCTCATATCCTGACAGGATAACCCCCGTTGTTTTTCAGAGAATTTAGATACAGATTGCCCGACCTACTACGGATGAGCCTATGACCAGGACCAGCCTGTGGACCCGGTGCTCGTAGAGGATGCACCGCCTGTAGTGGCTTAGTTTAGCTAGATTTGTCTGGACTATATTCCAGATTGATACTTTGAGACTTGTAGTATTTATTTGGGATCTTGTGATGTCTTTAAATTCTGAACTTGTGATTGTGGCTCAGCACTATTTCAGACTATTTACTTCATCTTTATCCTTATCTTTATCATCGTGCTTATCTTCCTTAGATTTATGTGATTGAGTGGTGATTATATTCCTCCGTACGGAGATGACAGGTTATATTATTGCTTGTCTTAGATTCTATATATTCTAGATGACCTTTACAGCATTCTACCGCTGATACTGCGGCGTAGGCTGGACGTACCCACGTGCTCGTGTCCCTAAACAGGGTACGGGTCGTGACACATGGTAGGCTCAAAATAGATCAAAATCATATATTGGGTTGATTAGATTGGACCGATATCGAGTCCCGAAATTAAGTTGGTAGTGGGATCATGTTTTACGATAAATGACTAATTGGCCTAAATTGACCCGAAAGTTGTACGATGCAAACATAGTATAAGAGAACAAGTTTGGGTGGGACATGATATATCAAAATAAAGATAATCTTGTTTACTGTAAATTCGTGAAGGAAGTTTTAGGATATTGGCATCTCTGACGCTCCAGAAATCAAAGTCACGAAAAAGACCATTTAATGATCAAAAATAATTAAATAAAAATGAATTATCGAAAATAATTCATTTAGAAAATTTGAAAAAAAAGCCCTAAAATTCAAGAGGCTCACACTTCATGCCATATACTCTTTAAAATAACTTACCTAAAGTGTATGGATAGAGATGTAGGCCGTCTCTTAAGGGAAATCTTGTAGACACCCAAGATACATGCATCAAAACTAGGCTGGCACAAGGTCTTTAATGTGCATCCAGAAGCGCAGTTGATGTGATTACGTGAGTGAAAAAAATTACAGTTATGGTACAGAATTCAAGGCTTAGTCCATTCTTGTATCATGTTGTCATTTAACCTATGCGGGAAGATCTAAGTCATAGCGACGCCTATCCTAATGCATGATGGACAGTCACTGTAGGAAACGCTCAACCCATATATAGAGACATGTGGGGATTGTTGGTACTTTTGCTTGTTATTGTTGGTGTTTTGCTTTAGAAACTAGAAAGATAGTCCCATATTGGAAAAACCAAATGGATGGTATCTCTATATAAAGCTTTACTTGTGTTGAGAGATCACATATGTTTGCCATTAAAATCTTTTGCTGTAATTTTAATACAAACAGAACAGTGTTACAATGTAGGACTTAGACGTAGTCCTAGGAGTACTCTTTTGTTTAATCTGGGTCCCTTGTGCCGATGGAGCGAGTGGTAATACATTGACTCCGTTGACGATCTGACGACGGTTATCGGTTCTCTGAAGGTCTGAGTTGCTCTGGGTGCTGGAGCTTGCTGAAAGGAGGAAGACGTTGAGTGTCTGTATCTGCCTCTCTGGTTGTGCGATGTCTCTGTCTGTCTATGAATGTTCGTCTCTGTGTGTGTGTACGAAGGAAATGATCCCTCTATTTATAGTCTGCAGGCTGGCTGCTCATGCGCGCACATGTCGGATGCGCCTGGACGTGGGGACGCCACGTGGTGATTGCTGATGGAGGCGCATGGACGATGTGCCCTGATTGAGGGGTTAAATTCTTCATACTGCTGTTGTGGGCCGGAACGTAGCAGGGGGGAGAATCTTTCTGTTGCAGAGATCTTGGGTGAATCGAGTCAAAGGACACGTGTCGTAGGCCCATGGCTCGGAGATCTCGGATTTGGTGGGGAATGATCTGGTAGGATGCGTCTGGGATTGGGCGCATAAGGAGACCTTGGCTCGTAACCTTTGGGAGTCACGAGCAATTTGAGGCGCATGGCTTTTGAGGCGCATGTGAGGCTTCGATAGTGACTTTACTTCTGTCTTTTGGGATCAGATAGAAGTCTGGGATGCATGGCTTTTGAGGCGCATGCAGAGCTTCAGTAGTGACTTTACTTCTGTCTTTAGGGATCAGAGAGAAAGTCTGAGACGCATGGCTTTTGAGGCGCATGCAGAACTTTGGGCGCATGGTCGCGGACGTGCATGCGAGTGGTTGGGCGGCCACGTGGCTTATAACCGCTGGAGGAAAGTAATGATGATGCTGACGTTGGCGACGCTTCGTTTTCTGAAAAAGTTGTCAACTGTTCAGTCCTCGAGAGGCGTGCTGCCAACTCTGTCAGACTTCAGCATTTAATGTTCTTTGACAGGTGATGGATTGTTGGAGTGGGCGCATCGATCGGCGTTCCACTAGGCGCATGGGGCCGCATGGGGGCGCATGCTTGTGAAGCGCTTGGTGCTGAGGGGCGCGTCTGTGTGATGCACGGTCTGGCCGACGCATCCGCTCCGCTTGACACGTCTTTTGGTACGACTGTTACGTTCTTCGAGTGCTTTAAATAGCCGTTTTGACTTGGCTGAATTTGAAGCGTCAGGTTCATCCATTTAATGCAAATTCATTGTACGGGATTCGGAGAGCCATCCACTTGGCGCATGGGTTTGATTTGCCCGGCCTATGAATAGTGGCATGGAGAGAGTTTGCTTCTCGTTCTCTCACGTTCTTCCGAAATGAACTTGTTTACTCGAGTGCATTCTGTTGATGAGATGCTCCCGAGGGTGAAGATGCGACGCATTGTCTTCATTGATGCACTTGAAGGTGACTGCTACATCCAAAAGTCGGAGTCAAGGGCTTCTGAGGCAGGCGGAAGGTGCCTGTTGCATCCAAAGATAGGGATGCTCGAGCCTCGTCTCCGTTATGTGGGAAGAGCCGTAGATCGGAATTGCGGTGCTGTGGCTTTGGGGGCTCTTTCTTCCTTTAAAGTGGGTGTTGCCCATTCTGGTTGTGTTGAAAGCTGCTCCTTTATCTGCGGTTTCGATTGCGGTCTTCCTTCGCCTTTGGAGGCTCTTTCGAAGCCTCCCCTGGCCACAGGTTGGCTTGCGGTGCTCTTCTCTTCCTCGGTTTAGGGAGCTCTTCCTCCAGCTAGAGGGTTGATTGCCACCCTCGTTCTGCCCAATAAATGCTTCATTAGTCGAAGCACTTAGACGGCGGTGAGCCTGGCTGGAAGGGTGGAACATAACTGAGCTGCTGAAGGGATGCACATAACTGAGCTGCTGAAGGGATGCGCCCGGCTGGGAGCGCATGGTGGGATGCGCCTGACTGAGAGCGCATGGTGAGATACGCCTGTTCAAGAGCGCATGATGATGTTGCGCCTGGCTGTAGACTTAGGGTCTTTTCTTTTTGTAGAAGTTCTTCTTTGTACAGCCCTTTTTAAAACATGTAATAGACTTTTATATGAAATAAAAATCTTTTTTTAATGTCTATATTCTTGTTTTGCTGTGTCAAAGTACTTTGTCTGAACTTCCTGGCGCATGTAGCTTTTGGCGCATAGGATTTCTGATCGTGAAATTCCATGCTTCTACAAGACCCCCTTCAAAGTTTTCAAAACTTTTTTATCAAGTTTTGGAATACCTTGAATAAGAAGCATGGTGGTTGGGGCGCATGTCTGTTCGGGCGCATGGATACTCCGCGCATCAGTGATGGGGCGCATGCTCCTCTCAGTTAATGCAAATGATAACGCCTCGATAACCAAGAAGATTAATGATGATCTTTTTGGTTTTATCTGCAGTTATCTCTTACAAAACTCGAAGCGGCGGCTGAGGTCACACTTCATCGGTTCACGCGTGCGACTGAGCCTATAAATAGGCGTAAGGAGAAGAGAGAGAGTTCTAGCCTGATTCCTCTCTTTGCTTTTGTCTTTTATAGTTCTTCTTCGAAAAAACCCTAACTTTCTCCTTTCAAGAAATGGCTCCCAAGACTCCATGCGGCGGTACTGGCAAGGGAAAGGAGCCTGCAGAGTTCGCCGAGGAAGACGCTCCTGTCACCATTGTGACTCCGGCCGACGTTCGGCATGCGGTGACGGGTGGGTGTTGTTTTTTCATAATGTGCCCTAACTCTCTGCTGCCGACGTGCATGGACTTCTGTCCTGATGATGCGCCGAGGTTTTATCCCACCGACGTGTATGGGTTTAGGCCCTTATTATACACCGAGGTTTAACTGCTAACGTGCATGGGTTTACACCCTGATGCGCCGAAGCTTCACTGCTGGCGCGCATAGGTTTGCACCCTGATGATGCATCGAAGCTTTCACAGCTGATGCGTATGGGTTAACACCCTGTTGATGCGCCGAAGCCACACTGCTGATGCGCATAGGTTTGTACCCTGATGATGCGCCAGGCTGCTTGACACACTTTGTCTTTTTAGAGCTTTTTGCCGGACTTTTGTTTTCATTGTATCAGTGTTGATGACAATCCCTTTGTTGAATGAAGTGTAGGCCTTTAAAAATGACAGTCACGCTGAGTTGATCAGGACAGAGTCAAAAGTCACGCTCAGTTGATCCAGATAATATTTACAAATCACGCTGGGGATACAGCTCATCATTTGTCAGAGAGTAATTATGACTGACAGCACAACAGTCGAAGAATGTCTCTTCGTATGCCACGTATGCACAAAATTCGAGAGATCACAGCCGTCTATTGCGTGATTTTCGAAATCTTCTTCAGCAAGACTCAACCTTCGTCAAGTTGGCGTACCAAAAGAGCTTTTTGTCATTTAATGTGACTGACAAAAGCAATCACTACCAGAGATTTTGTGTCAGTCGAGGCACGCTGAATTAAGACAGCTGGCAGTTCTATCCCAAATCTGCGTGTATTCTGAAGTTTTCTTCCTCAAGTCTGCGTGGATTCTGAAGTTTTCTTCATCAAAGTCTGCGTAGATTCTGAAGCTTCTTGCCCCAAGTTTGCGTGGATTTTAAAGCTTTCTACCCCGAGTCTGCGTGGATTTCGTCTTCACCAAGTCTGCATGGATTCTGAAGCTTCTTGCCCCAAGTTTGCGTGGATTTTGAAGCTTTCTACCCCGAGTCTGCGTGGATTTCGTCTTCAACAAGTCTGCGTGGATTTCATCAAATTGGAGTACGTGGCAGCCATGCCACTGATCTCTCGCCTACGTGTCCTGTAACTTGCACACGACTCATGCATGATTGCCATGTGTCCAACAGTTACAGGCCACGTCCAGTAACTGCTCACAGTCTTGCGTATGTTAAATCCTGCATGATTTTCAACTAAGCACAGGCTGTGAAGACAGTTATCTTTTCAGTTATTATTTTTGACTCTATAAATAGAGTTTTTTTTATTCATAGGACAGATACATAGTTATCTACTGTCAAATTTTGAGAGCTTTTCTTCTTCGCATAGTCCCAAGGATAGAGCGATCGTCTTCTAGATCGGATTCCCACAGTTGTAATTTTCCTAAATACCAACAAATAAAGGAATTTATTATGAAAACAAATTGGCGACTCGCTGGAAACCATCTCCTCTTCTGAGATGCAACAACTCAATGCGATACTTCGTCAATCGGCTCGACAAAGATGGTGAGACGATCCAATTCGATCAACTCGTCTATGAAGAATGCAGCGGGCTAAGAGTGGTAAGCCCACTATAGCCTCCATCATCACTGCCAATCGAGGGACACTCTATCTATGTCCCTAAGAATCAGTTGGCAGCCAATGGTGAAGTCTCTGCCACAGTGTCTGCTCCTAACACTGGCAAGAACTCTACTGCAAGCATGCACACTCTTGTGCTCTCGAAGATGACAGCAATCAAAGATCACACAGTACTGGCTCCTTAGCCAAATCTGTTCCAATGTGTCTCCAAAGTTGAAAGTCACGCTGACAGTACTGGCTCCTTAGCCAAATCTGTTCCAGCGTGCAATTTCAACCTCAAAAGTCACGCTGACAGTACGGCTCCTTAGCCAAATCTGTTCCATGTGCAATTTCAACCTCAAAAGTCATGCTGACAGTACGGCTCCTTAGCCAAATCTGTTCCAGCGTGCAATTTCAACCTCAACAATCACGCTAACAATACTGGCTCCTTAGCCAAATATTCCAGCGTGTATTTCCAAAGTCAAAAGTCACGCCAGCACTGGTTCTTTAACCAAGCCTGTTTCAGCGTGTATTTCATCTAAAAGAATAGCTCTTTAGCTATCTCTTCCTCTTTGCCAAGTTCTACCAGAACTGGGGGTGGTCTTCCACACAAAGTCCCTTCGAAAAGAAATAACTCTTTAGTTGTTTCTTCTGCTCCTGTAGTTTTTACTTCAGGAACAGCTTTGACTGTTTTTTTAGTCAAAGAAAAGGAGATGGTCTTTTGACTACTCTTCCTTCTGGACATTCTATGTCTCAAAACTTGAATGAGTCTAAGAAGAAACATTCCTTAATGTTTTCTTCTATGACTTCTTCGAATTGGGCACAGAATTTGTCTAGAAAGGTCTGTTACCAACCCTAATCAAGGGGGTGGTTCAACTCTTCCTTCTCTGCAAATATCCAGATCAATGGAAGGAAAACTCAATGTGTCCAAAACCAATGTGTCACTTCCAACTGATCTAAGAACAAAAATTAACACTTCTGGTGTTAAGAACCATACCAGTTGGAAACAAGGATAAGAGATCCAGATGCAGAGTATGCAAGAAACTATGTGGCTCATATTAATCATTCTCTATATAATCAAGAGCCATCAAGACCCAAGAACAGGAAATATATTCCTCAATCTTCACAAACAGATTTACGAGAATATCTTCAACAGAAGAGAAGAAGTGATTCTGTGTCAAAGGACCATGCTGAATGTGACTTCTATCCAAGAGTCATAATTCAATGCAGATGTCAATCAATGGCTCATGATCATGTTGATCATGAATATGACTTCCAGCCAAGAATCACAATGCAATACAGATGTCAAACAAAATGACAATCTGTCTTCAATCGGATTCAGTGTGAACCTATGCCTGATAAAGATGAGCCTTTGTTTGCTTCTGTCAATATGACCTCTCGGGATGTTGGGGGTAGAGTTGATAGTCCAGATGGAGTATACAGAAATACCAGAGCAAGAGTCCTGGCCTCTAGTCAAAGAAATTTGATCTCTGAAGATGATTCTGAATTCCTTGGAGAATCTAACTTCCCACCTCTTCCTACTGGGGGTAGTTTCTCCTATAATTGACTTTGATGCACAAAGCAATGATTCAGAACAAACAACATCTACCAGTTCATCAATAATTCCTCGTACAGTCACGACTTATATGGTTGATGGGAATACTGATGAACCTTCTTCTTCCTTGACTCCTCAAGATCAAAGAATTGCTTCTTTGGAACAACAAATGAAGTCTATGGCTGATACTATGAAGTCGATGTATGAACTCATGGCAACACAGATACAAAATCGACAGACTGTACCAGATGCCATACCAACTGACACTGATATGAGTCCAGTACAAGTTCCTCCAGCAGTACAATCCAATACTCCTGGACCAGCTCAACCAAACCCTAGTCTCTTGGAGCTGGGGGTAGTGCTTACAATGCTGTTCCTCCTCCCAACTATTCTCTACAAGTTACAACTCCACAATCTTCTGGAGTTGTTAACGAAGAATTGAGGAATCTCAGAACTCAATTCGAGGCATTCAAACAGAAGGATGGTTTACAAAGGTTAGGCATCAAACAACCTTATCCGATAGAATGGAAGCAAGTATCGTATCCTCCTAAATACAAGCCTCCCATTATCTCATTCTATGATGGAACCACTTCTCCAAGTCAGTTCATTAATCACTTTGAAGTGATGACTGATCAGCTGCAACCAAGCGACGCCCTCCTTACTCGGTGTTTATTGGATGTCTCAAGGGAACGGCTTATGAATGGTATAGAAGTCTCCCAGATGGGAGCATTACCTCATTTTTCGGTTTCAAACAGATGTTTCTTGAACGGTTCTATGAAGGGCTCAATGACATGACTATGTCTGCTCTTATTAGAATCAAGCAGAAAAATAATGAAACTACAGAAGAGTACATTGAACGGTTTTGAAGAGAAGCTCTGAAGATGCCTCTTGGAACTCCTGATGCTGTTACCATCGATACATGCAAATCGAACTTGTTGCCAATCATTAGCATGTGGACAGGATCCACTCAATTCCAAGACTGGCCTTCTTCATAGTTAGTGCCAAGGCCGCAGAAATTAATGCTGAAACCTTCAAAGGTTTAGGAGTGCAGATGACTCCTAAAGAAACAGGTCAAGGTACTAACAATAAAAACAATGCTCACAAGGGAAAAGAAACTCTTGAAGTTAATCTTCAGAGCAAAGATGCATCAACTGTTCAAACCTCTCCTACAACTCAACAACCAAGAATACCTCGCCCCAAAGAAGAATATTCTTTTGATGACGACGATGTCCTTGGTATCTTTGAATGTCTGCTGAAAGGTAATAAGATACAATTACCTGAGATCAAAAAACCTGATAAAGCTGGTAAAACAGATCATCCCAAATACTGCCCATATCACAGAATGCTGGGTCATACAATTCGTACATGTTATGTACTGAAAGAAAAGATCCAAGAAATGATTAAATCTGGAGCTATCTCTCTTACTCCAAAAGAGAAGACCGTCACCTCCAACGTCGTCTCTATGCAATTCGGAGATTTCCCTCCTCAACTCCTTGAAAGTGGGATCGTTCCTATTCCCAAGGCAACTCTTGACATAGTGAATCTTCCTCCTCCACGGTCTGAAGGATTAGTGCCAATCACTTTGGAAACTGGAGAAATTATGTGGATCCATCCTGATCTAGTGGCAGATTTTGAATCGCCTTCTCCTCAAAAGACTACTTCTCGAAAGTCCAAGAAGGTTGGAAAGATTAAATTATGTCATATGACTTTTCTTGAATCTATTCCTGACACAGAGCCAAAAGAGAAAGAAGAAGCACTTGTTAGTGCTACTCGAACGGGGAAACATTATCTAAAGGATTATGCCAAAAATCCTGAGAATCCTCTTGATATTCCTCTAGCTGATAAAGATGCTTCTAATGTTCCTCCTGAAGAAGAATCATCCACTGAACCTGTTCCTCCCAAGCCTACAGCTCTGGAGAAAGGTAAACAACAGGCTCGGTTTGATAAGCCAATCAAGAAGTCCTCTCCTCTTGGACTTCAGAAGCCTTATAATTTTGACATTTTAGCTCAGCTTGCTAATACTCCAGCTAGAATGTCCCTCTTTGAACTTCTACGTCTTTCCAAAGAGATTCGGGAGACATTAAGTGAAGCACTTCTACAAGCTAACTCTTGTCTTGCACAATTGAAGAAGCCAGATGCAGAACCTGCCACTTGCTTACATTGCAACAGTGTATTGAAGATTATCCCAAATATCACCTTTACACAAGACGACATGCTACTGGAGGATAATCGACATGATCGGCCTCTTTACTACACCGGTTATATCGATACAATGAAGATAGATCGCATCCTCATTGATCCAGGGTCTGATATAAGCATAATGCCAAAGAGTCTGTTGGATGAACTAAAAATCCCTCTTCACAAACTCTCCAAAACGGTTACTACTATCCTGGGATTCAATCAAAGCCGAAGCGAGCCTTTGGGAAAGATTCATCTGAAGCTTCAGATAGGCGATTTCAGATCCAAAGTCACTTTCTATGTGATCGAGATCGTGGGATCCTATAATCTTCTTCTGGGGAGGCCCTTTCTTCATGAAAATAATGTGGTGCCTTCTACTCTTTATCAGTATTTTAAATACATTGATAGCAATGGAAGAGTACAAAAAGAAGTTGCTGATATAAATCCCTTCCATGGGGTTGAAGCTTATTTTAATGATTCCCGAATGTACAAAGAAGAGTATACAAGGGTTATACAAGCTATGGAGAAAGAGGATTCACAAAGTGAGACCTTAATAATTCCTGTTAAAGGTCGAACTATTCAACAACAATCTCCCAAACTCTCTGGAGAAGGTTCTTTAATCATTCCAGTGAGTGGACGGATCTCTCCACTATCTCAGTCATCTACTCAAGATACTCTGCTAATTCCAGTTGGAGGGCGGATTATTCTTCCATCTCAAGCTTCAAGGGAGCTCACCTCTTCTGAGCCATTTGTTATCGATCTTAATCGAAACAACGCTTCTTCTCGTTCTTCTTCTCCCCCTTTAGTCATTGACTTGGCTAAAATCTCTAAGGCTCAGCCTTCTCCCAATGTAAATACTGCTGCTTTTACATTTAATGAAAAGTCTCCATCTTTGCAGTATGCTGATGTGTGTAATTATGTTCATAGTAATTTACATTTGTTAGATGACTTGAACGAAATAACCATAGGGGTTGTACAGACTGTTCATACAGATGTCTCCCTAGAACCTGTACAATCTTCATACTTTCTAGTTCCCAGCAGAAAGCCAGGAGACATTCCAATATTCTTCTATAAAGGGCCCCAAAGTCCTTCTGATTTAGAAGATGAAGACAAAAATGATGACACTGGAAGATTACAACTACGTCGTTATAGTCAGCAATCTAAAGGCATCATCAAAAATATGGGCTATGACTTCAGGACTGACCTCAATAGTGGAAAGGGAAGAAAAATGCATGTTCGTATTCCTCCTCTGAAATATGGAAGGACGAAATACGGACTGGGCTATATAGCTCCTACTCCTTTTATCAATATTATCCATGAAGATCCTGAGTCTGACGAAGATAAAAGATCTGATTCTTCTAGTACCACTTCTTGGGATTCTGATACAAGTATCGGGGACTTCTACTGCAACATTCTGTCTTCCAATATGGTTTCTATTGACTGTTTTGAAAAATGATTCATACTTGACGGTTCATCCGTTCATCTGACGGTTCATCCGTTCATTAATGCCTGACGGTTCATCCGTTCATCCATCCGACGGTTCGCCCGTTCATTATAATCTGACGGTTAACCCGTTCATTCATCTAGTCTTTTGATTTTCGAGTCTAAAGATCATGAAAAATTGAGTTCAAAGATATTTTTATGTCTGAATTCTATTTTTTCCAATCAGTATTAAACTAAGATCATTTTGGTTTAATACCATCTGATAGAATTACAAAGTTTGTTTGTATATTCTATTCTATTGAAATATGTCATGTATTATTTACCTCTGAACATATTTCTATGAATCTATCATTATCAAAACAGCAAAACCAAAAGTCAGATCAAGAACTTTCATTTGTTGTCATTTCATAATCAAAACATGGAATACAAATGAAAGTGAAAATTAAAAAAAGGGGGAATTCACTTGCTTGGAGTTATCAGCTCCCTAATACGATCTAGAACAACATTCAGTTTCTCTTCATGAGTTTTTTTAACTCTTTCTGCTGCTACAATTGTAACATTCTGTTCATCAAAAGTAATGATGGCAGACTGGCGACGGTTGGCTTCTTCAAACTGTTCCGTCTGCATCTGTTCCCGTTCCTTCTGAAGAATCTTACAACGTTCGGCTTCAAAGATATAAGCCATAGCAACTTCAGCTTGTTCTGTTTCCATGACGGCAATGCGCTCTTGAAGACGAGCTAATTCTTCTTTCAATTTCTTCAATTCTTCAGTCTTAGATGCGTTGTCTTTTTCTAAAAACTCTACTCTTCGACGAGCAGCTAATATTTCTTCGCCCTTTTCTACTAATTTTCAGTAGAAGAGGCAAGAAATGTTTCTAGAGCTGCCTGTTGGGACTGTACTTCATTCTCTAGTTGCTCAATCTCAGCTTCAGTTAAAGATTGAATGTCCTCCTTCTTGGTCTCCCAGTATTTTTGGATAGTTACTTCTAACTCATCCAGGAGATGTTCAAAGAAGATGCACTGAGATGTGTAACCAGCATGTCGCAGCGCCATCAGTGGGAATTTGACCATAGTTCTGAGATCAGAAAAGGGTATAGCTTCATCTTTCAAGAAACGTCTAGAATATGTATCTAGATATGAATAAATGATTTCCGGATACATTCCCAAGGTTCTTGCTAGCCCAGTCTCAAATCCAGGAGTCGCTGTCATCATGGAAGAAGAAGCTTGAATATTCTCTATCCTCAGAACAGAAGTATGTATGACAGGAGAAGTTGGCAAGTGTGAACTCTCTTCATCAGCATCAGCTTGGATAAGCAGAGCATGAGTCGAGCTCATTGCTGCAGCAGTTCCTACAATTAAAGAAAAATATGATTAGCATTTAAAGGAAGAGAAATAGCAGAAATAGAATCTGAAATAAAGCTTTACCTGGCTGAGGTTCATATTTGGTATGTGGAGGAAGTCTTGCTTTTTCTCGCAGCCGTTCCATGATTGTATCCGATACCTGCTTTATATGGCTGCTTCCAGCTCCAGAATTACTAGGTGCTAAAGCATTGTTCGGTGACTGAACAGGTTCAGGGCTAAGTTCCATTCTGTTCCCTTTCACTTTATCTTCATCATAAGGAGTCGAAGTGCCAGCATGCCAGTCTTCTCCTCCTTCAGCTTCTTCTTCTTCTTCATCCTCAGGATGAACTTCTGATTCAGAGTCAATGATATTCACATCTTCATGAATCTCTGGAACAGTGACGATAGCAAGCTCAGTGTTAGCTGTCGGTTCAGTCGTCTCTGGAATATCGGTCCGAAGAATAATGTCCTGACAAACATTTTTCAATAGATCATCAGCAGCTGATAGCTCAGACGCAGGCACATCTTCATTTCCTCTGGTCCCAGAAATGTTTTCTTCAGCTTGAGTTTCAGGAACTTCTGGCTGTTCTGAAACTTTTTCTAGAGCTGGTTCCTCTTCAGAGTAATTAATCTGATCATCCAGTGCTTGAATGACGCCTTCAGTCCCATGCTCAAATGGGATTATCCTCGTCTCTGAGGGCTCAATAGCTACTCCACTTCTGATTGGAGCAGTTGTTTTCTGAGCATGAACAGACTCTACTTCAGTCTGTTCAGTTGAAGCTGTTGCAAGGTGAATATTATCAGACTCAGTCTTCTCAGAAGAAGCTGCTTCATTGATTTCCGGCAAAGTTCCTCCACTCATGATCGTCTCTAGGAGTTTATTGCCCTTAATTTTGCTGACAGACTTCTTAACATACTTCCTTCTTGACCTCCTTATCAAAGGAGCGTCATCTTCATCAGTCTCTTCATTCTTATCAGCGGCATCGTCTTCATCAACTGAGATACCGCCCAAAGATGAAGTAGCGGTCACCGAGACCCCTTTCTTCTTGTTCTTGGATGTTTGAGACCTAGTACTCCTCTTGGAGATGGTCTCAAATTCGTCACTTCTCTTCCTCTTAGAAAGAGATATAAATATAGGAGGAAGAACCTCGTCAGGAAAATTTCCTTCCTGGAATAATTCATAGGGAGGATCAACTTCTGTTGTCTCATCCTCGGGTTCTGAAGGAAAGTATTGAATAACAATTTTCCTCTTCGACCTCTTCGATGGAGCCGGATCATCCTCTGCAACAAAGGTCTTCAGATTGAAACTTGGCCTGAAAGTGCTCGATGACACATAGAAGCGAGCATACGTATAAAGCATCTTTGGCCCCGAGCTAGACAAAGGATTAGGCATAGAGAATACGACCTTTGTATCTCTAGCCGTAAAATATCTCCAAGCTCGAGCTCCGTCGATGAGTCCTCCACGAGCAGATAGACAAGTAGTGGGATTCCCAACGTGGAGTTGGTCATACCCAAATTGTCTGGCAAAACGGCTTGGTAAATATGGCTCCATATATGCCATTTCTTCGTGACGGTATACTAGATGAGAAGGACGGATCTTCTGTAACCATTGGAAGGCTACATCATCTAGCCGGTTTCCCATATCTCCGTCAATCATATTTAAGGGCATACTCTCATAGCCCGATGGTGGAGGGACACATTGGATAGACCAATGTGAAGCCCTATTCAAGACATTTCTGTATTCTGGGAGGGTGTGAACCTTCCAGAACGTCTCTCCAGAGTACCTCTCCAGAAAAAGACTACTACTTCCTCCTACCCCTGGAGGTATCAGACCATCATGATGAAGGAGAAGCCAACCATAAAGATACGTGAAGGGCATCTCTATCCTTGGGAATTCTTCAGTCATCATCCTTTGAGCAGACAGCATGCTAGTGACAAAATTCCGGAGACCTGCATTCAGCCTACAGGTCATCGCCGATAACAAATCCAGCTTGTAACCATACACAAGGCGCACCGCTGCAAAGATAACACCTCTGTGTATCCTGTCCAAAGAGCTGGAGCCAGGAATGATGAATCTTCTTAACCACAGGGATAGGAATCCGGCCAGATGACCGTTCCTTGGCAGACTCTTTCCGCTCTGTCTAACATAAGAGCTGAAAGTGGTTCCAGCTTTGAACTCGTACCAGTCTTCAGTAATAGTGAAATCTTTGCAATCATATTTCTCCAGCAAATAAGTGATTTCACTTTCAGAAAGAGGTTTGAAGTTGCTAATCTGATACCACCTCTTCTCATTTATTTTCTTTTCATCCTTTTCACGGTTCATGAAAAGGTAGGACATCCACTTCTGAATATGGTTGCCAACTTCATCCTTGGAACCCTTGTAATATAAAGTACATGTGCCAAAATGGCACATCATCTCTTCAAATAGATGGACCATCTCTGGGTTCTTCTCTGACAGAAAGTTTAGTTCCTCTGTCGTAGGAACATATTCCTCGTACGGCAGCGAGCCTGAAGGCAGGTGTGAGATGTATTCCATCTCATGAAGAACGAAGCCCATTTCTCCTTTCGGAGTCATAAAGGTCCCCGTCCTGTGATTGTATCTCTCAACCAAAGCCAGGAATAGGAAGGGGTTAGGCTTGAAGCCGTAGGATGAATTGACGACGGCATTATAGAGATTTATCTTCTTCAGCTCAGTCGCGAAATTCTCCAAAGCCCAATTGACCAAAGTCTTCCATCTTACATTCTCCTGATTCATTAGGCCATTCATCCTCGGCGTCGAGTCGGTGGGATAGAATGCATTCTTGTTAGACATGAATTCGTTTATGAAAATGGGCATCCTGAATGGCATCAATATGGCTGAATCTTCAGGTGGTATGCATCCAGGCTTCAAACCCCGAAATACTGATACATGATCCTCTGGGGCACTGAAAAATCCCTCTTTCCTGTAAATAATACAGCTTGCCTTCGCCTGCTGATATTCTGTCAAATACCAGGACATCTTTCTCGGGTAGCTGGCATGCATAAGTCTCATGATTGATAAACCCCGGGAAACCTTTGGCCAGTACATGGGTTGTTTCACATCCCCCTCAAAGCAGAAACACACCTTCTCCCTGATGCCCTTCGGCTGAGATTTTTGTGCTATAGCATCTCCGAACAAGAATGCTGGTTTCTTATGGGATACCAGATCCAGACTCTGAAAAGGTTGTCCATTCATCAAGCAGAGTAAAGTTGTGTGGTCTTGATTAGCCAACAGTGATAGTCTTGTTTCAGGAAGATCAAAATGAGGGAATGTTATATGAGATAGATCATGCTTAAATGAAATACTCAAGCACCCTTCAAAATCTGCTTCTTCGTTTCGGATGTTCACTACAGAAAATGACAAGAAGACAAAGTCAGATATACCTATGTCTATGCGTGTATTACAGTATTTGAAGAAGAATTCAAAAAGTCACGCAGACTCCACATGGATATATTACTGTGACATGCTGAGTGATTTATTCACGCGGATGATTAATTCACGCAAAGCTCAGACAGATTAGGATGAAAGTCACGCATCATTTGCCAGAATCACATTTAAGTGGAAATGACAAAAAAACACGCTGACAGATCAAGACTAATCTATCCAGAAGATGACTCTCAGAAGCCTGCGTGAATAATTCAACATTGACATCTCTGTCAACATGTGAAAAATCACGCAGCATCATCCTGAAAGCTGCGTGACTATTTCAACATGGACATTTCTGCCAACGTGAAAAGTCACGCAGAATCATGAGAACCATGCTCCTTTACACAGAGCTTCGTAAACACGAAGATGTGAAGTATGGCCGACCCTAAAGAGGGGGCATACTTTATTAAATATCCTTTGCCCTAAGGAGGGGGGATATATTTCTGAAGTTTAATATCTTAAGATCCTAAAAATTCTATGTGGAG
The DNA here is from genome assembly GCA_029216955.1 of Iris pallida. Taxonomy (NCBI): domain Eukaryota; kingdom Viridiplantae; phylum Streptophyta; class Magnoliopsida; order Asparagales; family Iridaceae; genus Iris; species Iris pallida. The sequence goes on from JANAVB010008599.1 coordinate 25,622,140, forward strand.
TTCATCTTCATCGTCTTCGACAGTTTGTGTTCTCCCATCACTTACGATGCATAGGAGCTCGCGGGACTTCTTGTCGAGGAAGTCTGTCAGTTGTGGCACGCGACGAAGCCGCAGGGGCTTTTTCCTTGGCCTAAGCATCAGCTTTTTTGGGAGCCATTGCTGCTGAAAAAGTAGAAGAAGAAGTCGGAGAGGAAAGAGTTCGTCGAAGAAGATGAAGTTCTCTTCTGTGGGTTCTCTCTTTCAAATGCAAGTAAAGAAGGAAAGAAGTAATCTATGGCTTATTTATAGGCTTATGAAGAATTCCAAACGGCCCATCATGATTTGCCTCGATTTAGGAGATTGATACGGTTAACTGCACAGAATCCCAACAGTCCAATCATTCAGGAATAAATATCTCTTTAAAAGTCATCACAGCGTGACTGATTTCATTTTATCATCTTATTTTCAAAGTATTTCGAAAATTCTGAAGTCTTTTCAATTTTTCAAAAACTTTGAAGGGGGTCTTGTAGGCCTTTAAAAATGACAGTCACGCTGAGTTGATCAGGACAGAGTCAAAAGTCACGCTCAGTTGATCCAGACAATATTTACAAATCACGCTGGGGATACAGCTCATCATTTGTCAGAGAGTAATTATGACTGACAGCACAACAGTCGAAGAATGTCTCTTCGTATGCCACGTATGCACAGAATTCGAGAGATCACAGCCGTCTATTGCGTGATTTTCGAAATCTTCTTCAGCAAGACTCAACCTTCGTCAAGTTGGCATACCAAAAGAGCTTTTTGTCATTTAATGTGACTGACAAAAGCAATCACTACCAGAGATTTTGTGTCAGTCGAGGCACGCTGAATCAAGATAGCTGGCAGTTCTATCCCAAGTCTGCGTGGATTCTGAAGTTTTCTTCATCAAAGTCTGCATAGATTCTGAAGCTTCTTGCCCCAAGTTTGCGTGGATTTTGAAGCTTTCTACCCCGAGTCTGCGTGGATTTCGTCTTCACCAAGTCTGCATGGATTCTGAAGCTTCTTGCCCCAAGTTTGCGTAGATTTTGAAGCTTTCTACCCCGAGTCTGCGTGGATTTCGTCTTCAACAAGTCTGCGTGGATTTCATCAAATTGGAGTACGTGGCAGCCATGCCACTGATCTCTCGCCTGCGTGTCCTGTAACTTGCACACGACTCATGCATGATTGCCATGTGTCCAACAGTTATAGGCCACGTCCAGTAACTGCTCACAGTCTTGCGTATGTTAAATCCTGCGTGATTTTCAACTAAGCACAGGCTGTGAAGACAGTTATCTTTTCAGTTATTATTTTTGACTCTATAAATAGAGTTCTTTTTTTTTATTCATAGGACGGATACATAGTTATCTACTGTCAAAATTTTGAGAGCTTTTCTTCTTCGCATAGTCCAAGGGATAAAGCGATCGTCTTCTAGATCGGATTCCCACAGTTGTAATTTTCCCAGATACACAACAAATAAAGGAATTTATTTATGGAAAACACCTCTCTCCCACAAAATTTCAATAGCCCCTAAGCCCTAGCAACCCATCCACCATCATCTTCATTACCAAAAAGCTTCTCCTCCAACCTAAAAGCAACCTTTCCATCATCATTTTACCCGATCTCTACCAGAACTCCATAAAAACTCCATCGTTGCCATCAAACCCATCCAAACTCTATTACCATCAAGCAAGGAGGAGGAAGCCAAGCACATGCAAAAAGTGTTGACCCATCCAATCACAGTCAACTTAATTTTGATAATTAACATAAACTTCGAGTCATTACATGAAACACAAGACTTAAAAATGATGCATTAAATCAATTCAGAAGTGGTCAATCAGTCGAGTCAATTTTATATTTTATAATTTATTTTGTTGAGTCTAGGATATATGTGAGTCAGATCGTACTGGCAGTTAGTCCTATCTCCACTCAAATAAATCCTACCAAAAATGATTTCACCCAAAATCAATTTTCCTTGAACCAAAATCTGTCCATTACATTCTGGAATCCAGGAATCCGAACTCGGTTCGAGTTCGCCCCGAACTCGATGTTCTAGAAAACCCTCCTGGTCAGAATAGGTTACCTATACTTTTGGCACCCAATGTTCAAAATTTTGAACATTAGGGCATCCGAGTTCTGTCCGAACACTATCCCAAAAGATTCTATAAATTGAGAAGAAACTCTCCTATTTCAATGATCAATTCATTTTTCTTCTTTTTCTTCTTCTCTACTCTATACAAACCATTCAATCTTTAAAGCTCCAAGACAACTCCTATTCTTCTAAGTATCGATGTGTTTTCGATTAGAAGTGATCGAGTTATGCAGGCTTCGTGCACCAAAGCTTATTTTGTTTAGAGTTGAAGACATTATGCCCTTCGGATAAAAGCATGAGGTGTAAGAAGTCGACGTGCCCTTCGGATTAAAGCACGTGGTCTAACCGATATTTCAAAAATAGTGGATTAACTCCGAGCAAGAGTTCTCGGGCCTGGACTAGTCCTCTCAGAGGATACCAGGATAAAATTCTCGGCATTTGAGTTTTCTCTCTATTACTATGGTGTTTACTTATTTATCTTTCTTATATACGGTAGTTATATACTGCCTTCTCATTACTTAATTATTTTAAAATTAGGGATATTACTTCCTCTACACTTTCTTCACCCCCTTTAGAGTTGACAATGATCCCACAATTGGTATCAGGGCTAAGTTTCTCTAAAGTGGACTGTCACTCCTAAAGAAATGGCAACCATGAAACCTATATACACTAGCAATGGTGAAGGTTAGTCAACGAATAGGCCACCCCTATTTGATGGCATAAACTATACGTATTGGAAGACAAGTATGAGTTTTTATCTCAAGTCACTTGATTTCGATTTATGGTCAATTGTTATTGATGGTTACAAGAAACCAGTTTGAATCATCATAGATGAAAGCTTGGTTGAGAAGCCTCATGACAAATATACTGATCAAGAAAAGAGACAAGCAAGCCTTGATGCAAAAGCTATAACTGTTTTATTTTGTGCAGTAAATAGAACTAAATTTAATATAATCTCTACATGTGCTACGTCTCACGAGGTTCGAAAACTTCTTGAGGTAACTCATGAAGGAATTTCACAAGTGAAGGGATCCAAAGTCTCAAGACTTATACAAGAATATGAGGCATTCAAAATAAAGCATAATAAGACTATCACCAATACGTTTACTCGTTTCCTAGATATTGTTAATCTATTATCTTCTCTTAAAAAGATTACAACAATCATGAAAAGATACGCGAGATGCTTCGAGGGCTAAACAAGAACTGGAATCCTAAGGCAACTGCTATCATTGAAGGAAACGTTCTCACAACAATGACTCTCGAGACACTAATGGAAAAGCTTATGACACATGATCTTGATCTAAAAGAATTTGAAGATTCAACACCAAAGGAAAAGACCATTGCATTCAAAGAACATCACAAGATGGACTTCGATGATGAAAGTGAGAATGCAAGCTCAGACAATGAACAAATAACCCTTATGACTTAAAACTTCAGGAAATTTCTAAAGTATGAGAAATCATACAAAAAGAAGAAAGATCCTAAAGATGATGAAGAACCGATTTGCTACAACTGCAAAAAGACAGGCCGTATCAAGAAGTATTGTCCTTCTGCAAGAAAGAAAAATCGATATGAATCTTCGAGTAATAGAAGATCACCATCCAAGAATTATGCTAACACAAGGATTTGTTATGAAAGTGAGACAAGCAATTTTGAAAAAGAAGAGAAACCTCACAACACAACAAATATATGCTTCATGGCTACATATGCAAAGGTAACCACTAACCCATTATATGAATACTTTACATTTGATGAGTTAGCTAATGCATTCAATGATTTATTAGAAGATCAAAAGAAGATATAGACATGTAAAAGAATATGAATAAAGAGTTGAATGTAGCACACACTAAATATATGAAGCAAACTCAAATACTATAAGAGATTAGAGATAAATTTTCTTCTAGTCACAATGATGAGATTTTCTCTTTAAAATTGAAATTACATGACACTCTTGAGAAGCTTGAGAGAGCTAATCAAGAAAATATAAAACTTAATGTTCTCTGTGAAACAGAGAAGATGAAGCATAATATTGTTGCTCAAAGGATAGATGCACTCACGGTTAAGTATAATGATCTCACTAAAAGTTAGAGATAAAGTTGGAAAAACAGGTAATTCAACTCGTGGATCAGATAAACACAAATCACATTGCTCAGCACAAACACCGAATGACTAATACCACTAGAGCTTTGAGAAATTATGCATTTATTTATAGACACCACATACTCTTCCAAGTATACCTAGCACAAACACATCTACTACATGCCACTACTTTGGTCTAAAAGAACATGTATCACATCAGTGCAAAATTAGGACATTAGTAGATATGCAAATATATGTTTGGATTCCCAAGACTAACATATTAAGACCCTCAAGAAAGTGGGTCCCAAAGGTTTCATCTTCAACTTGTGTTGTAGGTGGACCCAAGCCCTCACACTAGAAGCAAGTGGATTCTCGATAGTGGTTGCTTCAGACACATGACATGTGATGCTAATTTGTTTACAACTCTATCGATGAAGAAAGGTGTCTATGTCTCCTTCGGTAATGATCATAAAGGACATATCATAGATAATGGTAACATAGGTACATTTCCCTCTCCTATTATAAAAGATGTTTGTTTAGTAACAGAATTAAAATATAACCTAAAGTCAATTAGCTGATCACGGTTATAGAATTAATTTTATGAAAGATAAATGTTCCATTTATGAGAAAACATATGGTATAGTTACTTATGAAGGAATAAGAGAAGACAACATATATGTTTTCTATCTTTCAGAATATACTACTAATACAGGAAAGTGTTTGTACACTTCCCAAGACGAAAGCAGGTTATGACATATGTGACTTGGACATACAAACATGGACACTATTGCAAAGTTATCCACGAAGAAACTGGTAAGAGACTTACCTGATATTTTTTTCGAGAAAGATATGGTTTGCGCTGATTGTTAAAAGAAAAAAAGCAACCAGATCATCTTTCAAATAAATAAACACTGTAAGTACCTTAAGACCTCTTCAACTTTTACATATGGACTTGTTTGTACCAAGTAGAGTCGCCAGCCTTGGCGGTAAGTTATATGCCTTTGTAATAGTTGATGATTTTTCAAGATTTATTTGGGTTTATTTTATTTTAAATAAAAATGAGGCATTTATGAGTTTGTTACTTTTTGTAAAACAGTCCAAAACAAAAAAAAGGCTTCATAATTACTTGTATCCGAAGTGATCATATGGCGACGAATTCAAAAATCATGATTTCAAAGCTTTTTGTGAGTCAAATAGTTTTTCGCATGAATTTTCTTGTCCCAGAACTCTCCAACAAAATGGTGTTGTGGAGCGAAAGAATAGAACTCTCAAGTTATACTAAATCAGTAAAATCTTTCAAATTATTTTTGGGCTGAAGCTGTTTATACAGCCTGTCATGTGTTAAATAGGGGTTCTTATTCTTCCTATTTCAAAAAGGAAACCATATGAACTATAGTTTAATATAACTCCTAATATCATCTACTTTAAAGTGTTTGGTCGCAGATGTTTTATTCTTAACACTAAAGACAACTTAGATAAGTTCTGTAAAAAAAGCTAATGAAGGGATATTTCTTGGATATGCCGCAAAGAGCAAATGATTCAGAGTATTTAACAAGAGATCCCTAATGGTTGAAGAATCAGTACATGTTACATTTGATGAGTTGAACGTCCAAGATACAAATGACAGTGATAATGAAGTTATTAATAATACATCAAGCAAACCACCCGAAGATACACCAACCACGTACCTGGAGAGTCTACCTAAAAGATTACGGTTCACCACAAACCATCCAGAAGAATTGGTAATAGGTGATGTATCTAAAGGTGTAAGCACTCATTCTGCTAATAGAGATATCAGTGTAAATGTAGCTTTTATTTCTAAGATACAACCAAAACAATAGTAGAAGCTTTTGATGATAAATTTTGGATTTCTGTAATGCAAGATGAACTTAACCAATTTAAACGGAATCAAATTTGGGAAGTTGTTCCTAGACTTATTGACCACCCGATCATTGGTACCATATAAATTTTTTGAAATTAACTAAGTGAGAATGGTATGGTCACACATCACAAAATACGTCTCGTAGCACAAGGTTATAACAAAGAGGAATGTATTGACTACGATGAGACATATGCTCATATTGCTAGACTAGAGTCCATACACATCTTATGCGCTTTTACTAGTTTTCATATTTTTATATAGCATAGTGACAATCAAATAGAGAATATAATTTGATAATCTAGATCCATGTGTGTGTTTGTCCACGTGTGTGTGTCCATAATAAATAGAGAGTATATAGAATTTTATTTCAAACAATTCCTAAAAAAATTGTGCCCTTTGTGTATTTTTCGGCCGTCGCCGTGAAGGCAACAACACCAAACTATCCCCAACAACCCAAAAGGATCGATTACCAAACTACCCCAGCATCCCTGGCCGTCGTTGCGAAGGCAGCAACACCGTTCCCGTCGTGTGTGTGTGTGTGTCCTGATCGTGTCCAGTCAAGGTTAGGGTTTACCGAGTAGTGTCTGTATCGCCGGGGGTCATCGAAGGAGGAGGGGGGCCGGAGTGTGAAGGGGGTGGCCAGAGAGTGGAGAGGGGGACTGGATCGAGGGGGGTCGTACAGCGGAGGAGGGGGGCTAGAGAGTGTACAGGGGATCGTCGTGGGCGGAGGAGGTCGTAGGAGGCGAAAGGGGGAGGGGAGGACTTGATGCACCGGTCATCCGGAGAGGGGGACTCGAGCGTGCAAAAAAAATTTAGGGATCGAAATGGGGGCAAATGAAAAGTTAGAACCCTATATTAAAGATTTAGTGACATCTCAAAAATACGTCACTAAACGTTGCTGATATTTGATATACAACAACCTAAAAGTTAATGACGTCACTCAATGGCGCCGACGTTAAAAATTAAGCGACGTTCAGCATCTCTGATCGACATTACTTTCCGTAATTTTATTTATAGTCGTTGAATGTCGCAGAACGTCACCTATCAGCGACACCTTGTGATGTTTTAATAGGACGTCGCTAGATTCCTATTACTTCACGACGTTTTCTTCTGACGTCGCTAAATACGTCGCTAATTTAACAGATTTTGGTAGTATTATCCTCAACTCAATTTTTTTTTAAAATTACAAGATGCGGTAGAGACATATTTGGTAAATTGAAAGTAAAATGTAAAGTACACATAATTTCTCTCGCGAAAATGGAAATGAAAAAAAATCAATTTGAATTTTCTTCCATTTTTACACTACTAGAATAAGTCATATTAGCGACGCAACTAAAATGTCGCTACCGTTTAAGGAATTAGCGACGTTTCTATAAACGTCGTAATACGTCACTATTACCGACGATCGGCGACGTTTTGCGACTTTTTTTCTACAAGAAAACTTACGTCACGGATAAGTCGGTGAACGTCGCTAATATCACTAATATTAGCGACGTTTACCGACGTAACTACTGTAACGTTGCTAATTTCACTAATATTAGCGACGTTTACCGACGTATAGTTGTGTCATCGCTAAATTAAAAATATAGGGCATTCAGTTTTCATTCCCCCCATTATTTTTTGATCGAAATTTTCCCTCACCCGCGCGCTCCCCCTCGGCGACCCTCCCCCCTCGGCCTCCGGTGAACCCCTCCCCCCTCGACGACCCTTCTCCCTCGGCCCCCGACCCTCCGCGACCCCGTTCGGCGACCCTGCTCCCCCTCGCCGACCTGCTCCCACCGGCGACCCCCTCGTCGACCTCGCTCTCCCTCGTCGACCCCGCTCACCCTCATCTTCAGCTCCCCACCGGCGATCCCCTGCCCCCTCGACGACCCGCTCCTCCGGCCCCGCCTAGGTAAACCCTAACCTAAATGTTAGTCCTGATCATGACTGATACGATTCTTACATTATTTTTGTATTAGTGATATTAAACATAAATTCTTTTTGTTTCTGTCTCAAGCTACATGCAAGATAGATATTATAGTTGTATGGGTGTGTAGTGGTGTTGATTGATTCCTTTGAAATGTGTGTGAAACATGATCCGAACATAGGTTTATCGAATGATATTGCAACTCATACCACTTTCCAATACGAATCACCCAATTTTGCATACATTACATCGATAGTGTTCAAACGTAGTTTAAACATAATACACACGTGGCAGTCCTTAAAATGGTTCACTACGGAATTTCCTTCTGTCACTTTTCAGCCCAAATCTATACACTTTGTTAAGTTTAAGTTCTTGCCGCTCCACGGAAGTCGATAATGCCATGATTTTTTTTTTCTTTTTGAGACAAATGATGGTATTAAGTATTCCAACCAAATTTTATTTATAGACTATAGTTGATAAATGAGTTTATCACTACAAAATAATAACAATGGGCCATAAATAACAGATACAAAAAGTTCAACACCAAATCGGAGTGACCCTTATAGTCAGCAGAGAGAGAGGCATAAAAGAATGCAGTCCAATATTATATAACTCAAAGAATCAACTTCAGTTCGGGTTACACCTTATTCTCTACATGTGGTATCATACCCCATGTTAAGAGGGGTACGTATAATCGGATTATATGAACTCTCTTCTCGATATGGAGTTAGGAGTGCATCAGACCTAATCTTGGACGTAATACATATTGACTTCAAAAGTAAAGTGGGTCGATATGTTGGATCTCCTGGTGCCTGATTGCTCAGCCTTCTTGCACGAGCTAAGGTAGAAATTGTTGGGTTGTATCTCATATTCGATTGAGTGCTCAACATGGTGACAATGAAGTTGGCAGTTTAGTTCTACATTGGATAGAAAGTAGGGGCACAAAATATAGTTAACTGCAACACAGAGGCAATCGAGTTGGTAGTTTAGTTCTACATCGGATAGAAAGTGGAAGCACGAGATATAGCTAACTAGGATTGGTCTAGGCCTTACCAAGAAAATTTTCTAGAAATTGACTGGAGGTTTAAATTAGAAAGCTTCTAAAAACATTATTTCTTTATTTATTGGTGATCTAGAGACATTGTTAACCCCATAAGAGAGGTAAGTACTCATACTCGATCATCACATGCATGCATTCATATTGCACTTGACTTGTTTGTACTTACTTCCACTTGCTTGCATTCGTGTCATGTCGTGTCGGGGAGGGAAAAAACACCAAAGGGCATGTAGTCACCTAAGTTTTAGCGTGTTGAGTATAGGCATGATATACCTTATACTATATTGGCGTCCTATACGACACGTTTGTTTACTTGATTACTAGTATGTAGTACACTGTATGTCTTATTATAAGCATGACTGATAGCATACCGTTGCTACATACCATACTCATGTTAGTGTAGCATATATGGTATGCCTTATTATAGGCATGAATGATAGCATACCATTGTACTATACTCTTGACTTGAGCCCTACATGTCGTAGGTAATGTGTGTGTGTGTGTGTGTGTGTGTGTGTGTGAAGAGTGTACATGATATAGATAATATCATAGGACTCCTAGTTACTATAAGAGTGTATAGAGCATCCTAGAAGTGTAGGTATAATCGAATACTTATGTATCTATGCATCCATTTGGACAATATAATCGAATAAGTGTATCTATCGTTGCAGAATTATCTTAAAATGGATATAAATTACTACTTACGGAATCGTTCGTGGATGTACAACCGTCATCCTGATGACATGTATGGTGTGCGTGATGAATTCATAGAGGGTGTACAGCAGTTCCTGCATTTTCCTCAGTACATGGATGGTACCAAAATTAAGTGCCCGTGTGTGAGATGTCGCAACTTAAAATATCATCCAGAAGTGGAAGTCACGTATCATTTATACTCGAAGGGTTTCACGCCAAATTACTATCAGTGAAGTGTGCACGGAGAACTTGTGTCTTTAGCATCGGAATATGAGCCTTATGTGGATGTCCACAACAACGCTGCTTACGACGATGGGTTGGTGAACATGATTTTTGACGCGGCGGGGCCTAGTTTCGATCCGGATGATCATGATGCACCTGAGGAGGCACCGAACGTCGATGTTGCACAGTTTATGGAGTTGCTGAAGAATGCAAGGACTCTATTATATCCTGGTTGTGAGGATCATTTACCGTTGGAGGTGGTTACAAGATTGTTGAGCATCAAGTCCAATTTTAACATGTCGTAAGATTGCTACAACCGTCTTATGGAGTTGCTTATAGAAATATTGCCTGAGGGTGCTAAGCTGTCTAAAGACTTCTACCGGTCTAAGAGGATGGTGAGATCGCTCTGGATGGAATACGAAAAAATTGATACATGTCGCAACGGGTGCATGTTGTACTATAAAGACGACGATGATGAAGACGCCTACAGATTTTATGGTGCCGATCGCTACAAGGGCAGTGGTAGAGGAAAGTCTGTCGGTGCCAGGAAGCCTACCGATTCAATGCACTACTTGCCGTTGATGCAGTGGTTATTTATGGTGAAGGAAACTCCAGAAAACATGAGTTGGCATAAGCGGGAACAGACAGAAGGAGTATTGGATCACCCATATGATGGAGAAGCATGGAAGCACTTTGATCTAGAGTATCCAGATTTTGCTTCTGATCTGCGTAATGTCAGATTGGGTCTCTGCTCCGACGGTTTTATCCCATTCGGACTTTCGGGATCCCAGTATTCGTATTGGCCTGCGATCGTCACTTCGTACAATCTACCGCCTTGGATGTGCATGAAGACTCTGTATATGTTCATCACCGTTATTATCCCAGGTCCGAACAATCCGAAAAGGAACATTGATGTGTATTTACAGCCATTGATTGATGAGTTGAATCAGCTGTGGAAAGTAGGTTCCAACACGTACGATGTATCTAGAAAACAAAATTTTTAGATACGGGCATCACTTATGTGGACCATCAATGACTTTTCGACCTATGGTATGTTATCTGAAAGGAGCACGTATGGTCGTCTTGCATGTTCGTATTGCATGGACCGCACTAAGGCTTTCCGTTTGAAACACGGAGACAAATCGTGCTTCTTCGATTGTCATCGACAATTCCTGCCGAAGGATCATCCGTACCGGAGGAATATGAATGCTTTTCGTGCTGGCGTTGTGAAGAAGGCTAATCCCCTCCAAGGTGGCCCGGATACACGATATGGAAAGAGGTAAAAAAATTACCAAGAGCTATTGAAGAGCCTGCTACGGGCTACAAGTGTGACGGATTTGGTCGCAGTCATAACTGGACGAAGAGGAGTATATTCTGGGATCTACCATATTGGAGCACCAATCTGATTAGACATAACCTTTATGTCATGCATATCGAGAAGAATGTGTTTGACAACATAATTAATACTATAATGGACGTAAATGAGAAGACGAAAGACAATCCAAAGGCTAGATTGGACTTGGAAGAAATATGTAGACGTCCTGCATTGCATTTGATAGAGGACGGGAATGGGAAGTTGAAGCAGCCTAAGGCAATTTTCTCACTGGAGAAGGAGGATAAAGTGAGATTTTATAGGTGGATTCATGGTCTAAAATTTCTAGACGGGTATGTTTCGAACTTGAGAAGATGCGTCAACCTCAAGGAGAACAAACTGACAGGTATGAAGAGCCACGATTGTCACGTATTCATGGAGAGGTTAATTCCGATTGCATTTCAAAAATTCTTACCCCCGGTTGTTTGGGATCCATTGACCAAGCTTAGCATATTTTTCAGAGATCTTTGTTCTAGTAAGTTGCTCGTCGATCGTCTAAAAAAGCAGGAGAACGATATTGTGGTAACATTGTGCAAGCTCGAGAAGGTATTTCCTCCTGGATTCTTCGACCCCATGGAGCATTTGCCAATTCATCTTTCCTATAAGGCACGTGTTGGCGGGCCTGTCGGTTATCGATGGATGTACCCGTTTGAACGGCATTTGAACCACCTAAAGAGGAAGGTGAAAAACAAGGCTCGGGTCGAGGGTTCTATTTGTGAAGCCTATATTCTCGAGGAGATTACAAAGTTCTGCTCGACGTATTTCAAACCTCATGTTGCTACGAATAGAACGAGGGCTCCGAGAAACGACGACAGTTATCAAGAATCTAATAATGGAATACTGAACGTATTCAATGCGTCCGAAAAGCCTTCGGGGAAAATGAAGAAGAGATATTTGAATGACGAAGAGCTAAGGGCTGCTCAGTTGTATGTATTACTCAATTGCGACGAAGATAAAGTGGAGAAGCTAGAGGGGTAAGTAATTAATAATGATTTTACGTCATCTCAATATAATAGTATAGGCTAATATTATTGTACTAATCCGCGGTTGCTTCGTTGTTTTTCAGCACATATAATGCTGAGTTGAGGTTGGTTAGACCCTACCTAACAGACGAAGCATTAGAACAAGAAATGAGACGTCATTTTCCTTCTTGGTTGAGCGAATATGTAAGCAGCCCGATAATTACTGGCCTCTTTTAATGCAACTGCGCAATAAATAACTTACTATCTCTTCTTTGGTATTCAGGTCGATCGTCTAATTTCACCCGAGATTGAATTTATTAGAACTCTTGCCAAGGGACCAATTACTTTTGTTAAAATATGGCCAAGTTACAGTGTCAATGGCTTTCGGTTCAAGTCGACAAATGCTCCGATCAGAGACAGCTTCCTGGATCTTGTTTCCACGAAAAATAGTTGTTTGTGTATCAAATCTTCGAACTACAAAGACGTCGATCCAGGAAATGATTTCTTTGGCATCTTGCGAGAGATTGTAGAGTTGACGTATAATTATGGCAGAGAACCTGCAAAGATCGTGTTGTTCAAGTGTGAATGGTTAGATCCGACTGAAAATCAAGGTTGGAAAATTGACAAGCATGGTCTTGTGGATATAAACTACAAGCGTAGATATCAAGGCTACGAACCATTTGTCCTAGCAACTCAAGCTCAGCTCGTGTACTTCACAGCTTATCCGAGATGGATAGCAACGAAGTCTGACTGGTGGACAGTATGCAAGACTAAAGCTAGAGATACTTTTGATGTTGACGAAAAAGCTTATCAGGAGGACGAGCTACCTCTTGTAACCAATATTGTTGATGTGGACTCTACGAAAGTTACGCATTACACGACACATAATGTAGAAGATGTAGAATTATCCGAAGAGGAAGACGAAGCCGACGAAGGCGAAGATGAAAGTGAAGATGATGAGGAAGATGAGGCCAAGGAAGACGAACAAGATGATTATTCTGAAGATGATTGAGAGAGATGTACTTTTATTTTCTTATTATATAGAGTTGGTTACTATCTAGACTTAGATGTTTCTTGTAAAATATACTATCTGGACTTAGATGTTTCTTGTAAAATGTATCATCATATGTTGTCTTGGTTATTATATTGTCTTTGTTGCACTTTCATATTTCTAGTCTCTATTATTTGTTGTCTTTGTTGTATCTCATCATATGTTGTTATCAGGCATGACAGGTTGTCGTGGATCGTTCCGTATTTCCCGACATGGGGTACGGGGTACTGATACTGGCAGAGGACAGGGTACTCCTTCAGTACCTACTGGTGGTACTGCTAGAGGACGGGGTTCTTCTTCGGTACCTCCTACTGTACCGGCTCTGGATCCTCGTCGCCCAGTACTCCTGTATATTGGACAGTAGCTGCGCCTGCCACGATGCTACGTGACATATCTCCTGGGACGAGTAGTTCCAGGCCTGAGACTGCTCCCAAGAGTGGCGTTCCTCCTGCTGATACGACTATGGAGGCAGATGAGCAGATGGAGGAGGTTGCGCCGACGGCTGACCAGTATCAGGCAGATAATGCCTGCGTACCTCCGGAGAAGACGAGGACGGAGATCTGGGCCGATGGTACAAAGTAAGTATTTTAGTTTATCATTTTTTTGTGTTTATCATAAATTAACTTTTCTCATGAATATAATATGTGTCACGATCCGCACCCTTTTTTTTAAACGGATACGAGACGTGTCCAAGCCAGCCTACGCCGCAGTGTCGGCGGTAGAACGCTGTCACGGCCATGAAGATCAAAATCACAAATAATGCTCATTCACATAATTAATTTAACTTACAATGATCACAAGTTTTACATTTGTAGAAAAATATAAATTTGTACAAATAAATGAATGACTACAACTCAACTAACTAGCTAGTCTCTAGGCTTTGTCTGCAAGTATTCCCGTCACTCCCCAAGCTAAGTGAATCCACGGCTAACCTAAAAATGTTGGTTTTCAGTCAGGAATGGAACGAGCACAATTCAATGAATGCAATTTCAAATAAAGAAAATGACTATAAAACAAAGGTTAGACATCAATCATGAGTTTTGAAAATAAACAGTAAATAAGGAAAACCAATAGCAAATAAATAGACACCAAATACTTTCCCCAACTGTTAGAAGTACCTTTGATATGTGATCGGTCTCGGGACAATTATGCGACACTGTCTACACTGTCTAAAGTTACACCATCTACACTGTCTAAAGTTACATTATCTATACTGTCTAAAGTTACACTGTCTACACTGTCTAAAGTTACACGGTCTACAGTTACACGGTCTACAGTTAATATTGCAATAAAGAAATACTGTCTACAAAATAATAATCACGAACTACACAGTTTAAATGCAATAATAATCACGGTCTACACTGTCTACTTTGTAATAAATAAATCACTGTCTACACTGTCTACTTTGCAATAATAAATCACTGTCTACACTGTCTAAGGTCAGATCACACATCCTTGGTACTTCTCATTCCCGACTCAACAATTTATAATAGAAAATAATCACATAACCAATGGCCAATCAATAAAATATAGTGAAAATCAATATCGAAATGCTGACAGTAAATTGTACTCGCCTGTGGTCCTTTGCTGGTGAAACCGATATTCTGAACTACTCAATATGCCATAACAGTCAAAACCTGTACAACAGTCCCCGGAAGCTGAAATAAACATTACCAATGTTCTCAGAATAGTCAAAATAGCTACGATTGCCTGTCCTTAAGTTCAATTCTGGACACAGGGACAAAACGGTAATTTTGGGTCAAAACGGTATCCGCCGTTGGACCCGCTTTGCACCGAAAAGCGTGCCAGAGTCAATGGTCTCTAAAGTCATCAAACTACATGTCTACGGATCCAATTTTCCGATATGAACCCAACCGTATGCCCAGAGTTAGATTCCGGCGGGCCGTGCACAAAATCGCCCGTTGAGTCGGACCGTGGGGCCCGCAAAACGGCATTCGATTCAACTGTCTCAAAATTGGACCAAACTTGGCATACAGGACCAGAAAAACGATACGGTCCTGTTGGCGCAACTTTTGTCTCGATTTGACGAGCGTGTACAAGGTAATTGAGAAACTTGCACAGAGGCCGATACGGTGAATTTCGACGGATACGCATCAAATTCGTCGCGCACACGCGACCAATTTGAATTCCGTCAAAGCCCACACGACCACGAAGCCGTTACGCACCTTTCGATGCCTTCGGTTCTCAACCACGTCGCCCGGAATGGCGGGACGCACGTCGTGGGGATGGATTTTCTAATTTTCTAAACTGTTTTAAACGGATTTTTCTCGATTTTCAAGTCGATTTATTTTAGCATCTACTGCTTATAAAAATAATCTAAAAATAGGGTTGTAATGCTGGTTAGGTTGTCTAGAAGTCTGTTCAAACGGTTTTCCAAAGTTCGCGATGTTCTGGTCGCAAATCGACCGTAAACATTGGACGTTGGGACAGTTTCTATACCCAGAAAATCAAGATTTTTCCCAGTTTTGGGAATCGATTTGCGACGCGCACGAAGCGAATTAATCCAAACTATTTGAAGGGGATTGAAGGGCTATAGGTTAGCTTCGTACCTGCATAATTGGATCGGAAAACGATCAAGCGTGGAGGAAGAACGATCGCGGCGAACTTGGGTTCCCGTTGCACTTGCTGTCGCTGTGGTTTCAGTATCATGCGCGCGCGCGCGCACCTGCGCGGCCGTGGCCGCGCGCGACGGCGGTGCCGTCGGCGGTTGGGTCGCCCAGGCTGGCTGGCAAGGGCGCGGGGGTGCGGTTAGGGTTTCTAGGTTTTTTTCGAACTCCTCTGCTCGCGTATATATATAGTCGGTTATACTTGTTAAACCGAGAGGGCCTCGGTTTGCTTGGCCATGCGGTTTTGGTAAGCTGGGGGGCAGCTCAGGCCTGGGAGAGTTGGGCCCGGCTCGTGGGCTGCCACTGCTTCTAATTTTTTTTTATTCTATTCTTTTCTATTATTCCTATTTCCTTATACAATAAGTATATATACATGTATATACACACACACGTACGTATATATATATATACACATATACATTTATATACTTATATATACATATATTTATAAATATATATACACACACATATACACTATCATATATTTATATATACATACAATTACATATATAATATTTATATATATATATACAATCACATATATACATTTATATATATATATATACCATATACGCCTGTATATATATTAATATATATTCACATATATAATATATATTCTTATATTCGTTACTAACTAATAATCTAATGATTAAGATGCGTAATTGATACTTAAGTAATGAATAATACTCATCTATTACTAGAAAATCAATTTAATTAATTTAATATCCACAGATAAACAAATAAATAGTATTATTTAATACTAACGTCAATAGTATAATAATGATAATAACGAAATTCAACAAACCAATAATGGTGTTTATATCGTTTTGTACCGTCTAATAATCTCAAGAATGTACAGGGCCTACTTTCTACAATTGTCACTGAATATCAATTAATAATGATGAATATAATATTTAATTTCGAATATTAGAAAATATTCATTAAATCAATAAAACCAAATACAACACCTTCATGCCACATTCCATCAACACGAATGTCATTGGGTGTGCCGCATAACTACATGTGCTTGGTCTCAGTTTGGTCCAGTCCGGACTAAAATGGTATAACCGATTTTCCTAAAACTCAATAATATAAATAATAAATAAATACACCTTCATTAAGGGTTAAGTCGCAACTTAGCCTGGTTTTCCTAGTTAGGACATCGATATGGCTCGACCTTTCCTACCAGGGATAATACTCTAGTCTAAGCACGCTATTTCACTACCCGTGTCACGATTTCTAGTCACCTTGTACTCCAAAACTCCATCATGGCTAAAATCATCTACCGTAATAATTAGTTAAATAATTATTTATCAAAACTCTAAAAATCACCATTTAATTCAATAAATAAATAAAAATATAATTCAAAATTCTGGGAAGAGGGGTTACAAATCTACCCACCTTAAAAATAATTTTGTCTTCGAAATTTAAGGGAAGAGTCCATCCACTATGATAGAAGACAGTTTCCATTAGCTATCATCTATTCCCATAGTCATTTTGTACTACGAGTCCTGAAGGGTTTCTACCCACCTTTGGTCACACTACTCCCTCAAATTTCATGTCGCTAAAACTTTATAATCTTCCCACTAATTAAAATATCTACCCATCGATATCTACTGTATATGGCATCTATAATCTTCTCCCATCTATCAAACAACCCAAAAATCTAACAAGCAACAAATTTGTAAAGTAGCTGAGAATATTGGTAAATCCCAATAAGCAGGACCATTCGTCGCTCCGAAATAGGAAGGACAAGAAAATAAGGACGAACAATCGAGAATAAAAATAAAATTTCTAGAGCGGTAGAGAGTATCCAATGCTGCAGATGGAATAAAAGTTTATGAACCATTGACTCATTTGCTAGATTGGACTTCTCTAGTCCAGTCACTTACTAAATCGAAAAACCCTTCCTTTCTTATAGGAGCTTGCCATCCGTGCAATACAGGGGTTCCGTTCTCGAAACTCTGAACAAAGTTCCATAATAGAACGAAATTTGAGAAATCAAGATTGTGAGCCTTTTCGTGGTTATTTAAACACACAAACAAGGGATATAAATACAATACAAGATCGTATCGCGATTGCTAGGTAGATGGAATAATGGTTACGAATGACATCACATTTTAAGAGATGGAGGCTACATAATCGGTATAGGGTCTTATTTCAAAAAAAAAGTTTGATTTTATAGTCCAAATATGGTGGTATGCATCGATGGATTTTACGGGGTCTTAATGGGTTCCTTGATTGGACATCAATTGCTGGTTGGATGAACCTTGGATTTCAATCTATATTGACTGGACAAGATCCCAAAAACTATTTCTACTAGGTTAAGGTAAACTAGAATAAGTTTTCACCCAAGTGGTTGAGCTAGTTGCCTAGTCAGGTTGGTTAGCTAGGTCCCTAAAGCCCAAAATGCGTCTTCCGTGACTTTTGTGTACAATTGAATGGCATACTAGTGACATGTGCGTAGTGGGCTTCGAGTAGATCACAACCATATATTGGGTCGAAAGGTTCGAGTCAAGATTGAGTTTCTAATTGTGGTTGGGAAGTTTACCGGTATTATGCTAAGAGTTATAGCTAGTCCTTTTTACCTGAAGGTCGTACTCTAAAAGTAGAGTACAAGGGGACGTGTTTGAGTGGGACATGATATACCTAGATGAAGGTGGACTCGTCTAGATCTTGCATATGAAATTTGTTGAAAGGTAACAGCTGGTCTCGTGCTCCGAATATTGATGACACGACCGGGGACACAAAATGATATAAATGGAAAGTGGGAGTCCATGGGCACTAATTATCATCCTAATGGAAATTATTCTAATCAATCGGTAATCCTCGTGTATCCTAAAATTTGAAGGCTTTACGGTCTACCCACCTTAGAAGCTAGGACATGGTCTTAGGAATAATGAGGTCAGAAGAATTCCAAAATCCAGGTATTGGACCTCGACTCTTGTTAATAAAGAATCAAGCACGGCGTAACGGGGTACGATGGTTATAAGTCGGGTCAAGGATCGTTCCTCACTAAATGGAAAACGAGTGTGTACCATGACACATGGTCGTTAAAATAGAATGATAAGCTTGTCCACAGTATACATGAGTTGTAGTGATCATGCATTACTGTTGACAACTGGTAGGTCATAATATGACAGGGTATTTAAGCTACGGTATTGGCTAAGCTAGTGACTGTGGGGTTCCCATACTAATTAGGCTTTAATAATAAAATTTACGTGACTAGGGTAATACTTGTTGGAAACCAATCTCGGGATGAGTGTCTACCATAGTCACAGTAAATTATTGTCCTTAGCCTTGTCTATTCATCTCATGTCTAAACTGTGGGCTTTGGTCGAGGGACGGTTGGGTCAAGTCATAAGGGTTGAAAGTAAAGGCAATATTCAAGAAAATATTTAGAGACACAATGAATTATTTTTTGAGAATAGATAGTCTCCTGGGTTGGCATTACGACTAAGGGTAAAACCCTAATCTTTCTTAAATTCAGATGGCTTGAAAGTCCCGATAACAGTTTGGGGTCAAGAGAAGAACGAGTAACTCGATCACATGGCTGGCTGACGATAACTACCCTTGTGTATACAACTACCAGAGCCATGGGGATACGCGGTATCTCTCTACCAATTACGAGTTTCTGCCTTTCCGAATCAGTGAAAGACAAAAACAATAAAGAGTTCAAGAAAGATGTTACTGAATACAATCACGTGATTCAAGGGCGAACGTAAAATTCAAGAGGAATTGTCAAGCAGTCGCGGATGAGATCCTAGATACCTATATATCTCCATCCACGTAGTGTAATTAAACGAAGAGCGAACCAAATGCATCATGGTTGATCAGACCATAATACACTGATTCTGATTAGACAATAAGTTAGCAGGCGTCCCCACTAAACATATGCCTCGAATCAAGCTCGAGAACAGAGTAAGCTTGCAAAAACTAGGCTGTAATAGCAGCATTGGTCAAGATAGTCAAGATACAAGTACGCGAGATTTTTAAAAAGAGGTACAAGTAGTTCGAGTTTAGAGGGAATCAAACTTCACCTGGTGTTCTTGCTTCTATAGACATCCCACTATCATCTTATCCTTAAGGCCTTGGTCGACTAATGGTTTATGGACTTCTGAATTCTATATTCTAGGTAACCTATTAGTGTCAGTCAATTTCCTCATCAATAGATCACGAGGATCATACGGAGTGCTAGGTCGGAAGACATGCTACCAAACTTACAAACTTCCACTACTATTGGCGTTGTATCTTATGGGACATACATGGCACGGTCCTATCTTCTATAGTACCCTAAACTTGTAATCACGTCTGAAATTATTTCACCGAGGATTATGTCTCGTCCGTATACTCGAGCGATGGTAAACTCTTGGTTCTGTGATTCAGATGTGATATGCTATCAGATACTCTACCTTATCTCGACACCCGGGTAACTATGATCAAAGAGGACCACTAGCCATAGTTTTAGGAATATTCTATAACCTATAATTTTCTTAGAAATTTTAACTCTATGGTCGTGTCTCGCCAGTGCGCTGCTGGCTGCAGTGAGTCCATAGTCTCCATAATTAAAATAAATGGCGACAGTGTGCTGCTGTCCTGCCATTATGAGTCAACTAATATTCTTTTAACTATATCTGTAAAACTTCATGGGCTTCTATAGATTCAAACAAGTTGACTATGAAATAAAGCGTAAACATTTGTCCTATCAGTCACAATCCTAAAAATCATGGAGGAAATAACTGGAGACAAAAGGATTACAAACATTCTAGTATCTATTCCATGTGTATTCAATATTTGAGGAAAACTTGAATCGAAACTAACTCGAGGTCTGTATCTGTATATATAACATAATCAGAAATTATATAAAATTTATAATTCTTAGGGCAATAAAGGAACTAAATAGGTAATTTGGGCTAAGACGTGGGGATGATATCCAAAGGGGCAAGGAGAAGGAATTGCACCATTTATCAAGGTTAGATCATTATTTCTAGGAAGTCCTATCTCACCAAGTGAATAATCTATCCACGTTGGATCATATCGTCATATCAAGAGGTAATATGTACCTATGGGGATCTGACAAACCATCAACATTAATAACTCCTCATCTAAATTGTATGACCTAGACTACCTATCGGTCAATTTGTATAAGGGACTCCTAGTCCTAGTCATTCTCTTAAATTAAATTAATTTCTAATTCGTGAATGAGCATTTCTAGTCGCAGGCTCGCAATAGTACGACTAACTTAAGTACCATCACGAGTTCGCATGATTTGCAAAAATAGACCTGCATGGGCCACCACAAAAACTTGTCACGACCCGCACTCATTTTTTTTTAAACGGATATGAGACGTGTCCAAGCCAGCCTACGCCGCAGTGTCGGCGGTAGAACGCTGTCACGGCCATGAAGATCAAAATCACAAATAATGCTCATTCATATAGTTAATTTAACTTACAATGATCACAAGTTTTACATTTGTAGAAAAATATAAACTTGTACAAATAAATGAATGACTACAACTTAACTAACTATCTAGTCTCTAGGCTTTTTCTGCAAGTATTCCCGTTACTCCCCAAGCTAAGTGAATCCACGGCTAACCTGAAAATGTTAGTTTTCAGTCAGGAATAGAACGAGCACAATTCACTGAATGCAATTTCAAATAAAGAAAATGACTATAAAACAAAGGTTAGACATCAATCATGAGTTTTAAAAATAAACAGTAAATACGGAAAACCAATAGCAAATAAATAGACACCAAATACTTTTCCCAACTGTTAAAAGTACCTTTAATATGTGATCAGTCTCGGGACAATTATGCGACACTGTCTACACTGTCTAAAGTTACACTGTCTATACTGTCTAAAGTTACACTGTCTATACCATCTAAAGTTACACTGTCTACACTGTCTAAAGTTACACGGTCTACAGTTACACGGTCTACAGTTAATATTGCAATAAAGAAACATTGTCTACAAAATAATAATCATGAACTACACAGTTTAAATGCAATAATAATCACGATCTACACTGTCTACTTTGTAATAAATAAATCACTGTCTACACTGTCTACTTTGCAATAATAAATCACTGTCTACACTGTCTAAGGTCAGATCACACATCCTTGCTACTTCTTATTTCCGACTCAATAATTTATAATAGAAAATAATCACATAACCAATGGCCAATCAATGAAATATAGTGAAAATCAATATCGAAATGCAGACAATAAACTGTACTCGCCTGTGGTCCTTTGCTGGTGAAACCGATAGTCTGAACTACTCAAGATGCCACAACAGTCAAAACCCGTACAACAGTCCCCGGAAGCTGAAATAAACATTACCAATGTTCTCAGAATAGTCAAATTAGCTAGAATTGCCTGTCCTTAAGCCCAATTCTGGACACAGGGGCAAAACGGTAATTTTGGGTCAAAACGGTGTCCGCCGTTGGACCCGCTTTGCACCGAAAAGCGTGCCAGAGTCAATGGTTTCTAAAGTCGTCAAACTACATGTCTACGGATCCAGTTTTCCGATACGAACCCAACCGTATGTCCAGAGTTGGATTTCGGTGGGCCGTGCACAAAATCGCTCGTTGAGTCGGACCGTGGGGCCCGCAAAACGGCGTCCGATTCAACTGTCTCAGAATTAGACCAAACTTGGCGTACAGGACCAAAAAAATGATACGGTCCTGTTGGCGCAAGTTTCATCTCGATCTGACTAGCGTGCACAAGGTAATTGAGAAACTTGCACAGAGGCCGATACGGTGAATTTTGACGGATACGCATCAAATTCGTCGCGCACACGCGACCAATTTGAATTCCATCAAAGCCGACACGACCACGAAGCCGTTACGCACCTTTTGATGCCTTCGGTTCTCGACCACGTCGCCCGGAATGGCGGGACGCACGTCGTGTGGATGGATTTTCTAATTTTCTAAACTGTTTTAAACGAATTTTTCTCGATTTTCAAGTCGATTTATTTTAGCATCTACTGCTTATAAAAATAATCTAAAAATAGAGTTTTAATGCTGGTTAGGTTGTCTAGAAGTCTGTTCAAACGGTTTTCCAAAGTTCGCGATGTTCTGGTCGCAAATCGATCGTAAACATTGGACGTTGGGACAGTTTCTATATCCAGGAAATCTAGATTTTTCCCAGTTTTGGGAATCGATTTGCGACGCGCACGAAGCGAATTAATCCAAACTATTTGAAAAGGATTGAAGGGCTATAGGTTAGCTTCGTACCTGCGCAATTGGATCGAAAAACGATCAAGCATGGAGGAAGAACAATCGCGGCGAACTTGGGTTCCCGCTGCACTTGCTGTCGCTGTGGTTTCAGTATCATACGCGTGCGCGCGCACCTGCGCAGCCGTGGCCGCGAGCTGCGGCGGCGCCGTCGGCGGTTGGGTCGCCCAGGCTGGCTGGCAAGGTCGCGGGGGTGCGGTTAGGGTTTCTAGGTTTTTTTCGAACTCCTCTGCTCGCGTATATATATAGTCGGTTATACTTGTTAAACCGAGAGGGCCTCGGTTTGCTTGGACGTGCGGTTTTGGTAAGCTGGGGGGCAGCTCAGGCCTGGGAGAGTTGGGCCCGGCTCATGGGCTGCTACTTGTTCTAATTGTTTTTTTTTATTCTATTCTTTTCTATTATTCTTATTTCCTTATACAATAAGTATATATACATGTATATACACACACACGTACGTATATATATACACATATACATTTATATACTTATATATACATATATTTATAAATATATATACACACACATATACACTATTATATATTTATATATACATACAATTACATATATAATATTTATATATATATATATATACAATCACATATATATATATATATATATATATATATATATATATATATATATATATATATATATATATATATATATATATACCATATACGCCTGTATATATATTAATATATATTCACATATATAACATATATTCTTATATTCATTACTAACTAATAATCTAATGATTAAGATGCGTAATTGATACTTAAGTAATGAATAATACTTATCTATTATTAGAAAATCAATTTAATTAATTTAATATCCACAGATAAACAAATAAATAGTATTATTTAATACTAACCTCAATAATATAATAATGATAATAACAAAATTCAACAAACCAATAATGGTGTATATATCGTTTTGTACCGTCTAATAATCTCAAGAATGTACAGGGCCTACTTTCTACAATTGTCACTGAATATCAATTAATAATGATGAATATAATATTTAATTTCGAATATTAGAAAATATTCATTAAATCAATAAAACCAAATACAACACCTTCATGTCACATTCCATCAACACGAATGTCATTGGGTGTGCCGCATGACTACATGTGCTTGGTCTCAGTTTGGTCCAGTCCGGACTAAAATGGTATAACCGATTTTTCTAAAACTAAATAATATAAATAATAAATAAATACACCTTCGGTAAGGGTTAAGTCGCAACTTAGCCTGATTTTTCTAGTTAGGACATCAATATGGCTCGGCCTTCCCTACCAGGGCTAATACTCTAGTCTAAGCACGCTATTTTACTACCCGTGTCACGATTTCTAGTCACCTTGTACTCCAAAATTCCATCATGGCTAAAATCATCTACCGTAATAATTAGCTAAATAATTATTTATCAAAACTCTAAAAATCACCATTTAATTCAATAAATAAATAAAAATATAATTCAAAATTCTGGGAAGAGGGGTTACAATATGTCTGTATAGATATCGTCCTCCGTCGGTGCAGAGACGTCTAGGCCAGCTCCTGAGGCAAAATTATGGTGGTCCTTGGATAAACTACTCGGATACTCCGGACGATAGGAAGGCCTACTGGTTTGCGCGCTTCAAGGTTAAAATAGATTTGCTTTTAACATGAATCATTTGATTTATGCATATTATATATTACTGAAAAATATTTGGTTTGCGTACTCTTCTAGGATATGTTTTTTATCCACCGCACTGGGCCGAGCTGGTCCAGGGGATGTTTCCTGCTGTCACTGCTAAACTGATCCGCGACGGTATTAATGATCAGAAGGCTCGTAATCGTGCCGGAAAGCCGATCCAAGGTTGGATCACCCCTAATCAGTGGGATGCGATAAAGGCTCGATTCAACGAGCCAAGGTACAAGAAATAGTCCGAGAAGGCCAAGGCGGCTAGTAAGCATGCCTCAAAGTGGTGCGGTGGGTTGATTCCGATGACGTAACATTTCCGTCGTCTGGTATGTATTTTTCTTTTAGAAATATTATTTTAATGCAAATTCGATAAATTATTACTAAGATAATATATTTAATTACAGGTAAGGAAGGTCGGTAACACCGACATGGTGACCGTCTTCATGGCTACCCATCGGAAGGGCGAAGGCCTTATTGACGAGAGGGTCGAGCTTGCCTATGTAAGTATTACAATACTATTTGTTAATTATAATATTTCGTGTTAATTTTAATATAACTTAGTAAATATGCATGCAAATAAATATTCATGTAGTTAGTAATAATAAGTACATTAATTAGAGATTAGAAATCATAGAGTACTATCCATACTTTCTAGGCCGAGTATCAGAGGCTTCGGAACCGGGCGACTGCTAGTGCACCTTCTGCAGGAGAGGCCGGTACTTCCTCGCAGCCCATTCAAGCTCCGTCGGCGGACGAGCTGTGGATGATCGCCGCTGGTGGCCTCCGTAGGGGTACGTACTACAGTACGGGATCCTATGGCGTCCTAGTTGCGAGCCAGTCCTCTAGGGCATCCCCCGCTAGTGTGTATGGTCCACAGCCATCCCAGGAGTCTGCCCGAGTCCACCAGATGATGGAGTCTCTCCGGGACGAGCTGCTACGACGGATTCAGGACCAGTCTCAGCACCAGTCGGACAAGCCTGCGCTTATAGCACGATTGGATGCGCTCGACCGCAGCAATATAGAGCTCCGGAATGTGACTGAGTGGACAGAGCGGAGCATCACCGATCTTAGAGCGTCGAAAGAACGTGTCACGACCCGCACCCTAGAGTAAGGGCACGAGACGTGGTTACGTCCAGCCTACGCCGCAGTGTCGGCGGTAGAACGCTGTCCTAGGTCACAACATCTAACATTATAAATTCTAAACAGTTATACTCCCCGAATGGGGGTGACATGATAAAAGTAAACCCAATCACAACTAAGGAAGCAGAAGCACGATATGATATAGAACTCAAGGAAATACAGATGATAAATAACAGATAGATAGATAATAGAAACTGCTGAAATGAAAGGAAAATCCCAAGTACATCAGAGAGTCTAAGTGTCTAAGATAATACATAATCCCAGGTCCCAAGTATCAATAAGTACAATCATCCATAGAATACTGTAAATGAAAACATCCTAGTCTAAGGGTGTGTCATCCACAGCTAGTGGGACCTGCTGCTGATCCAGGTCCAGACACTCATCAAGGGTAGCACCGTAATAGGTATCCACACCAGCCTCGTCCTCATCCTCTGTAATATTTCAACAGGTCCAGTCAGGACAGGAGCGAGCACAATACATCTCAACAAGTCATAGCAGAAAAAGGAAATATAATCATGCTAGAGAATAAAATACAGGAAACTGAAGAATAGCAAAATGTAAGAGAGAGACTGTAAGTAAATATCTATGATATATATAGAGAGACAGTACTAGTGATTCAGAGTACTGAATAAACATGTGAATGGCTAAGGACTGATTCATGATTACACTACAGGGAATTGATTCATGATTACACTACTTGGATTTATTCACATGTTCATTTATACTCCCCCATCCCCAATCAATACACAAGGATCCATTCAAGTTACGTTAAGATTCATGATTATACTATGTTGCCCAAAAAGGGTGATTCATGAATTGATTCGTGAAGGCTTGGTGATCATGAAGGTACATGAGTCACTAGCTGATTCCCGAAGATTCATGATAATAGAAGCATGAGATACGTGATGTAAGTGAAACACACATGAGACAAAAGTATCTGATGCTCCCGAGAAGGATAACATCTCATGAAGGGATCCATATAGTACCAATCCGTGTTATAACGTGTCAGCATCAAGTAAGATAGTCTAAAGCAGGAAATATAATCCTAAGCATGGTATGAAATGATCAGAGAATGTACTCGCCTGCTATCTGAATGTCCAAGATGAATATACTGTCCGAGGAGTGGTGTCTGGCTCCTAATCAGAATAGTACAAGTCACAACAAGTCTAAAATGATAAAATGAAGCTCTACTATGCATTCTACATGAGTCTAGGTCAAACTAGGTCAAAGTCAACTCTTGGTCAACCTTGGTCAACCAAGAAGTCAAACCTAGGTCTAGCAAGTCTAACTAGGCTTAACTAGTCTAACTGACACACCATAGGCTATAGGCTATACCATGCCTATTAGCCAATCACAATTTGACAATCTGACATTACCTATATCTAATACATGACACATGTATATATATATATATATATATATATATATATATATATATATATATATATATATATATATATATATATATATATATTACATATCTATTATATATATCTATATACACATTTTATTTTGATACTAGCATATATTCCAAGATAACCTATACACCCATGCCAATATCTATATTAGATACCTATATGATACACAACTATATTATATATGCACATTACTGTAGAAGCATGGAATTTCAGAACCAGAAAGTCTATGCGCCAAAGCTTGGACAAAGTACTTCATAGCAAAAAACAACAAATATAGACATTGGAAGAGGACTTTTTATTCAACATATAAAAGTCTATTACATGTCTAAGAAAGACTGTACAAAGGAGAATTTCTACAAAGAAAAGATCCTAAGTCTTCTTTTTCCAGCCAGCAGCCAACATGCGCCCTCAAGTAGGCGCAGCAATCAACATGCGCCCTCAGCCAGGCGCATCCCACCATGCACCCTCAGCAAGGCACATCCTTTTCAGCAGCTCAGTTATGTGCATCCTCAGTTATGTGCATCCCTTTAACAGCTCAGTTATGTGCATCCCTTCAGTAGCCCAGTTATGTGCCGCTCTTCCAGCCAGGCTCACCGCCGTCTAAATACTTCGACTAATGAAGCATTTATTGAGCAGAACGAGGGTGGCAATCAACCCTCTAGCCAAGGAAGGAAAAAGAACACAAGCCAACCTGTGGACAGGGGAGGCTTCGAAAGAGCCTCCAAACACCAAGGAAGACCGTGATCGAAACCGCGGCCAAAGGAGCAGCTTTCAACACAACCAGAATGGGCTACACCCATTTTGAAGAAAGAAAGAGCCACCAAAGCCGCAGCACCGCCATTCCGATCTACGGCTCTTCCTGCACAACGAAGACGAGGCTCGAGCATCCTTATCTTGGATGCAACAGGCACCTTCCGCCTGCCTCAGAAGCTCTTGACTCTGACTTTTGGATGTAATAGTCACCTTCAAGTGCATCAACGAAGACACTGCGTCGCATCTTCACTCTCGGAAGCATCTCGTCAACAGAATGCATTCGAGTACACAAGTTCATATCGGAAAGACGTGAGAGAACGAGAAGCAAACCCTCTCTCCATGCCACTATTTATAGGCCGGGCAAATCAAACCCATGCGCCAAGTGGATGGCTCTCCGAATTCCGTGCAATGAATCTGTATTAAATGGATAAACCAGATGCTTCGAATTCAGCCAAGTCAAAATGGCTATTTAAAGCACTCGAAGAACGTAACAGTCGCACCATTAAAGACTTATCAAGCGGATGCGCCGGCCAGACTGCGCATCACACAGACGCGCCCTACAACATCAAACGCATCACACAGATGCGCCTTTCAGCATCAAGCGCATCACAGGGGATGCGCCCCCATGCGTCCCCATACGCCTAGTGGAACGCCAACCGACGTGCCCATTCAGCTGTCCATCGAATGTCACAAACATTAAATGCTGAACTGACGGAGTTGGCAGCACGCATCCCGAAGTCTGAACAGTCGGCAACTTTTTCAGAAGACGAAGCATCGCCAACGTCAGCGTCATCATTACTCCCCTCCGACGGCTACTGCCACGTGGCCACCCAACCATCTCGCATGCGCCTCCGCAGCCATACGCCCAAATCCGCATGCGCCTCAAAAACCGTGCGCCTCAGACTTTTCACTGATCCCTAAACACAGAAGGAAAGTCACTATTAAAGCTCCGCATGCGCCTCAAAAGCCATGCACCCCAGACTTCTTCCTGATCCCAAAAGACAGGAGTAAAGTCACTACTGAAGCTCTGCATGCGCCTCAAAAGCCATGCGTCCAGAATGGTTCGTGACTCCTAAAGGTTACGAGCCAAAGTCTCCTCATGCGCCCAATCCTAGGCGCATCTTACCAGATCATTCCCCCACCAAATCCGAGATCTCCGAGCCATGGGTCGATGACACGTATCCGTTGACTCAACTCATCCAAGATCTCAGCAACAAAAAGATCTTCTTCTCTGCTACGTGTCGGCTCACAACAGCAACATGAAGAAGTCAACCCCTCGATCAGGGCGCATCGTCCATGCGCCTCCATCAGCAATCAACATATGGCGTCCCCGCGTACAGGCACATCCTACATACGTGCATAAGCAGCCAGCCTGCAGACTATGTAAAGAGAGGGACCATTTTCTTCACACCTACCTGCGTACACACATACCTATCCACAACGAACAGACAGAGACTTTGCACCACCAGAGAGGCAGATACAGACACTCAACGTCTTCCTCCTCTCAGCAAGCTCCAGCACCCAGAACAATCCAGACCTTCACAGAACCGATAACCGTCGTCAGATCGTCAATGGAGTCAACGCATTACCACTCACTCTATCGATACTAGGGACCCAGATTAAACAAAAGTGTACTCCTAGGACTACATCTAAGTCCTATATTGTAACACTGTTCTGTTTGTATTAAAATTTGCAATCAAAGAATTTTAATGGCAAACAAGCTGGCGACTCTACTGGGGACCTCTTTCTCCTCCATCGAGAAAGCTGTGTCGCAATCCGACGACGTGAAAGTGGGCTCCTCCCACAAGACGCTGGTCGTACGCGTCAATCAACAGGCGTATGAGGAGTTCATCTCTGAAGGCAGTGCGAGTCCTTCGAAGCGGCTGTCGAAGCCGAAGAAGACCCGCCGAGTCTGGGTGCGCAAGGTCGACGCCTCGGGCACCACCACCGAAGGGGATGCGCCAATCCAGCCTTTCCTTCCTGCTGACGCCCTCAGCAACCAAGATACGCCCGCTGGTGCAGCGCATCTCTCGGGGAAACGTGCGGCTAACCACATTCCCCAGCCGTCTCCCTCTCAGGCGAGGAAGATGCGTCGACGGAGCAAAGGCGCAGCCAATTCCCCACACATCACTTCTGATGTGCCACAGAAGGTCTCTGTCTTTGACAGACTCACTCGCTGTAATGGCGAGGAGAATTTGGATTCTAAGTACTATGCTCCCCAGTGGACTGGTACGAAGAAATCCAAGGCAGCACGGGCCATACGCCCCAAACGTGCTATGCCAGCAGCAAGCCAGAAGCATGCGCTCACAATCATGCGCACTGCTGATGGTAAGCTGTACAAGGTCGACTCGAGTGTTACGGCGCCAAAAATGAGCCAACCTTCAAAGTCCTTGTCTCACTTGGGCGCATCTACTGCGTGCACAACCAAGTCGAGTAAGGCAAATCCAGTGGTCTTGAACTCCTGCGCCTCCTCTGGTTGTGCGTTTGAGGTCCGTTCAAGTCACTCCAAATGTTGTGGTTCCCCCACTACTGATCGGGATGCCTGTTTGGTATTAGATCAGGGGGCGCAGCACTCACTTAACTACCCCGGCGCTTGGCCTTGCCATGCGCCTGAAGGGGGTACGAAGGTGGCACTCTCCTCCAATGATCTGCGCAACGTGATCACTCACAAGCGCCGATCAGAAGAGTCGACTGACAAGCACGATGCGTCCCTTACGGGGCACACTTGTGCTGTAGTCACCATCAACTGCTGTTGCAAAGCGGCAGTCCCACCAAGGCAGTCGGTATTCCAGCGGCTGCAATCATCGACACCCCTTCGACGTCGCCTCGGAAAGAAGGTGTCAATAGAAGAAGAGCCAATGGTTGCCTCATGCAACGTGATCTCCAACTCCTCGTCAGTCCAAAAGGCGACTGGCGGTTTCTCTTCCTCGTCCAAAAGCCAGCCGAGGAAAACCAAGACAGCTGTTTCGTCCTCCGGAGTGTTCGAAGGCACTCGAGGGAGGAAGAAGATCTTGGAGGAAGCTGGGGGTAGTCAGACCCTTGTCGAGCCTCCTTCCGAAGACGAGTGTGTCCAAAGCACACTTGGGGCAGATCCTCGAAGCGAGGTCAGCCTCCCAGAAGCCCCTGAAGACGAGGATATCCCCCAGAACATAGCTGGGGGTAGCCTAGCATCTGCAGACCCGAGTTCTGGAGACGAAGAGGCCCTTCAAGACGGAGTTGAGGGTAATCAGGCCCTTACTGATGCGCCCGTGGTGAATCTTCTCCCGAACATAGCCGGGGGTAACCAAGACGAAGCTCCAGGAGAGGCAACTCCCCTACAAGAGAGTGAGGCCAAGAGTGAAGCCTCGACCCATCCATCCACTCCCGGCCGCGTCATGACAGTAAATGTGACTGGGGCTGATGTCGAGTCTGATGCGCCGCCAACTGACCTCGTCCAGCGCATAGACACCCTGGAGGGAGGACTCAAACCCCTCTCTGCCTCCATGCAAACACTGACTCAAGCAGTATTTGAGATACGGTCAGCTTTGACCAGGACACCTTCTACCAGTCCCGATCCTGGGGCCAATGGAGAGTCGAGTGTACCCCTTCAACGGGTATCCTCAGACGCAGATCGCCGAGAAGCACCTCGGACGTCGGAGCCCTCAAATGCTCAACATCAGGTGGTACCACCTTCCCCGACTCCCAGCTCCACGAAAGACGTGGTCGAGATGATCAGGGACCTGCGCGAGCGCTTTGAGTCCAATACGAGACAAGAGGAGCGACAGAAAATGGGCATCCCCCAGCCTTATCCCCTCGAGTGGAACAAGGTGGTTTATCCTCCTAAGTATAAACCACAAACACTGACGCCATACGACGGCAAGGACTCTCCGCATCTCTACCTGACGTATTTCCAGTCTCAGACGGGACATCTTTCGAAGGAGGACGCACTACTTACCAGCATATTTGTTGGGGCACTGAAAGGAGTGGCGTACGACTGGTACTGTAGCCTCCCCGACAATTCAATATCTTCCTTCGACGACCTGACGTGCCTCTTTCTCGACCGTTTCCACGACGGCGGAAAGGACATGACAATGGCGTCCCTTATAGAGATATACCAGAAGAAGAAGGAAACAGTTCGAGTGTTCATCGAATGCTTCCGACAGGCCTGCTTCAGACTGCCCCCGGGCATGCCAGAACATGCGCTTCTCTCCTCCTGCAGTATGAACATGCTGCCTGTAGTCAAACTCTGGCTTAACTCTACTCCTCCTCCCAACTGGAGCTCCTTTATCATTGAAGCAGAAGCCGCAGAAAAAAGGCGGCCAATGCTCGTCTTCTGGGAGTCAGTTTCCCTGCCTTCGAGGACAAGGGGAAACGGCCTGCAGCCAACAACCCTGGACGAGAGACGAAGGGAAAACATGCATTGACTGTCAATGCCTCAAAAGGTGCGTCAGCACCTACCCAGAAGCCTCCACTTGCACCAAGGCCAAAGGAGGTTTATTCGTTCAACGACGAAGACACCCTGCAACTCTTTGAGATACTGAAGCAGGGTGACAAGATCAAGCTTCCGGACCCGTAGCATCCCGACGAGGTTGGGAAAGTGGACAACCCGAGGTATTGTCACTACCATCGGTTTGTCGGACACCCAACCAAGGACTGCAACGTCCTCAAGAATTACATCCAGCGCATGATCAATGCGGATGTAATCTCCGTCGACTACGAAGAAAAGATGGTGTCAGCCAACGTGGTGTCACTCCAGTTTGGCACCTTACCGCCAACTACAACACAGGATGGCGTCGTCCCCATCCCCAAGGCGACAATGGAGGTGGTTAACTTACCACCAACCCGTGACAACGTGAGTGGACTTATCCCACTCACCACATCTCGGGGAGAGATCCTGTGGGTTCACCCTGATCTCGTCTCCGAGGTGAATCAATCGGAGGTACGTCCTACCTCCAAATCTAAAGGCAGGAAGATCAAGTCTTGCCGCACGGTCTTTTCTTCAGCGGAAGAGGCATTTCCTGTACAGACGCGTTCATAATAGAACGTCCAACCCGACGAAGCTGCCGTCGAGGTGGTACCTCCTGGCACCGTCCCTGCTGTCCAGGACGAGGGCCCATCCAAGCCCTCAGCAGCCAATAAGCAGAAGCAGATAGAGGCCCGCTTCGATAGGTCTCTTCGAAAAGAGAATGCTTCGAGGCTAGCCAAGCCCCACAACTTCAACATACTGGCACAACTGGCCAGTACTCCTACCCGCCTATCTCTGTTTGAGCTCCTTCGCCTTTCTAAAGACTCCCGAGAAGCTCTCTGCGAAGCTCTGAAGGATGCTGAATCCTTTCTCAGTCAGGTCAAGCAGCCTGAAGATCTCCCGACTGTGTGCAAGCACTGTCACTGTGCGGAGGAGGTTATCTCCAATATAACCTTCACCCAACAGGACATGCTGCTCAAACACAATCGACACAATAGGCCGCTGTATTATACAGGGTACATCGGTTCAGTCAAGGTGAAGCGGATTCAGATCGATCCGGGGTCTTCCCTCAGCATCATCCCGAACACGCTGCTCTCAACACTGGGGATTCTAATGTACCGACTGGCGCCCTCCAACACAACAATCAGTGGTTTCAACACCAGCAAAAGCGAACCACTGGGCAAAATACGACTAAAGTGCCACATCGGTAACCTCAGAACCGAGGTCACTTGTTATGTCGTGGACGCTGAAGTCAACTACAACATTCTGTTGGGTCGCCCATGGCTGCACGAGTACATGGTGGTACCATCCACGCTCCACCAATGTATGAAGTACGTGTCCACCAACAACGTCATCCGTACGGAGTTCGCGGACATCGACCGTTTCAAAGGGATTGAAGCCTACTTCACCGATGCCGACTTATACATGTCACCTGACGAGGAGGAGGCCAATGATGCTGACGACGAAGCAGAAACGGCAGCAGAGCCGGACATGGAGCCTGAGGTCACCCCCGACGCTCCTTTGAAGATCCGACTCAAAGGCAAACCGTCTCAGAAGTTGCCTCCCATGAGCATTAAGCTACCCGGGAAAGCACCAGCTGCTCCTGAAGCTCCCCTGAAGATACGGCTCAAGGGAAAGCCGCCTCAAACATCGGCTCCCCTTGTGGCAAAACTACAGGGGAAGGCGTCAATCACCGGAAGCACAGCGGAGGCACCTCTGAAGGTGCGTCTTAAGGGCAAGCCGCCGCCATCCCAGCCGCCAGAGAAGGCCCATGTAGTCCTCTCGGACTCCCAGATCAGCGCTGTGGTGGACCCTCTCGATCCTACTCCAGTGCTTACAGATGAAAAACTGGGGGAATATATCTCGGCCGATGTAGATGTCCCATCTCTCGACAATGTAATCCCACGGGATAAAATCTCATATTTCATCAATAACAGAGTGTCTTTTAATTATTCTAGTCTTCCAGCCAGGTATACATTAGATAACGCTCTACGGTCGTTGCAAACACAAATAACGACCGTCCATCATGTAAATCGAGTAGTCCCGTCCCAAGGGGCCTGTTATATAGTCCCACCACGGAGTCGAGACGAAGAATCCATCATCTTCGGCAAGGTCGAGCGTCATCAAGACCTCCCGCCACTTGAGCCAGAACCAGATGCCGGCAGAATGCAACTCTATCGGTACACAGACAAGGCAAAGTACCTCATCCAAAAGATGGGTTACGACCTAAAAAACGACAAAGGCCTGAACTACGGCAAAAGTCGACGTCTCCCTCTCCGACTTCCAACACCTAAAGGAAAGTCGCAGAACTACTATAATAGAACTCGACGGGAGGTAGGCTATGTCACGCCACCGTCAACGCCGAAGAGTTCAGACGCAGAAGAAGTAGAACATTCTCACTCATCTGAAGCATCAACGTGGGATTCCGATACCAGTATCGGATCTGTCTTCAAGAGAGTGCTGTCAGCCAACATGACATCTGCACAATCTCAAGAAGAAGAAGGCGAAGACCAAGCGTCGAAATTCTTCGAAGAAGAACCCTGGGCTCAACGCCTGGGGCAATAATAGGAGTCTCGCTTCGAACTACGCGAACCTCCCATCGAAGACAAAGTTGAGCAGATCGATCTTGGGGATGGATCTTCTTCCAAACCCATCTTCATCAGCAAAAGCCTAAAAGGACAAGACCGAGACTCTTTAATCCAGCTGGCTAAAGAGTATATTGACGTCTTCGCCTGGAGCTACGAAGATATGTCGGGACTTGATCCCCAGATCGCGATGCATAGGCTGAACATCTTACATGATGCCAAGCCTATCAAACAACAACAGCGATGCTTCCGTCCGGACATCATGAACGCCATCGATCAGGAGGTGGACAAACTCTTGACCAGCGGCTTCATCCGTGAAGAGCAACACCCAGATTGGGTAGCCAACGTCGTCCCCGTCACCAAGAAGAATGGGAAGATACGAGTTTGTATCGACTTCAGAGACCTCAACTGTGCTTGCCCAAAAGACGAATTTCTGCTTCCAATCACCGAAGTGATGATCGACAACACATGTGGCTTCGAGCGCATGTCCTTCATGGACGGGTATTCGGGCTACAATCAGATCAAGATGTTCCCTGATGACGCAAAACATACGTCATTCAGGACTCCAAAGGGTATTTTCTGTTATACAGTGATGCCCTTCGGCTTGAAGAACGCTGGTACGACATACCAACGTGCTATGAGCACCATTTTCCGTCAACATCTTCGCAAGACAGTCGAATGCTATGTTGACGACATTGCAGTCAAGAGCCGTCTCAAAGGAGATCACCAGCAAGACCTCAAAACAGTCTTCAATCTCATGCGGGCGCATCAACTCAAGATGAACCCCGCTAAATCCTTCCTTGGGGTTTCTAGCAGAAAGTTCTTGGGCTTCATCATCACGGTGAAAGGCATTCATGTCGATCCCGAGAAGACCAAAGCTATCCTTGATATGGACCCTCCGAAGAACCTTCGAGAACTTCGAGGCCTAAAGGGACGTCTGGCGTACATCCGGAGGTTCATAGTAAACCTTTCCGGCAAATGTCAACCCTTCACCCAGCTCATGAAGAAGGGAGTCTCTTACGTCTGGACAGAGGAATGCCAAAAGGCTTTCGACGACATCAAAGCCTATCTGACGAGCCCACCTGTCCTGGTGGCACCCATCGCCGACAAACCATTCCTCCTCTACATCCGTGCCATGGATCATTCCCTCGGCGTCCTGCTAGCTCAGAACAGCGACACAGGCTATGAGCAAGCAATCTACTACCTCAGTCAAACTCTGATCGGGGCCGAACATCGGTACAACCCCGTTGAGAAAGTGTGCTTGGCTTTGGTATTTGCCATCTAAAAGACTCGACATTATGTCTCGGGGCAGACAATTCATGTCATTTCCCGAGTCAATCCGCTCAGGGTCCTCATGACGAAGCCAGGATCACTGAACTCCCGGCTAGCCACATGGGCGATCTTACTAACGCCATACAACATGGTATTCGTTCCACAAAAAGCTGTTAAGGGTCAAGCTCTGGCCGACTTTTTAGCTGCACACCCCATCCCAGAGTCCTCAAGACTCTATGAAGACATCCCGGATGAGGTCCAAGAATCAAATGTTACCGAAGAAGGCTCCGTCTGGCGGATGTTTTTCGATGGCGCTTCAAGAACAGGCCCCAAAGGCCAAATCATCGTAGGAGTGGGGGTGGTATTAGTCTCCCCCGATCAACTGGTCATCCAGCGTGCTTACTCTCTTTCGAAGCCGTGCTCCAACAACGTTGCTGTCACGCTCCAGAACCAGAATACTGGAGAGCGGGGGAATGACTCAGCCAGCTACGTATTATGGGTAGATGAATACCGTATAATACGATCAATGCTGTCTACAAGACGAGGGGGGTGCATACTACATGAAAGTCTCACTATGGTCACTTCACATCTATTGTCTCAATCATTCAAACAAGAAACAAAAATAGAGAACATATAAGATAAAGCAGTAAGGCGTCCCAAACGCTTAGTCAAAATGTTCTTTGATATCTGGCTTTACAAAATATAGCCAGATGATGTAGCAAGGCATACACAATTGTTATCAGCTGCAGCTTGACTTTAGTTACAATTATGTAAAAGTAAGTACAAGACGATCCGACTAACATGTCGGTGCCAAACGGTAAGGTATAAAGTAGATAACAAAACGAGCGGAGAAGTAAGAAACCCACTCAAGTCCTCCTGCGATCATCCCTCTAGTGTTGACCATCTTGGAGGTAGAAGTAAGCTGTGTCCTCGGGAACCGGCTCTAAATCTGGCCATGCAAAACCAGAGAGGTTAGACCTCTAATAGCAAGTACCACAAGGAAGCACGACATGAGAACTAAAACCAGTAATGAGAAATATGGTAAATAGATCTCTGCTTGCCACTAGGATTCTCATAACATCACGACACTTCGAACCAACCTCCCAACCAAACAAGGACAGCAGTTGGCCCGTCATGTCCTGACATTTTGATCATCTTAGTTAGACAACATAGTAGGTATAGTACACAAACAAATCAATTTAAACGGCCATTCAACTACTACGGCTTGCTACTGTGTGTTCCAAGTTATCCTGGAATTATGCAATAAAAGATTCCTCAGTTCTCACTATGTGCAAGCAAGGCTAGTTTACCCAGTCAATTAATTGCGCCAATCATGAATTAGACGAGTCCCAGCAGGACGCCTGTCATCAATATATAATATATAATAAATAATATAACCAGATATCGCTCCGTGCCCGTGTGGCAGGTTTGCAGTATCTGTGGGGACCAGCCGACCTGTCGGGTACTTAATAGTCCCAAGAGGGCTGCCATGTAAGAACTCGGGAATCCATTCTCTCCATACAATTATTATTTTATTTAACTTAATAATCTCTATGTTAAGTGAAATCCCATGCCGTGGATCATGGTTATTCAAATGAGTACGTTCGTACGGGGTACGATATGCGCAACTCTACAACGATACCCGTGCGGCTAGGTTGTAGGTCTTACATAGCATAATGCAACAATCAAATCTAACCACGAAATAATCATGCCTTGACCATAAAGTACACGTGCTGCTTTTGCAAAAAAATAAATAAATAAATAATTAATTAGATTGAAGCATGCAGGTGTCTGTATGCCGAGGTTCGGAATTAGCTAGTCGATTACAATAGTTCATAGTTAATATGAAGTGTCTCATTCATTCAATTCAATAAGACGACTAACCAGTCTCTCAGTTCCAACTAGGAACACATGATCAATTATTAGTAAAATTACCCATCAATGTTAATTTGTACCAAGGCATGAAAGTCAACTATTATAGAGCAAATAGAAACACCAAGGTTAGATTATGCCAAGGTTGGTCTATGCCCAAGTCAGGCTACGCTCAAGTCAGGTACGACTCCTTACTATCCATGCCAGCGTACGCAAGTCATACGCTTCCAAAAAGGCAGCGTATGAACTCCATACGACTCCTTACCATCCCAGCCAGCGTACGCAAGTCATACGCTTCCAAAAAGGCAGCGTATGAACTCCATACGACTCCTTACCATCCAAGCCAGCGTACGCAAGTCATACGCTTCCAAAAAGGCAACGTATGAACTCCATACGACTTCTTACCATCCAAGCCAGCGTACGCAAGTCATACGCTTCCAAAAGGGCAGCGTATGAACTCCATACGACTCCTTACCATCCAAGCCAGCGTACGCAAGTCATACGCTTCCAAAAGGGCAGCGTATGAACTCCATACGACTCCTTACCATCCAAGCCAGCGTACGCAAGTCATACGCTTCCAAAAGGCAGCGTATGAACTCCATACGACTCCTTACCATCCAAGCCAGCGTACGCAAGTCATACGCTTCCAAAAAGGCAGCATATGAACTCCATACGACTCCTTACCATCCAAGCCAGCGTACGCAAGTCATACGCTTCCAAAAGGCAGCGTATGAACTCCATACGCTTCCAAAAGGCAGCGTATGAACTCCATACAACTCCTTACCATCCAAGCCAGCGTACGCAAGTCATACGCTTCCAAAAGGCAGCGTATGAACTCCATACGCTTCCAAAAGGCAGCGTATGAACTAAACTGCGCTGCGCTAAAGAGCGCGCGCAACTCAGTGGCACAAGCTAAAAAACTAGCGCACACTGCTCACTGTCTTCTCCAAAACAGCAAGAACTCCATGGTTTGCACCCAAGGCTTCAAAAGTCCATAACTTGGTCAAAACAAGTCCAAATCCAACTTTCCAAAGGTCAAATTTGGGTAGAATAAAATCCTCTACAACATGGGACCATCAAAACTTGCAAACAAAGAAGTTTGATAGATCTAAACCACCAAAATCCAAAAATAACTCATTTCTAGATCTACAAAAATTAAGGCTTCGAAATGAAAAATACCAAGTTCTAAACTCTCTTAGGATCATGAGAGGAAGATAATTGAACTATAAAAACATGGGTTCTCATGGGAAGCAAGTTGTACTTGCCTACGGTTTGGTAGGTGGAGGGAGTGATGAGGAAGAAGAAGAAGAGTGATGGAGAAGGAAAAATAATGAAGAGAGAGAAAGGGGGGTTGGCTTTAAATGAAAAGGTGGTGGTAGGTGGGGGTGTTAGGTTTGGTTCATGATGAACCAACTAACTAAACCAAACCAAGCCGAACCCAAGTCTAGCTAAAGTAGAGAAATAAAAGCAGAAAGTAAAATGCAGATAATTAATTAACATGAATTTAAAGGAATTTAAATACAGGATAATACATGATAAATATTAAATAAATACATTTGAGTAGTATATGTATAAAATACGCATTCTGGGAATGGGGAGTGACAGTTGCCGAGTACAACGCGCTCATTATGGGACTCCAACTAGCACAACAGTTGGGAGTAAATCATCTGGAAGCCTACGGCGACTCAAAACTCGTCGTAAACCAGATCAGAGGTCAATACGAGGTTCGTCATGAAGACCTAATCCCTTACCATGAGGTTGCATTGAACATCGTTTCAACCTTCACCGGGTTCTTCATCGAACACGTATCTCGCCTACAAAATCTGGAGGCTGATGCTCTGGCTGGCCTCGCAGCCTCCTTGGCGGCACCCCTCGGAACTCAACACTACGTTACGGTAGTGGGTCGAGACCTGGTCTGCCCTAAAAATAACCTGTGCTCACGAGTGGCCTACGCCATGTCAACGGGTGCTGGTGTTAACGTCCGAGATTGAAGATTCCCGTTCATCGACTTTGCTGTCTACGAAATTCTTTCAAAGGACCCGAAAGAGGCCGTCTTAGTCAGGAGACGCTCTCTTCGATTCTATTATGATACAGCCACTAAAATGCTGTACCGACGCTCCTACGATGGACTTCTCCTTCGATGTTTGTCCAACGAAGAAGCAGCCGAAGCCCTTCGAGAAACTCATGATAGAACCTGCGGGGCCCATCAACCTGGCCCTAAGTTGCAGGATCGACTGCGACGTATGGGCTACTACTGGCCAACCATGGCCGCTGGGCTGTCGAATATGCTAAGAAGTGCCATGCGTGCCAGCTTCACGCAGACTTCATCCATACACCGTCAAAACTACTACATCCTACAGTCGCCTCCTGGCCCTTCGAAGCTTGGGGAATGGACATTGTAGGACCGATCACCCCTCCTTCATCGAGAGGACACCGCTTCATCCTAGCAATTACTGACTACTTCTCCAAATGGGCAGAAGCACTTCCGCTGGCAGAAGTGAAAAGCTCCAGGGTGATCAGCTTCATCAAGCACCACGTCATCTACCATTTCGGGGTACCCCGGAGGATCATCTACGATAATGATCCTCAGTTCATCAGCTATGTTTTCAGTCGATTCTGTGACAAGAATCGTATTCAAAACGTGGCATCAACCGCCTACAATCCGACAGCAAACGGATTAGCAGAGGCATTTAACAAGACTATCATCAGGCTACTCAAAAAGGTCGTGTCATCCAACAAACGCGACTGGAACGAAAAGCTCGGCGAATGCCTTTGGGCCTACCGCACAACTGTACGGACCCCGACAGGCAACACACCATTCTCCTTGGTCTACGGGAGCGAAGCGGTACTGCCTCTCGAGATTCAGATACCCTCACTCCGCGTAGCAATCACAAACCAACTCACAGAAGAAGACAACCAACGTCGTCGTCTGCGGGAACTGGTGGCACTTGATGAAAAGCATCTCCTAGCTCAACAGCGCATCGAACTCTACCAAGCCCGTATATCACAGACTTTCAACAAGAAGGTCAAGCAGAGGACTTTTCAAGTAGGTGACCTGGTTCTGGCAGTCAGGAGGCTGATGGTGTTGACTCACAAAACACCAGGAAAGTTTGAGGCCAAATGGGAAGGACCTTTCATCATCGAGACGGTATACTCAAACGGTGCTTACCGCCTCGCCAAACCCAATGGGGACTTGTTCATGATGCCCATCAATGGCAAGTTTCTAAAGAAGTACTAATCTTGACATCTTTCAGACATGTGCTTCCACTAGGGGATCTGTGGACCCAATCATCAGGGCTCACAGACAATTCCCTTCCACAAAATCATACGCTTTCGGAACCCAGTTGTTCCGTAGCATCCTCCAGTAGAAGGACAACCACGTCCATATCACCTCTGAGTTGTCCCCCCTACACCCTACAAAGCGGAATCTTACATCCTATAAGACTACGCTACCCTTCATGTTTACCACGTCCACATTATCTCTGAGTAAACATCCCGTACAGACAACCCCAACTGCCCCACTGGAGTATAGAAAGTGCCAGTCTGGGTGTTGAACAATTCCAAGAGTGCAAGGAACATAGGCTTATTAAGATCCACGCCAGCCTGTGTGGCACGGATAGCGGCTGTTAGCCCAATCTCCTTAAGCTCAGCCTTGAACTTCGAAAGCACCCAAATAGTCAACTCGTCCTACCTCGAGATATGATGACACCAACCTTCAACCCTAAAGCCACCTTTCGGATACATGACCCTCGATGTCAGCATCTGACTTGCGAAGATTGAGGCACTGAAGGCAAAAGTGTCATTTGGGACTTCACTGTAGAGGCTCCCGGGATGCAAAGTTCGGCAACTGAACGATGGACCGGTTCGTAAAGCAGCCAGGGTATCCCTCTGGTTCGAGGTGGCATCAATCGAAAGAGCACCCCCAGGGCCCCTCCTTGAGAAGGAGTAAGCTCCCAGGGCATCCTTCTCTTCGAAGCTAAATGATAGAAGGCCGTCAGCGGCAACTGGCGGTCAAGTTGTCGCATGTACAGCACCATGCCTTTTGCAGAAAAGAACCAGTCTTCTTTGACCTTCAGTATCTTCGCTTCAGTGGAGATCAGACGATCACCGAACAAAAAGGCAGGTTTTAAGAAGGTCACATCCTCGAATTCAGCAGATTTTAGTTTTTTGCTCTCCATCATACACTGGAGGAAAATCGACAACTGGTTCTGGATCTGCAGCACTCTCTCAGGAGGTTGATCCTGTAAGATAGCATCCTTGGCAGGGTTGATAACCGCCTCGTCAAAATCGACTCCCATTTGACAAAGAGAAGCATCCAGAAGGACCTCATTCAGCAAAGGAATCGTCATCGACACTGGCACAACAAAAATCAAAGGTCAGGCAAAAAGACAAAGTATGTCAAAGCAACCTGGCGCATCATCAGGGTGTAAACCCATACGCCTCAGTAAAGGCTTTGGCGCATCATCAGGGTGTGAACGCATGTGCGTCAGCAGAGGCTTCGGCGCATCATCAGGGTGTGAACCCATGCGCGTCAGCAGAGGCTTCGGCACAGCATCAGGGCGTAAACCCAGGTGCGTCAGCAAAGGCTTCGGCACATCATCAGGGTGTAAACCCATGCGCGTCAGTAGTTAAACCTCGGTGCATGATAAAGGTCTAAACCTATACACGTCGGCGGGCTAAAAACCTCGGCGCATCATCAGGACAGAAGTCCATACGTGTCGGCAACGGAGAGTTAGGGCACACCAACTCAGCCGCATGATCCAAGGTTCGTTTGAACAAAGAAAGTAGTAGAAGAGACGACACCCACCCGTCACAACGGGTCGAACGTCGACCGGAGTCACAATGGCGACAGGAGCATCCTCTTCGGCATACTCCGCCGACTCCTTTCCCTTGCCAGTACCACCGCGAGAAGTCTTGGGAGCCATTCTTTGAGAGAAGAAAAGTTAGGGTTTTTGAAGAAGAACTCTAAAGAAAGCAAAAGCAAGGAGAAGAAGAACTCTCTCTCCCCATCTCTCGCCTATTTATAGGGCTTAGTTGCACGTGTGAACCGATGATATGTGATCTCAGCCGTCGCCTCGGGTTCTGTGAAAAGATAACCACAAATAAAACCAAAAAGATCATCATTAATCTTTTTCGGTTACCGAGACGTCATCATTTGTATTAACTGAACGGAGCATGCGCCCCATCACTGATGCGCGGAGTATCCATGCATCCCGACGGTCATGTGCCTCCACTACCATGCTTCTTATTCAAAGTATTCCAAAACTTATCCAAAAGTTTTGAAAACTTTGAAGGAGGTCTTGTAGAAGCATGGAATTTCAGAACCAGAAAGTCTATGCGCCAAACTACATGCGCCAAAGCTTGGACAAAGTACTTCACAGCAAAAAGCAACAAATATAGATATTGAAAGAGGACTTTTTATTCAACATATAAAAGTCTATTACATGTCTAAGAAAGACTG
Source organism: Iris pallida (assembly GCA_029216955.1). Classification (NCBI taxonomy): domain Eukaryota; kingdom Viridiplantae; phylum Streptophyta; class Magnoliopsida; order Asparagales; family Iridaceae; genus Iris; species Iris pallida. The sequence goes on from JANAVB010008599.1 coordinate 25,665,935, forward strand.
TACAAAGGAGAATTTCTACAAAGAAAAGATCATAAGTCTTCTTTTTTCCAGCCAGCAGCCAACATGCGCCCTCAAGTAGGCGCAGCAATCAACATGCGCCCTCAACCAGGCACATCCCACCATGCGCCCTCAGCAAGGCGCATCCTTTTCAGCAGCTCAGTTATGTGCATCCTCAGTTATGTGCATCCCTTTGACAGCTCAGTTATGTGCATCCCTTCAGCAGCCCAGTTATGTGCCGCTCTTCCAGCCAGGCTCACCACCGTCTAAATGCTTCGACTAATGAAGCATTTATTGAGCAGAACGAGGGTGGCAATCAACCCTCTAGCCAAGGAAGGGAAAAGAACCACAAGCCAACCTGTGGCCAGGGGAGGCTTCGAAAGAGCCTCCAAACACCAAGGAAGACCGTGATCGAAACCGCGGCCAAAGGAGCAGCTTTCAACACAACCAGAATGGGCTACACCCATTTTGAAGGAAGAAAGAGCCACCAAAGCTGCAGCACCGCCATTCCGATCTACGGCTCTTCCTGCACAACGAAGACGAGGCTCGAGCATCCCTATCTTTGGATGCAACAGGCACCTTCTGCCTGCCTCAGAAGCCCTCGACTTCGACTTTTGGATGTAACAGTCACCTTCAAGTGCATCAACGAAGACACTGCGTCGCATCTTCACTCTCGGGAGCATCTCATCAACAGAATGCATTCGAGTACACAAGTTCATGTCGGAAAGACGTGAGAGAACGAGAAGCAAACCCTCTCTCCATGCTACTATTTATAGGCCGGGCAAATCAAACCCATGCGCCAAGTGGATGGCTCTCCGAATTCCGTGCAATGAATCTGTATTAAATGGATGAACCAGATGCTTCGAATTCAGCCAAGTCAAAATGGCTATTTAAAGCACTCGAAGAACGTAACAGTCGCACCATTAAAGACGTGTCAAGCAGATGCGTCGGCCAGACCACGCATCACACAGACGTGCCCTACAACATCAAGCGCATCACACAGACGCGCCTTTCAGCACCAAGTGCATCATAGGGGATGCGCCCCCATGCGTCCCCATACGCCTGGTGGAACGCCAACCGACGCGCCCACTCAGCTGTCCATCGAATGTCACAAACATTAAATGCTGAACTGACGGAGTTGGCAGCACGCATTCCAAAGTCTGAACAGTCGACAGCTTTTTCAGAAGACGAAGCATCGCCAACGTCAGCGTCATCATTACTCCCCTCCGACGGCTACTGCCACGTGGCCACCCAACCATCTCGCATGCGCCTCCGCAGCCATGCGCCCAAATCCACATGCGCCTCAAAAGCCGTACGCCTCAGACTTTTCACTGATCCCTAAAGACAGAAGGAAAGTCACTATTAAAGCTCCGCATGCGCCTCAAAAGTCATGCACCCCAGACTTCTCCCTGATCCCAAAAGACAGGAGTAAAGTCACTACTGAAGCTTTGCATGCGCCTCAAAAGCCATGCGCCCAGAATGGTTCGTGACTCCTAAAGGTTACGAGCCAAAGTCTCCTCATGCGCCCAATCCTAGGCGCATCTTACCAGATCATTCCCCCACCAAATTCGAGATCTTCGAGCCATGGGTCGATGACACGTGTCCTTTGACTCAACTCATCCAAGATCTCAGCAACATAAATCTCTTCTTCTCTGCTACGTGCCGGCTCACAATAGCAACATGAAGAAGTCAACCCCTCGATCAGGGTGCATCATCCATGCGCCTCCATCAGCAATCAACACGTGGCGTCCCCGCGTACAGGCGCATCCTACATGCACGCATAAGCAGCCAGCCTGCAGACTATATAAAGAGAGGGACCATTTCCATCACACCTACCTACGTACACACATACCTATCCACAACGAACAGACAGAGACTTCGCACCACCAGAGAGGCAGATACAGACACTCAACGTCTTCCTTCTCTCAGCAAGCTCCAGCACCCAGAGCAATCCAGACCTTCAGAGAACCGATAACCGTCGTCAGATCGTCAACGGAGTCAACGCATTACCACTCACTCCATCGGCACTTGGGACCCAGATTAAACAAAAGTGTACTCCTAGGACTACATCTAAGTCCTACATTGTAACACTGTTCTGTTTGTATTAAAATTTGCAATCAAAGGATTTTAATGGCAAACAATTACATTATATATATATATATATATATATATATATATATATATATATATATATATATATATATATATATATATATATATATATATATATATATATATATATATATATATATATATATATATATATACATTACATTACATAGGAAATAGGATATATGTAGAGAGGGATAGAAGTAGAGAGTGAGTGAGAGCTGTCCCAGAGAGTGTGACAGGAATTCAATGTGTGGAATGGTGTCTACATGTGTGTGTGTGTACATAATGAATGTGTGTGTGTGTTGTAGGTGACCGTGGAAAAATGGAAATAGAAACCAATTCAGTAAAAGGAAGAAAGAAGTCAATCAATGTAAAGGAAGGGAAACCAATTAGTGTTCTCAGATTTCACATGTGTAGGACATGTATGCAGTGGGTATTAAGGAATATAGGCAGTATAAAAACAGTGTGCAGGAAATATATATGCAGTGTGCAAGAAATATATATGCAGTGGGTATTAAGGAATGTAGGCAGTGTAAAAACAGTGTGCAAGAACAACAGTGAACATAACACTGATACATTTCAGTATCAGAAAAGAATGGGGAATTCCCATTCTACAATAAAAACAACACTAATCCATAGAATTTAGGTTGGTAAATAACATCAAATGTGTGCACGTATCATACCCTCAGTTTCGTGTCCACAAACACTAGACACAAGTGTCCAGACCATCGCACACTTGCACACGAGGCTGCGCGAGCTTGGTTGGCCTGTGCACGTGTCCGCACGCACACGACACGCCACCAAGTGACAAGAGACTTGGGGAGTGTCGTGTCAGACACTGCCCCAAGCTCCACGTCCAATGGCACGCGCCCACGTGCCTTGGGCAGCCCGCACGAGCACGCTGGTAGCAGGGGAGCTACAGTGCTCGTGCACGCGCGAGTAAACCCGTGTGTGCACGTGTCCATATCGACACGACACGACACAGAAACTACCTCAGTGTATCAAATTTGTGTAAGCGATACAAAAACCCAAATTTCCATTCAAACACAATTTGAAAATTCGAACGAAATGCCCTTTGTGGCATTTCGTCGAACACCTGCGCCTGTCACTGATACGTGTCTGATACGGACACGTACAGAACACGAAACTTGGGAAACCCTATACCTACAGAACCAGGACACCTAGGGCTAGATGAATATGCAATTTAAACCTAGTTTTAATGGGTGGAATAGAATGTACCTATGGGTTGTTCTTCACACAAAAAGTCTCTTCCAAGGAGTTCTTCAAAGCTACCCAAAATCCCCAAATTGATGCAAATCTGAGATTTGACTCCACCATCAGCAATAAAACATTGATTAGATCATAATGGAAGAAATTCCAATCAAAAAGGAGTCCTATTGATTAAACTAGGAAAGAATATAATGGAGGCTTACCTATTCCTTAAGAAAATGAAGAACTATTAAAGAAAGAGGCACAAATCCCCATAGAGACATTATATAGGCAGGGAGGGTCTCTTGGCTGGTCATAATAGTTAAGGTTAGGTTTTTTAGGTTTCATCCTATGGCCAGGATTGAATCAAGGGTATTGTGTGGCTTAGAACAAAAGGCTCTTTCTTAGTCTTTTGCAAATCACTTAACCATAACTAGACTTGACTTAACCCCTTAGCCAAACCATCTAATTCTCAAAGTGGCTCACTAAGTTAGTTATGACCCATCTAGGTTAGGTCCAATCTAGGTTAGGCTAACCAAATCACAAGGCAATAATTATATTAGTATTTAAATCACATCATTCAATTAAATTATTTAATAATCCCTAATAATATATTTTAAATTCAAATAATTCAAAAATGACAAAAATATCCTCAAACTAAAATTGTGGTAGTGACAGAGCGCAGCGTATTGGATCTGCAGGCATCACAGATGACCATGGGCGAGAGGCTGAGATTGGTGCAGGATTCGGTGGCTGATAGCAGTGATAGAATGTTATCTACCATAGATTCATACCACCAGCGACTTGCAGCATTAGAACGTTATCGTCCTCCGGGTGCGCCTTTATCGTCGTTGACTCCGCCTGCGCTACTGACTTCTTCATCGACACCGACTCCACCGACGTTACTACCTCCTTTATCGGTGTCGATTTTACAGGAGGACTATGAGCTTTTCTTAGCCCTTCATTGCGACGCGCCCCCTCCTGCTCCAGATCTCTAGTAGTCCTAGTTAGGACTGTTTGTATTGAGTGTTTGAGTACTTGTTTTCTTTGTATTTGTTTATGATACTTATTTGTTTGTGACACTTGTTTGTTGGTTGCATAGATACATTGGTTATTGGTTGTGTAGACCCATGATAATTTGGATATTGGTTTATATATGTTGTGTGGACTTTGGTTATTTTATGTTGTTATTCGTTTCATCTGGATGTTAAACCGGTGTTGAGTGTTCCACCGAAGGGGTCGGCGAACCCATGGATAAAATGTGCTTGTGTATTGTGTTTCAGATTAAACTGCAGGAAAAAAATGATTTTGTGGAGAAAACTGCATACTACAATTTATTTTATTATTTTTTTTCAAATTTAGCGACGTCTACCGACGTTTACCGACGCTTTTCGACGGCACATTGCGTCGGTAGACGTCGCTAAAATGGCATATATTGCCAGGATACCGACGTATAGCGACGTCAGTTTTGTCGGTATGCGTCGGTAACCGTCGGTAACTTTTCCAGAAGTTTACCTCATTTTTCCAGGATATACCGACGTATAGCGACATCACAAAACGTCGTTAATATTCCTCATGATATACCGACGCAGTGCGACATCGTAAACGTCGATAATTTTTCCAGGAAATACCGACGTATAGCGACATCATAAATGTCGCTATTTCATCGACGAAACAATGATAAACGTCGGTATATTACCGACGTAGCTTTGCGTCGGTAAATGTCGGTGTTGGCGACGATCAGCGACGTCTTTCCAAACAGCGACTAAGGTTTCCGCGACAAGGGGAAGACGTCGCTAAATACGTCGCTAAACTGGTTTAGGGACGTCTTTAGGCATTTTAGCGACGTCTTTAGGCGTCGCTAAAATGACTAATTCTGGTAGTGTTATAACTCAAAAAAATTGCCTCAAAATTGAAAAAAAGAGGAGAGTTTAAGAAATGAAGTCACTTCCACTTCCACTTCCAATATTTTGTCACTTCCCCACTTACAAGCAACTGCTGACCCAACTATTTTAGGTCCAGAGCCGAGCCGAGCTTTTGTAAGCTTGAGCTTGGTTTGACTAGAATTAATCGAGCTCAAGCTCGAGCTTGATAAATTTTTTATTTTAGAGCTTGAGCTTGGCTCGAGCTTGTTTATATTAAGCTTGAGCTTAGCTTGGTTTGAGCTCGAGCTTGGTTTTATAAGCAAGCTTGATTCAAGCTTGATAAGCTCAAAATCAAGCTCATTAAGCTTGATTTCAAGCTTAACGAGCTCGATTTTAATTTAGTTAGGTTTGAATTCAAGTACATATAATATTAACAATTTATTTATAAAATATTAATTAAAAATTTTCTTAATATCAATTATTAAGGACATATAAATATATAATGCACGCACGCGCGCGCACACACACACACATAATATCAATATCAATATATATTGATATTATCAATATATATATATATATATATATATATATATATATATAATTAGAATTTAACAACACACACACATGTATATCCCAGAAGGAGGAGCGGGCTGATGTGCTGGGCATTGAGAGGAGTGATCTTCCGGTGAGATATTTAGGAGTCTCTCACAGTCAACTATGCGCGGGATCAAGACTGTCATAGTCTGGTGGAGTACGTCCAGAGGAGAGTGGATGGTTGGCAAGCCATCGGATTGTCCTTTAGAGGACGCATCGAGCTGGTCAGATCGATAATTTTTGGCTGTGGCTCATTTCTGGCTGCAATCCATCCTCCTCCCTGTTGCCACTGTTAGGAAAATGGAGCGAATTTGTGCAGACTTCATTTGGAGGGGGGTATGCATGCGATCTCCTGGGAGCAGCTCTGTAGACCCAGGAAGGAGGAAGGAGTGGGGCTTAGGCCGTTACTGGAGATCATGGAGGCCTCTGCGCTAAAGCTGGCTTGGAGATTCATCAACGGGGGGTCCCTCTGGGCCGACTAGATGCACAGCAGATATGTGAAGCAGGGCAACTTCTGGACCTGTGCTACTGACAACAATCACTCAGTCACCTTTAAGAATGTTTTGAGACACAGGGGCATTCTCAAATCTGCAATCCGGAAGGTCATGAAGGATGGGTCTGGAACGGACCTCTGGCGGGATCCTTGGATAGATCGGCTTTCGCTATTGGACATCAGAAAAACACCGACACATCAGGAGGACAGGCGTGGGCTGACGTGTAGTCGTATCTTACACGACGGGGAGTGAAGGCCGGAGTCTTATCGGTTTACCGAGGAGCTGGGTGGGATTTCAGTACTATTGCCATTGATCCGGACTTGCCTGCTGATCGGTGGATTTGGGAGCCGACAGAAGCAACTCTGGGAACTGGGGAGTTCTAATTCCGGAGCTGCTACAACCTCATCCGGTGCACCTTTCCTCAGAGTTCTGACTACGAGTTCGTATGGTGCAAGGGTCTAGCCAGGAAGATGCAGCTTTGTGTCTACAAGCTTCTACTGGGCCGTCTTTTGACTAAGGATCGTCTGAGTTCGTTCGGAGTGCCGGTCCCAGATCCCAAATGTGTGCTATGCAGTGTGGAGAATGAATCTATATAGCACATTTTCTTCGAGTGTGCCCTGGCATGGCAGATCTGGTATGAGCAGAGTAGAGCGTTGGGTGGATGTGACTCCGGGAAGGGAATTGGGGACATCATCACTGTGCTCCGGAATAGCAGAGGTAGAGGGCAGGACTGGTTCCGGACCGCCAGAGTTCGACTGACGGCCTCAGTTTGGCATATATGGCGGAAACGAAACCGTCGTATATTTGAGGGGCTGGTCACCCCTCCGGTAGGCATCCTCCATAACATAGAGTTTGATGTTAATGCTATGGGAAACTGAAGAGTGAGAGTCCCACTTTGATTATATGTTGTAAGATTATTGCATTACTTTTGAAATAAAATTTACCCTTTTTTCAAATATATATATATATATATATATATATATATATATATATATATATATATATATATATATAGAGAGAGAGAGAGAGAGAGAGAGAGAGAGAGAAAATATATATATATATAGAGAGAATTTAACAACAAACAAACGACCTCCTAAACGAACGAGCCAACTCGCAAGCTCATAAACGAGCTAGTACGCGAGTTCAACCGAGTCGAATACTTCTAAATTTGAGCTTGTCTCTCGAAAATAAAGTTTGAGCTTTTACTAAACGAACCGAGCTAGCTCAAACGAGCTTTTATCGAGCCGAGCTTCGAGCAGCTCGCGAACAGCTTGGCTCATTTTCAGACCTACAAATAACCTAAGCTCCGGCAACCGACAAAAAAAAAAAAGGAAAAAAAATTCGGGGAAGGTCGGGGCTCGTTCTCCGTCCCTCCGCCGCTACCACCACCGTTGATATGCTCGACGGATCTGCCGATACGGTCAGGCGATTCGCTCCTCCTTCCCAGCGGTGAGAGCTCCGTCAAAAAAAAAGGAAAAAAAAAAGATAAACCCTAAATTGTTCTTCCTCTTTCTAATCTCCTCCTCTTCCTCCTCCAGGAATCGCGTCCTCAATCGGCGGAAATCTGGTATGTCATCGCGATCCAACAATTTGACAGGGAGACACGGACACGCCACGTGTTTTTTTTGGCGTGCCCTACTGCGTTTTGGAGTTACACGGACACGATACCAAATGAGCAATATTCGTTGCGGAAGAAGAGTTGTGCAGAGGGATTTGTTTTAAATTTTTTTTTTTTTTTCCTTTTGCGAATTATGTGTATGAAACCACCTTGTGAACCGGATAGTCGACACTCGTAGTGGATTTCCACTTTTTATGATATGGGACATGATATATGAACAAGTTGGGCGATTTCACGGTACAAAGTGTGATGTTTGACATTTCCTTTGAACTTGGAAGGGGGTTAGCAGATGGTGAATAAGTGTGCAATCTCTTTTTTTTAATGTTTGAGCTGCCTTTTCATACTTGTAACGGTGCGGAGGTGCATGCTCGAGCCCCTCCATTTTCATACATAACAAACTAAATTGTAGAGGATGGATTTATTGCTTCACGCCAGGTCGGCAACCGGTATAGAGACTTTGTCAATTCTTGTATGGACATTGTTGACAAGTTGGCTCAACTAAATTGACTTAATTGTTTAGAATGAGGGGTTACCAAGGGTAGCACATCCTTACTTGAGTTTTTCCAATGTGGGATTAAAAGTAGAAAAACTGGAAAGGCTCTTAGATCATATAAAGAAGAATAACTAAAACGAGACTAACAATCAAATAACTAAAATGAGACTATCTTCTACACTCCCTTGCAACTTGGAGTGTAGATGTCGAGAACTCCAAGTTTGGACATAAAGTGAAGATAAAGTGGACGAGGTAAGGTCTTAGTAAGAATGTTGGCAGTCTGTGACGTAATAAAAACATGTTGGAGGTGAACCTAACGAAGCTTGATCTTCTCCCGAATGAAATGACAATCAATCTAAATATGCTTGATGCGCCCATGAAAGGTCGGATTATAAGCTATATGAATAGCTGCTTGGTTGTCACAATAAAGAGTAGCCGGAGAAGAGAGATCGAACTAAGATCAGTAAGAATACTCTTCAACCATGTGAGCTCGAAAATCGCATGGGCCATCGAGCGCTTCAGTAGAAGAGCGAGCAACAACAATATGTTTCTTGCTCCGCCAAGTAACACGATTTCCTCCAAAATATATGCAGAAACCACTTGTTCAATCGACGAGCATTCACTTAACCCGCATAATCAATATCTGCATAAGCGGTCGATGGGAGAGGGGAGGAAGGTTGGTAGACAATACCTTGAGCAAGAGACTTCTTTAGCTAGCGAAGTATGCACTAAACAACTTGAAGATGAAATACCCGTGGAGACTGCATATACTGGCTAACAATGTTTGCAACAAATGTAATATCCGGACGAGTGACAACCAGATATATCAACTTGTCCACAAGACAATGACACTAATAAGGATTGCACAACAATTAGTTTGATACATAACCAAGAGAAGAGAGCTTCAAATTTGTATCCATAGGGGTAGAAGCTGACTTACATTCCAAATAGCCATAATTGTGTAGAAGATCCACACATCAGTTCTACCGAGAGAATAAGGAAATCACTACGTCGGACAACCTCGATTCATAGAAAGCAACGAAGGAGACAAAGCTCCTTCTTGTGGAAATGAGATGACAATTGTGCTTTAATTAAGGCAATTCTAGAAGCATCGTCGTCAGTAATAATTATATCGTCAACATAACCAAAATAACTATTGTCCATGTTGTCAACGTTAGGTAAAAAGGGAAGAATTAACATGACTCTTGATTAAAACCAATCGTCTGTTCAACCTGGTTGAACTTGTCGAACCAAGCATAAGGACACTACTTAAGACCATAAATAGAGTTGCTTAGATGACAAACAAGAGACTCCCCTACAGTCTCATAACCAGAGGACTCTTGTATATAAATCGTCTCAACTAAATCACCATTGAAAAAAAACATTCTTAACGTCTAGCTAATATATCGGTGGCGCCTCCCAAGGCGGCTGGGGGGGGGGGGCGGGAGTACCGGAGGGGGGTCGGGGGGAACCCCTGGTGGCAGCAGCGTCGCCTCTCGACGGCCGGGGGTGGGGTCAGGATCGACGGAGACGGGGAAGGGTTTTCATCACATCGGGACTCCCTTGGATCCAAACTTCGAATTCGGAGCGGGGTCCGGATCTCTGGGGAGTCAGTCGGAGGGGGGAGGATGGACGACGGTTACGCACCGTCGGGTGGCGAAGACCGGGGGGAAGTTTAGTGGCGGACAGGGTCAGGGTCGGGATCGCCATTCCGATATTCGTCCGAACGGGACAGGGTCTCGGTCCAGCCGTGGTTCTGGGGTGTCTGCTGGGAGATCGATGGGTTGGCGGCTGAAGGCGTCCACGGCGGATAAGGAAAAGAGTAAGGTAGTGGATCTAGATGTTCAGGGACCTGGGACTTCCCGTCCGGTGATTGCCCAAAGACCTATTAGTGCTTCCCCTCGGCCGACTGGACGGTCCTGGGCCGAGATCTGCAAACCGGTGGGACCGAAATCCCCCTCATCGATGGAGTACGTCCCGCCGATCAAGGTTGGGAGTGGTTATCGGGCGGTGTTTCCTGCGGAGGAGATCCAGCAGGTGACAGCTTACTGGGAAAACACTCTCGTCCTGTATGTCTTGGGCAACAAGCCCTTCTACGGGCAGATCCGGGGCTATGCAGCGCGTGTCTGGAAGCCTAAGGGGAGTATGGAGTTTTATTCTCGTGAGAACGGCTTCTATTATGTGAAGTTCGGGCTGGCGGAGGATGTCGCTAGGATCCTCCAAGGCGGCCCCTGGACGTTTGACGGCCGACTGATCATTCTCAAGAAGTGGACTCCAGAGTTGAGATGCGAAAGGGAAGTTCTGAATGCCATCCCAGTATGGATCCGATTTCCCGAGCTCCCGGTGGGGTTTTGGAGTATTCCCCTGTTGATGCGGCTGGCTAGTCTGGTGGGTAACCCGATCAAGGCGGATGAGGCTACTACCTTTCGAACGAGGTTGATGTACGCGAGGATCTTTGTGGAGATTCGGGCAGGGGGGGAGCTCCCGAAGATGGTGGAGTTTGAGCTCCCTTATGGGGAGGTGCTTACCCAGAAGGTGGAGTATGAATGGGTTCCGTCTACCTGTTCACGATGTTCTTGTTTCGGACATCTGACCAGTGCTTGCTTAGAGGCTGGCCCCCCGGTGGAGCCTTATACCCCGCCGAGTGTAGTCCCCGAAGCACCATGTGATATGGATTACAGAGTTGATAGCGGAGTGGTGGTCGTGGAGGAGGTTACAAATCAGGGGAGTGATGTCGGGTTGAGTCTCGTTGTATCCACTGCGGGAGGGGTGGTATCCTCTGGCCAGAAGCCGAGTAGTATAGTTACTAGAAGCATGGCAGCTACGGAGTCTGAGGCATGAGGGGAGGGTGGTTCGGCTGGAGGGCAGGTTTACTGCAGGAAGAGGCGTGCGGTCGGACTGCTGCGGGATGTTCCCTCCATGATGGAGGGTCGTACTACAGACAGAGAGGAGGTGGTATGTGTTGACAATCCTACCTGGGCGTTGGTGGTATCTCCGGTCGTTCCTCATCAGATGGTTCCGACTGATATGGTAGAGGATCCTTTAGCGACGGATGCGGCCCCTTCCCCAGGTGCTGTTCCGGGAGTTTTTCAGGGGGCCCAACCTCTCATTAATTAATGGCCATTATCGCCTGGAATGTGAGGGGGGCGTGTTCGCTTGGGAGGTGGAGAGAGATTTGTGGGGTGCTCCACAGAGAGAAGTGTGACATTTCTGTTATTTTAGAATCCAAAATCAAAGGGGAGAAGACCCTTACTCGGCGGACCCCTTCTCATTGGGCCCAGATGCACAATCTGGCCCTGTGTGACATGGCCAGGATTTGGGTTCGCTGGAACTTGAAGAGTTGGGATGGTGACTTGATATTGATGACGGAGCAGTTGATCGTCATCTCCTTCGTGAACAAGGGAGGCTTCCGGTTCTTACTGGGGGCGGTATACGGCCACAATGACAGAAGGAGAAGGGAGTCACTTTGGAGGGACATCTCACGTGTTTCCGATGCTGCTGAGTCGTCATGTCTCCCTTTGCTCCTGGTCGGGGACTTTAACGCTCTCCTGCACTGTGGGGAGAAGCTGGGTGGGCGGCTGGTTCCGGATCCTATCCTTTATGATTTTCAGAGATGTCTCCTGCTTGCGGGGCTGCGAGAGCTGTCTCGTTCAGGCTTCATCTGGACTTGGCACAACAAAGCGACTCACAACAGGGTTGCTTGTCAGCTTGATCGAGCTCTGGGCAACGGGGAGTGGTTCCGTCACTTCCCCAACTCTTCGGCGGAGGGTCTGGCAGCTGGGACGAGTGATCACTCCCCCATCAGAGTTGGTTTCTCTGCTCGTCCTCTTGGAAAGTCTCGTCCGTTCAGGTATAACAACAGTTGGTATCTTTCGGACGGCTACCTGGAGGCTGTCGCAGAGGGCTTGTCTAGTGATCAGGAGGGGACGGCTCAATTCCGATTGGTTCGCCGACTCAAGGCCACGAAGAGGGCTCTGAGGAGTTGGGTGCGGGGGTTGCCCAAGTCCACACTCGAAGATAAGGAGGCTGAGTTGAGATCTGTCCAGCAGGATATGCAAGCTGACATGCTTAATAGAGATCTGGCGGCTAGAGAGAAGGAGCTGATCGGAGAAGTCAACATCCTGAGGCTGCAGAAGGAAATTAGCTCGGTCCAGCGAGCCAAATGTTCCTGGCTGAAGGATGGGGACCGGTGTTCTAAGTTCTTCTATGACGTCATCCGGATTAGACAGAATCGGAATCACATTTCCCAGCTACTCGATGCGGATGGCACTCTGGTGGGGACGCCGGCTGAGATACAGGGCGAGGCTGTCAGGTACTATTCTGATTTATATTTCCAGACCGACTATCTGTCCGTATTCCCAGAGATTGTTACGAAGCGCTTGGTGACTCCATTTGGGAATAGCATCCTTCTTGCCCCTGTCACTCTGGAGGAGGTGGAGTCTATTGTCAAGGGGGCGGACCCCAACAAGGCTCCTGGGCCAGATGGCTTTAGCAGTGGTTTCTTCAAACGGCATTGGGATACTCTGAAGATGCAGGTTGTGGAAGTGGTCCAGGAGTTCTTTACTAAGGGGAAGCTCTTGAAGGAGCTGAATCATACTTTTCTGACCTTGGTGCCTAAGAAGGAGGGTGCTACTGCTCTGACTGATTTCAGACCTATTGCTTGTTGTAATTATCTTTACAAGATAATTACGCATCTTATGTGCCGGCGGATGGAGAGAATCATGCAGGGCTTGATTTCCCCTAACCAGGCTGCGTTCATCAAGGGGCGGTCGATAGCTGAGCATAGCCTCCTGGCTCACGAGATGGTGAGGGGATTCAGCAGACCGGGTGGGGAGAAAGCTTGTGTTAAGCTGGACCTGAGGAAGGCGTATGACATGGTCAATCGTGACTTCCTTTGCCATCTGATGTCTGCCATGGAATTCGCGGATCACTGGGTTGCGATGGTCAGGGAGTGCATCTCGACCCCTACTTTCTCAGTTCTCATCCAGGGCGTGCCGTACGGGTATTTCCAGAGCAACCGTGGGCTGAGGCAAGGTGACCCACTGTCCCCTTACCTGTTCACGATTGTGATGGAATACTTTACTTGTCTGATAGACCTGGCAGTGCACCATGGTAGGTTGGTGCCTTTGTTTCGGAGGATGGACCCGCCAGTTACACACCTTATCTATGCTGATGATCTGCTGGTCTTCATTCAGCCTTCGATGAGGGGGTTGCAGACGCTAGCGGGTATTATGGAAGATCTGAAGTCCTTCTCGGGTCTCCAGCTGAACAGGGATAAGAGTCGGGTCTACTTCAGTTCCCGGTGTTCCCAGAAGGAGGAGCGGGCTGATGCCCTGGGTATCGCGAGGAGTGAGCTTCCGGTACGTTATTTAGGAGTTCCCCTCACCGTCAATTATGCACGGGATCAGGACTGCCAGGGCCTGGTTGAGTATGTCCAGAGGAGAGTAGAAGGCTGGCAAGCCGCCGGTCTGTCTTTTGGCGGACGCATAGAGCTGATCAGATCTGTGGTCTCGGCCGTGGCACACTTTTGGCTTCAGTCCATCCTTCTTCCGGTGGCTACCATTCGGCGAGTGGAGCGTCTTTGTGCTAATTTCCTTTGGAGGGGGGGTATGCATGCGATCTCGTGGGAGCAGCTCTGTCGTCCCAGGAAGGAGGGTGGTGTGGGGCTCCGGCCGTTGCTGGAGATCAGGGAGGCCTCGGCGCTCAAGTTGGCCTGGAGTTTCATTAGCAGGGGGTCTCTTTGGGCGGTCTGGATGCACAGCAGATATGTGAAGCAGGACAATTTCTGGACGTGTGCTCCTGATAACAACCATTCTGTCACGTTCAAGACTGCTCCGAGACATAGGGGGGTGCTCAAGACTGCTATCCGGAGGGTTATGAAGGATGGGTCGGACACGGATCTCTGGAGGGACCCATGGATTGATCGGCGGTCTTTGCTAGACATTAGAGGATCCGCGACTCACACGGAGGACAGGCGAGGTCTGAAGTGCAGCCGGATCTTACGAGATGGAGTATGGAGGCCGGAATCTTATCGGTACACTGAGGAGCTGGGAGGGTTCATCATGTCTACAGCCATTGATCCGGCTTTGCCTGCGGATCGATGGATTTGGGAGCCACCTGGAACATCTTCGGGCTCCGGGGAGTTCCAGTTCCGTAGTTGCTACAATCTTATCCGGCACACTTCTCCTTTGAGTGCTGATTATGAGTTCGTCTGGTGTAAGGGTCTGGCCAGAAAGATGCAGCTGTGTGTTTATAAGCTTCTTCTGGGTCGTCTCTTAACGAGGGATCGCCTGAGTTCATTTGGAGTGACAGTGCCGGATCCCATATGTGTGCTTTGTTCCTCAGTGCCTGAGTCTATTAGACATGTATTTTTCGAGTGCACTTTGGCATGGCAGATTTGGTCGGAGCAGAGTCGGGTATTGGGAGTGTGCGCCTCTGGTAAATACATTGGGAACATCATCCCGGTGATACGAGATAGCAGGGGTCGAGGTCAGGACTGGTTCCGCACGGCTAGAGTTCGTCTGACGGCTTCGGTTTGGCATGTTTGGCGGGAGCGAAACCGCCAAATCTTTGAGGGACTAGTCACTCCTCCGGTTGGCATTATTCATAACATTGAGTTTGATGTAAATGCCATGGAGAATGGATGAGTGCTGAGTGGGAGTCCCACTCAGAATGTATGTTGTATGATTATGACTTTGCTTTTGGAATAAAATTTACCTTTTTCCAAAAAAAAAAAAAAAAAATATATATATATATATATATATATATATATATATATATATATATTTCAACGTGGGACTCAAAGTAGGAAAACTAAAAATTCTCTTAGGCCATACAAAGAAGAACTAAAACAAGACTATCTTCTACATACATTTCTTATGGTTCATAGCTGACCCCATTCCGAATGGGAGAATGCTAAATGATGATGATAATCTTTTCTAAGCCCATATAAGTTTGCAAAATTGCATGGTAGGTAGACAAGAAATGAGTGTCCCTTATCTACATATAGCTGCTATCTAGTTCTCTAGTCATGATGGTTTATTTGGTGTGATGTCAGTCTTATAGATGCTGCATGTGTTTCTAGGACGACCTTGGTTCTACAGCTGTCTGTGACCAGGATGCGAAAATCTTGCACATTTAACTTCAACAGGAAATATATAGCATTGACTACCTTAAAGACCAAAAAGAGGCGCATCATAAAGAGTATGGCTCATGGTTTGAGTCTATGTAATCTCCCCACATCCTAAATAATAATAAATTTAAAGCAGAGAGTAAGAAGGAAATAACATTATATATCTTAGCAGCCATTGCCATCTTATATTGCCCTTCATGGGCCTCCACAGTTCCCTTCTAAAGTTCAGTAAGTACCTTCTGTTTTCGGTGACATCAAGCTCAAAGACCTGATAAAATTCCCTTATACAAGATACTTAGCATGTAACCAATAGTGTACCTAGGTCATCACTTCCTAACCTGCCACATTGTCGGATGAATTGTATTAAGGCATGTGTGTTGCACAGACACCTGAAAATGGTGGCTGTAGTACTCATATCTTCCCCGTAGCTGTGTTCGTATTCGTGCATTGTAGGTGACTACTTATCGTACCCTTAGAAGCCAGGAACTCCTAGAAGGTCAACGAATATCAGTAAGAACCTCGATTCGGCGGTTCTTATTTGGGAGCTTGTTGGGAGCTCGCTTCCCCGACGATGGAAGCTCGTTTCTCCGACGACGGGAGCACGTTTCTTTGACAACATGAACGCTTTCCATAATATGACCATAATTTTAAAAGACATAAATTTTTGAAAGAAAGTTAGAAGATTTGTAATACACGTTTATCAAAGTACCAAGAAACTAAAATTTATTTACCTTGACATCATAAAAAATCAACATGTGAATGATCTCTCTTTAACTTCGGACTGAACTTTATAAATTCTAATAAATATTAAGATATTTATAAGTTTTGATAACAATAGTTAATATACATAATTTTTTTATTAGCGCACGCTCCCAACTTTAGGCTCTTCTAGGTAGTCGCGTTCTCCCGCTCCTGCCCCCACCCCCCCTTCCGTCCCCGCTTCCGCTTCTGGCTTCTAAGGTCGTACCTACCTGAAGATGTCCATACCCCGTATTCCTATCATTTCTTTATCTGCATCCGTGTCCATATTCATGCAACATAGTTATGCATGCTGAGCTTAGTATCAGATAATAAAATGTTGCAGATGGGATTTACTAGAGGGGTTGGCTCTATGTCATTCCTGTGTTACTCATGCCAAAGATAGCAGCTAAAGGATGTGTACGGATAGTAGTGATTAGTAGAATCCTGATGAAAGCAAGGTTACCTGATCTTGTTTGATATGAATGATGGATCTCATATCTTCTCAACTATTGATATTTGATGTGGATATCATTATATTGGTATCTGTGAGGAAAATAAGTGGAAAATAACCTTTAAGACAAAGGACAAATTGTATGAGTGGTTGGTCGAGTCATTCAAATTGTCTAATGCACTTGTCATGTTTCTGAGAGCTATGGATTATGTGCGATATCCTTATATCTGGAAAGGTGTCTGGCTGTGTAGTTGGATTCATCTTCTTCTTTATATGACAGTTATTAAGGACCCTCGGTAAGAGAAATTATATGCCAACTAAAAGAAAGATGCCTTCATGGTCATGTCAATTGATTTTCTTGTGTTTCCTATGTTTGGGGATGGAGAATAGCCAATGTTATAAGCGATTTTCATTACGTGCTTGGTGCATGATTGGTTACCGTGTACTCTCGGACAACTAGGTTGACTAATCACCAATTACATGGCCACTTGGATTTTTTGATTAATCGTCCACCAGATCAATTGGATTAAGCAGCCGAATAACCGGGCGATTAATCCTTTTTTAGCATTGATGTAATTGACCTCGACAAGATCAAGGTCAAGGTCAATAGATAGTGTCCAATATGCAGGAGGGTTCATGAGGCTGGAAGCTTTCATGTTTCAGTTTTTGTAGGAGGCTTGTCAAAGGTCATAGGATACTTGGAGCAAACATTTCTCCTGCGAGTTGAGTTGGCAAAAATCTACCTTTTTTTAGGAGATGACTGATAAAGAGAAACAGTGCATTTTCACTTGTTCGAATAACAGACTTTTAAAAGCTTATGAGATAAAGTTGAACTTAAGAATCAAGAAATTATGTCATTAGTGGTTGTTTTAATAGTTGCCTTCGAAGATTATCCCACACCAAAATTTCTATGTGCAATTCATGTTTCAATTTTTGGGTGATATCTATTATTCTGGAAGTTGAGGCTGGATTTTTTTTTCACCCTGGCTATTTAGCTTAATCTTCTAGGTGTAAGTTATTTGTATTATGGTGAATGGTTTGAGTTTGTCTAAGATTAGTGGCAGGCTATGCTGCACGGGCATGGACACAAGTACAACACGGCACGTTTCAGACATGGTAACACGGATCTGGCACTATTTTTTTTGTGGCATGTCCGATACGTGTCCTAAAGGATGCAACTTGGATACACCATAGATTTTTGGAGTGTCCATGCTTACTATATTGCAGGCTTGTGTCTTCTAGGAGGGGGACACAATATTATTTTTATTGCATTCTAGTTGTACTGCAGTCTTGACAAGCTAAGTAGCTTATTATGGACATTCTGTTAATAAGTAGTTTGTAATGTAAGACTAGTTATTGGCCCCTCTCAACATTTTTGTACAAGATAAGGGAAGAGTCTAAACCAATGGACATCAATTAACCATCATTGCTGGAAGTTGCACATGACATAATCAATCCTTCATTATGCTTCTATGCAAAAATTTATATGCAGTGCAGGAAGTTTGAGTTCTGTCATTGTTCTAAATTTTCTTGTGCAGAAAAAAATGAGAAAATAAACTCCTATGGGATTGAAGAGGAGAAGAGTGGGTCATCTTATTCCAAAACCTTTCCAGCAATGGATCGTAATAACATTCAAAACGAAAATGCTCGACCTGGATTGATTCCTATTGATGGATGTTGTAGAAGTGAGGCTGTGCAACTTCTTAATGAGCGTAAGTTTGCACCTAACATTTTTTCTTACATTTCTTGCACGTGATGTTGCTAGTTAGAACACCATGTATAATCTTTATTTGTGGGTTCTAAAGTAGACAAAATGGACATCATATATTTCTTCTCTACTTATTTTTTCTGACGCTTCCAAATGAGGTTAAGCAGTTCTGAACATATTTGTAGTGCATGTTTTGCCAACCCATAGTATGCAGTAATAATTTGTATCTATTGAAACACCATCATATGATATTGACTTAGAAAGATCTAACATTGTACACGAGCCTCGAATTCAGCTAACCTATTCATGTTAACACCATGTATAATCTTTATACATGTACTTTCATTACCATGAAAATGAAATTTATTTCAATTATATTGTCTATGCAGATATAAGAATGATTGATTATATTGTCTGATGCTATTTTATTTGTCAGTCCTTTAAGTTGGGAACGTGGTATAGAGTCTGTTGAGTGTTGATCCATGTCATATCATCTAATTAACTAAGCTATAATACTGAAATTTCTTTAAACTATGTCCAGCTCGATGTTTTGTTTTGCTATAGACTAATACTTTAATACTGGACTATCACAACTCATATAAGTTAATATGATTGTAAACAAGCATGCACACTTGTATGTACAGACACATACATATATGTACACGTGTTTTTTAATTTTATATATTATATCAGAAAACAAAAAATTCACTTGTCTTTAATATCAATTTTATATATTATATTGTCTGATGCTATTTTTTGTGTCAGTCCATTAAGTTGGGAACTTGGTATAGATGGCCTATTGAGTGTTGATCCATGTCATATCATCTAATTAACTAAGCTATAATACTGAAATTTCTTTACACTATGTCCATCTCGATGTTTTCTTTTGCTATTGACTAATACTTTAATACTGGACTATCACAACTCATATAAGTTAATATGATTATAAACAAGCATGCACACTTGTGTGTACACACACATACATATTTGTACATGTGTTTTTAATTTTATATATTATATCAGAAAACAAAAAATTAACTTGTCTTTAATAACAATTTGTTGTGGGGAGGAGGCGATAGTCATACAAGGCCATAGTTCATAGGAGTAGAATGGATCTTATAAGAGTTGGCCTTATCTCATTCTTGAAAAAACATGGCCATTGCCTAATTTTGATGGGAGTAGAAAAAGAGAAAGAAACAATAGAATATGGGTTTGGGTCATGGGTTTTAAGTCCTATATTTTAAAGATTTTTTAATTATGATGTGATGGTTACCAACTGTATGTTACATCCTAAATAGCATAGGCTTGTCATGGAGTAGGCTTCACAATCCTGCTACATACGTAACAAATCTTGCCTTTACGCAAAGTTGTATGCCAATACTGGCTTCAAAGTCCACTATTTCAAACACTGGTATTATATGAGTAAAGTGGATATTAACTGCCATCCTATATTAGAACCTAGTAACCCTTGTAGCTGACCATAAGTCATCCAACGCATGACCAAACTGTTTAATGTGATCTATGTCATAGATTATCTATATGTGAATGTTCTAATAGTTTGGAATTTGGACACTTCTAACTAAAGGCCAACCAAACAGTGTTTCATGTGATTTGAAAATATTTAATTTCCTACCCCTTGATGGATTTAAAATTAGCCAAAAATTTAAAAATGTATAGATAACTTTGGATTATTTTTAATCATGCATTGGCATGGCTTAAGGACTCTTTACATGTGAGCATGTCTAGGTTGTAGCCTTGGGTGTGGTACTATTTATTTAGGCTAATTTGCAACTAAATACCATGAACTTTAACAAATTGGCAACTTTCTACCATGAACTTTGAAGACGGTTGCAACTTACAGCTTTCTGTAGCTTTCTGTAGTTGACTGCCAATTTTAACGACCATATGTAATATTTACACTTTTGACCCAAAAAAATTCTAAACTTCCAATGTCTTCTTCTTCCTCCTTCTCCACATAACCCTAATCCTAACCCCCCATTGTCCTGCCCATGCCTCCCCCCCCCTTCATGTGCCCTTCCTCTACATATTGTCTCCCCCAAAGCCCTTTCGACCTCTTTGATCTCTTGCAGCCTCCTCGTACCCCTCCGTTTCATGCGAACCACCCAGCAACTTGCACCCTTCTTTACGTTTGTGTCTTGACTACCCCAATCTTGTGCCTCCTTCTATCCCAACCCTTATCCCGTTGGCATATTGCCTCCATGACATGACTTGAAGACATGAACAAAAATGTCTTTCGTCACATCCGTTTGCCTAGACTATAGATTATGGTATTTAGTTAAAAAAATGTTTATGGTATCAAGTTGCTAATAAACAATGTTCACGGTAACAAGTTGCCAATTTGTCATAGGTTTTGGTATTTAGTTGCGAATTAACCTATCTTTTTAATGGCAAATTTTCACTCAAAAGTTAAAATACCCTTAACTATCATGCTTTTTCACTTTAATACTCCTTACTATTTTTTTATCAACTAAATACTTTGAACTATTTAAGTTCAATTCTCCATTAGTCCACAGTTACATTTAACGGTCATGTGGAACAACACATGATTGTTTAAGACTTATTTACCCCTAAAAACGTTATATCCATAAAAAGAAAAAGGAATTTTTTTTTTAAGAAACTAACCAAAATCCCTCCTCCCTACCCCGATATCCTCCCCATAGGCAACCTCACACTCCTTGCCCTTGACTACTGATAACCTCGCACTCCTTGCCCTTGACCGCTGATTCCTTCGCGACATTGCTCTGTGCCCATGTTGTCGCAACATTCGTACGAAATACAACTGTGGTGGGGGTGCGAGGCAATGGAGAGTGCAAATGAATGGAGGAGGCACCTAGAGTGGGATTTGGGAGAGGTTGGGGTTAGGGTTTTCTTAAGAAATACTTGTTTTTCTGTGAGGTTCGGGATTGTCATTCCTTCACTATTTGGCTTAATGTGTCATAGATATGAATGCAATTTCCAGCGGCAAATTGTATCATCTTAACTATTCGTCTAGACTCTTTGGAATCTAGGGAAACTCAGAGGTTGCTTCTTGGTTGCATGCGCTTAAGTGCATATCAAAAAATAGGTATATCAACATGTCAATTGACGACCTAGGTTCTATAGTATGACCCTCTCATGCTTATAGTTACATCTGCGCTTTAGTTACATTGACTAGGAATTTGGCACCAATATAGATGTTTGACATCATGTTGATAACCGGTCATAAAAGCTGTGTCGAATCTTTCATGGAGCTTTGTTATGCTCCATAGCCGACCCCATTGTGATAGGAGAACACTTGGATCACGATGATGAGTTTTTTCTTATTAGGATTGTTTTAATTGACTTTTGATTTTATTAATTTATTCTAGGGTGATTTTCATTTAAAGTGTGTATATTATTATTACTTTTAGGCTAATTTTCACGTAAAGTGCGTATATTGTTATCTTGATTAACTTTTGTTATTATTATGAAAAGGTGTCCAAAAATTAATCTAACCCTACTTAATTGAAAATGGGAGGATGGAAAACGGTAACAACTGTGTTGTTGCTTTTTATTTTTATGTGGGGGACATGGGGTGTGGGCCTAGTATTGGAAGGTAGTGCCCCTTCAGCCCCCTCCGTGACCCTTCTGTTGTTCAAGGTGTAAGTGGATTCAATTTTACCTGTATTTTTTTTCCTCCAATCGTTATGATTGTAAGAGTTTGGAAGTTCGAAATTATGGTGGTATTGCCTAAATCTGGATTTCATTCTTACCATTTACCACTATGTTACATTCAATCAGTAACTTACTTGCGAATCATATAGAACCTTTTTTTCATACATTTCAGTTCTTAGGCTTTCTAATTCAGATTAGTGATATAACACAATGGATCACTTCATGCATATGTAGGTTGGGCTGCTGCAATGCATTCATTCAATGATCCATCAATAGATTTATTGGGTAAGATTTGGATCTTATGTCTATTTGTTCCTCCAGTTCTTTCTATTTTCTAATATGTGAATTACTATCCAACATTAATGGTATCTCACACTTTAGTGTTAAATTAAAATAAGTGAAAAAGTTTTAGGACCTGTTTGGAATCTTTGGATACTGCTGTTACTTCATTTATTTGAATTTAAGGTGATTACTGTAGTATTTTCTAGAAAGTTTTCTGAAAGGCGTTTCTAAGTAAATATTATTGAAGTATATTGAATACTGAAATAGAAGGCCAAAATTCAAGTACTTCTTTACTAGGGTAGGACTGAAGTGTTTTTTTTTTTTTTTTTTTTTGGGGACTTCAGTCCTTGCTTGGAACTCCTATGTTCTCCATACTTCATAGCAGAAAACCATCGTCTTCATAGCCGAAATTTGGTTCTGACACAAAAAATTGGTAGCTTGGTCTTGTTCGTCCTAAACTTGGTCCGGTGGCACGACTTCTTTGATGATGACGAAAGAAAACACAATAGCATCACTCTTTCACCCGACCTAGTTCTGATTTCCAATGAGAAAAATCGTCCTTTGATGGCAAGAAGAATCGACATCCTTTGTTGGCATCAAACATGAACCATTCAATTGTTTGATGTCATTCCTCACTAGGAAATTCACTATGTATGTTAATTAATTTGCGATTTTCCAAATTCTTGATTAAGAATATTGAAGAAGAAGAAGAACATGCGAAAGTAAAAATAGAGACTTGAAGTGTCCTAACCAAAGTATTCAACTTGTTCATCATCCAAAAACTAAAGTGATTTCCACCGCAGTGATTATCCTTCAAGTTTCAAACAGGACTATAGTTTGAAACTGATTTTGATACGTTTAAACTGGCAAGAATATCATATCACCTGCTTGAAATATGCTTCTGACAGTGCTAGCAGCTTTTTCTAGCATCAATCCATAGCTTTGAGATAACGATGGGTTGCTTATGGCTCAAATTTGTTGGGGAGTGAGATACTAGATGCGTATTACAATTAGATCCAAAAATGATAGCTAATTAACCTGCAAGCACAAAAATACTCTTGAGGCCACATGCATGTGAATAACACAGGAATGCTGTTTAAAAGCTAAAAGGCTGATCAAAATATACATTGATTATAAAAGATGAAAATATGGATAGATTCTAGTCTTACTTTCCTGAGTCATTTTATATATGCCTGGATGGCATCTACATTAGATGGGTGGAAAGTAGTCTGCAACTGAGCTAGAGATATAGATCGAGAAGCTTGACTAGAAAGAATTGGAGGAGAAATTTGTGTTATATATGGTGGTCCTACTATGGTGTCCTAATTTTATCTCTAACTTCCTATTTGTTTGTGAGATAGAGAGGAAAAGTAAGTTATATAACTCTTCCTCCATTAGTTGATACTTCAAGATGGGTTACCTGGAATGAAAGAACAAAATTTGATTCATGGAGGTTTAATTGCTGAATCACTTCCCAAAGGTATGTTCCGGGTTCGTTTACATAATGAAGATCTAATTCTAGGTTATATTTTAGGTAGGATCTGGCACTCTGATGGCCTACAAAATGGTAAACCGTATTGGGTATTTTGCTATAGAAGTTGCTGATCAGTACTAACTCTTACCTACATCAACTTCCATCATACTGCAGCCAAACGTACCTAGCTGCTGGTCAAGGCTCAAACTCGATCAGTAAACTTCCCTTGTAGGTTGGGCTTAGGCAACTAACTCATGGGGCATGACTCTGGGATGACTTGCACCTTGAGCTCAGGAAATAATACCAGTAGTTGAACCAAGGTTCCCGGTATCGGAATTGGTATCGAAATATTCCTATAAGTATTGGTATCGGCGATATCAGTAGTATCGGCGGTATCGGATTGGACTATCGGATTTTTTGGTATCGGAAAACAAATAATTATTAATAAATTATTTACATTTAAAAATATATATTTTATACATTTAGGCATAATTTTAAGTATTTTCAGTGTTATTTCTTAATAGTTTTGAAATTAAATGAAATAGTAGTCACCCTTACCAATTGGTTTACATACAATAGATTGATTTTCTTCTTTACATGCTTTTACAACCTTATTACGCTTTAATCCCTTGCTGATTTGTCTTTTTCGTTTAATTTTCTTTGTCGAATTGACCGAAAAAGAGATCCTCAATGTCGGTATCGGTCAGTATCAAGTATCGGTCGGTATCGGATCGGGACATGCCAAACCGTATCGGTATCGGCCGTATCGGATCGGTATCGGCCGATACTTTAAACCATGAGTTGAACATAAGATCTAGTGCCTCTCACCTGTCTAGCTGATAGTTTCTCTTGGAAACTAAAATTTATCAGTCATGAGGATGCATGTGGTAAGTTATTCGTATTTAGCTTGGACAATTGCATATAGTTCTTGCTGTTAAAAATAGTATACAATATATTTTATTTATGTTCTTTAGTTGTCTTAGTTTTGAGGACTTTGTCCGGCAAGACAGTTGTAGGGCTTGCTGCTTGTGTCCTTGGGGACGCAGGTTCAATTCACCAGAACCACCTCTCCATATATATGAGGGTAATGCTACGTACATCTTGACCTTCCCTAGCTTATGCGTAAGCGGGAGCCTCTTGGCATTGGAATACCCTCTTTAGTTGTCTTAATTTATTCTTTCCTTAGTCCCACAGTGACTAGAGTGGATAGCCTCCTATGTAACTCTCCTTGTATGCAGTTGTCCTTGAGCCTGATGAAAGTAAAGTAAACATTTCCAAAATATCCTCTAACTTGGTATTAGTGCATGGGTGATCCCTTGGCTCTCATACTCTATCCTAGCCACAGATTTTTTTTGTTTTAAAACCCTCAACTTCACCTAATCTCAAACCCTAGCCTCCACATTCTTTCCTTTCCTCTCTACACACAACCCTAACTCTATCCCTTCTCCATCAACCAAGCCACTGCCACATACCTAACCCAACCACCATTTCCTTTGGAAATCCATTACCTTCTTTATTACATCATAAAAACTGGCCTCAAAACCCTCCTTGCCTCTGCACCAAACCCAACCCATCTCCATTCCCTAACCATAAGATCTTAGCTTTCCTTCTCGTGTCCCTTCATTTTCCAAACAAAAATATATCCTTCTTCCCCATCTCTTCCAAACCCCCAAACCATAGACCTTAGATCTTTTCAATAAATTCCTCGTCCTTTTCCTTGACTTTTTTTCCCGATCTTTTCGTCAACTATTTCTTTAGGAACATCAAGCTCTCTAGCCTTCTCTAGCATATACTCTTAACACAATATCTTGTGTCTGATGTCGAATTTGGACCATCATTTTTTAATGACAGTGACACTTTATTTTCCAATTTGTTTATTTCATCTTCAATTTTTTTAGCTCCCTTCCCTGCTTTACTTGCTGATAGATCCTTCCAGATCAGGCCCTGGTTCTTTCACCACCTCTTTTGACCACTCCGCGACCCCCGCTTGATCCTCCTGGTTGTACACAAGATATTTGGCACTAGGCCTTAACGAGTTGTCTATGATCGCACAACGCTGCCCATGTTATCGGCTGCCATGACCTTGACCGTCCAATTCGAAGCGCCATGCAACACTCATTTTCTCCCTCCGTTCCAGCCAGTGATTTCCTGTCGCTCACGAGCTTGCCAGAGATTACCCATCACTCCTTAGCTTGCCGATAACATTCACAGGTTGCTCACCCACTGCTGGTCCTTCTCGCTGCTACTCGACACCTACCACCCTGTAAACTACTCCCGGCCTCACCCCACCCTAGTTCAGCTCCAGACCATTTTGTAACACTCTACCCGGCATCCGATCACTAGTCCATGTCTGCCTCTACCACCAGAGCTCGACCATGCTTCCATTACTGACTAGAATTTACTGACCAGGGAAGAGCTCCCTTCGTGGACCTATAATCACTCCAAGCTCACATGCCTGCATTGAACTCTATTACTGCTTGACACCAACCTCAAACACTCTTGCAACCTGTGCAGACGTCATTATCCAGATCCGTGAATCCTTTGCAAACATCAAAAACTGTGTCCACTTCAACGACCTTCTCTGATCTAATTCATCACCAGTGCTCCTGTCCTCTGATACCACCTGTTGTGCTCTTACCAACCATTGCCTCCCGATAACTGGACTATCTTCCTTTCACTGCGTCCGTCACCACCGATCCCTGACATCACCTTCGTCATTAGTAACCAGAGCATCTCCATTTTTAACCACCCTTTGCAAGTCCACCATTCCTAGCTGCTCCTCAGCATTCCCTTCCCCTCCGCCGACAACCGTTTTGTACCTGTTCTTCCGGCTATCCCCTATCATTCCATGCTCCTCTCCAACATTGTGATATCGAAGCACTCCCACTCCCTCCTTTGTGACTCCTAGTGTCTTCGCATTGAAGTGTCGTTATCGAAGCAGTCCCACTCCCTCTTTTGTGATTCCTATTGTCTTCGCATTGTAGTACCTCCTCTCCCAGCCGCCTGAGG
The DNA here is from genome assembly GCA_029216955.1 of Iris pallida. NCBI lineage: Eukaryota > Viridiplantae > Streptophyta > Magnoliopsida > Asparagales > Iridaceae > Iris > Iris pallida. The sequence goes on from JANAVB010008599.1 coordinate 25,692,771, forward strand.
AACACATCTTCGGTGGTATGTAAGTCCACCCACTATTCAGGGTATTTCTCGGTGTATTGGCTGGTATAAAGGTTTCAAAGGGAAACCAATACTGTTTGCCTAATTGGTTTGACGAAATCGGTAAGGGACTGTTTAGATAGAAATAACTCCTTGAAAGTGTAAAAGTGGTACTTATATCATGTTGAGTTGCAGTGCACTTGCAGCAAGTGACACTTTCTAAAATGTGTTTGGATAGAATAATTTTTGTCTCCTGCAAGTGGAAGAAAGAGGAGTTTGTTGTTTGGATGGTTGTTGAAAGTGGAGAAAAAATGAGTTCGGTTGTTTGGATGGTTGTTGAAAGTAGAGGTTGGGATTGAAAAAAAATACAAATTAAATTAATTATGATAATTAAATTAATTACCATTAGGGTAAAGTGCAAAAAATTCTTCGTTAAATATGTGTCTTTTGCACTAAAAGACCTTTTAGAATTTTTTGTCAGTTTACCCCTCCTTAGATTATATATCCGTTCGATTAGGCCCCTCCAGCCAAATTTTAAAAAATTTATACCAAAAATACCCCTCCCCCCCCCCTCCAGCGGCGCCGGCGCCGGCGAGCCCCCAACCCCCCCCATCGCCGGCGATCCCCCAGCCCCCCCCCCCCCCCCCCCCCCGACCACCCCCGCCGGCGATCCCCCTGACCCCCCCGATCCCCCCCGCCGGCGAGCCCCCAGCCCCACCCTCCTCGCCGGCGAGCGCTCCCCCGACCCACCCCCCCTCCTCCCTCGCCGGCCTCGACCCCCCCCCCCCCTCCTCCTTCGCCGGCCCCGACCCCCCCCCCCCCCCGCTCCCTCGTCGGCCCCGACCCCCGGCTCCCTCGTCGGCCCCGACCCCGACCCCCCTGCCCCTCTTCGTCGGCGAGCGACCCCCCGCCCCCACACCCCCCTCCGCCCCCCCCCCCCTCCCGTCCGACCCCCCCTCCGCCTTCGTCGCCGGCGAACACAGCCGAAGAAGGGGGGGGGGGGAGGGAGGGGTAAAATTGTCATTTGGGGGCAAAATGAGCATATTTCATACTTTTGAGAATTTTAAGAGCGTGGGGTCTTTTAGTGCAAAAGGCACATATTTAACGAGGGGTTTTTTGCACTTTACCCATTACTATTATTAAACAGATTAAATTGTAATTAGATTTTTATTTAATTAAAAATTAAAGATTTTTTTTAATTCATTATTAAGCAGCTCTTTTTTTTTATCAAACTCATTTGACTTTGAAAGAAAAAAGCTTATTTGTGAATGTTATTGCCAAACCAAGGTCTCCCAAATCAATTTCTACATTTCCAAAGAAAACAAAAGTCTCTGCCTGTCCCACAACACCAACCACACATCACCACCATAGCTGTTGCTGCTGCTTCTTCTTCTTCATCCATTTCACCGGACCACACCCCGATGGGAAGAGCTCCATAGATCTTCTTATTCCTTCCTTCCTTCCTCCTGTCCCCATCGCCTCCTCTCCTCTACCGCCTCCTCCACAAGCTCCTCTCCCACCATCTTCTCTCCTTCTCTGCCTCCTCCCCCCACCGCGACGGATCCGGATCCGGTGGACGGTCTCGAGGAGCCGGTGGGCGACGACACACGCCATCGACTTCGAGGAGGGTGCTCACGTCGGTGGACAACCTCGAGGAGAGGAGGCTGTGGAGGAGAGGAGCCGGTGGGCGACGACCTCCGCTGTCGACTTCGAGGAGGGTGCTCGGATTGGTGGACGTCCTCAAGGAGCCCGGAGGTCACTTGCAGCACACATACACTGCTTTTGTGCTGCAACTGAACTTTGACAAAAAACAAAGAGCACTTGCCGCGCAGTTGCAGCGATTGGACACTTACCGTGCGGTTGTTGCGTCTAACTAAACGCCGGGAGTGCGGAGGTCGACGAGCAGTTTCATTGAAAGTGCGACTTTCACGCCCACTCCCCGCTAACCAAACAGACCCTAAGTGAACCATACCAGCTGATATATGGATATATTAGGCATATCGAGCAATGGTATTTATTAAATAATTTTCATTATACACTTGATACACGGTTAAGAGCAATTATTTGTTTGATTAATCACAATTATGATTGATCACAATTACATAGTCACTTGAAATTTGATCAATCGACAACCAGAACCAAATTAAGCAGTAGTATTCTCAGCCCGTTAAATTGTCGACAAATTCTGTTTTTAACACTAATATTGATGCACATATGGGGTTTGTCTCCGCCAGGTATAAATTTGTTAAACCCCTACGAAAAATCTTAATCGCAAATGTGTTTATATTTTAAGTGAGAAAATTAAGCGGTACTTTCGATAGTGATACTTACATTCTCTCTTTTATTTTGTTAAAACAATTGACTTTTAAGTTGCTCAATTGTTATAATTGTTTATGGATTCTTATTAGATATCTTTTAATGCTTGATTCTTGTTATCATGTCAAATATGATATGATTTATTATCCTATACCTCTGTTTGGTAATATCTTCCGATATGTTCGATATATCATCTAATATCTGCTTTTCGTTATAGGGACCTACCAACTGGTATGGGCCGGTATCTGATATCAGAAACCTTGAGTCCACCTTCCATAGTATCTAAGCTTGCATCGATAGTGGCTGTAAACCCATAACCTTTAGGGGGCGTTTGGTATACGCAATACTATATAGCTGGAAATTCTATATTTCCGGGAATCAAATTCCAAGTAATTAAATTTTCTGAAAAATTATATTCCCATGTTTGGTAACTACTACATAAACATTCCCTGGAAAAAAAAACAAAAAAAAAAACTGAAAATAAAAAAAAAGATTTATAAACTGAGAAAAAAACTAAAAAACAACAACAAAATTCTTTAAAAAATAAAACATAAATAAAAACATTCTTTAAAAATGAAAAAGATACAAAATTGAAAAAAAAACTTGAAAAATGAAAAAAGATTAAAAAATTGAAAAAACAGAAAAATTACTTAAAAAAGAACAAAAAACTGAAAAACAAAAGGAACGAAAAAAATTCTTAAAAAATAAAAAAGAACAAAAAAAATCTTAAAAATTGAAAAAGGATAAAAATGAAAAAGAAAAAAAAAATGAATAAAGAGTAAAAAAAAACAACAAAAACACAACAAAAAATTTTGTCCGGGCAAAAAATATATACCCACCTACTCTTAAGGGCAAGATTCACAGTATCGATATCGGAATCGGTATCAGACCATTCCTATGAGTATCGGTATCGACGATCGGTAGTATCGGCGGTTTCGGATCGGAGTATCGGATTTTTTGGTATCGAAAAACAAATAATTATTAATAAATTATTAACATTTAAAAAATATACTTTATACATTTAGACATAATTTTAAGTATTTCCAGTGTTATTTTTTAGTAGTTTTGAAACTAAATGAAATAATAGTCACCCTTACCGATCGGTTTACATGCAATTGATCAATTTTCTTCTTTTATATGCTTTTACAATCTTATTATGTTTCAAACCCTTGTTGATTTGTCTTTTTCGTTCAAATTTTTTTTGCCAAATTGATCGGAAAGGAGACCTCCAATGTCAGTATCGGTCAGTATCGAGTATCAGTCGCTATCGGATCGGGACATGCCAAACCGTATCGATATCGGTGTATCGGATCGGTATCGGCCGATACTTTAAACTATGCTTAAGGGATAATATTTTCATGTTTTGTAGGTAAATTATTTATTCGGGTATTCGTAATTTTCGAAAATAAATTTTTATAACCTAAATAAAACATGAGAATAGGTTTTTCACCCTAAATTTGTCCGAAAATTAAAAAAATACCGTGTACCAAACGCCCCCTTAGCAATAACACTCACATCTCCATGTTTTAGGGATTCGTTTCCCAAGTTCCGCACCGAGGAAGGGGGGAGGGGTTTCAAGCTCACACAATTCTACGCCACTTATTTGTATGTAGCAAACTTTAGTTAGTGGATATTTGACGGGTGTGTGTTAAGAATAGTGCTATGTTATATAGGCAAGACGCTAGGTGGTATGATGGGGTCTACGTCTAAAATTAGAGGGGCAAGACAGGGTCAATGCGCACTAACAGTACCCTCCCTAGTATACATTATGTAAATTGTCTCTCATGCCAAAAACTCAAATTAATTAATAAAACTAAACCTTAGCATTTCATTTGACATAACTTTGAGTCTTTTGACTTGGTGTTAAACTTGATGGCTTGGTATCTTGAAGATGAAGTGATGAACTTGACGATGCATGAGATGATGGAGAAGTAGAGATTACTCTCCTGGTTGAGGAGATGGTGGTTAAGGAAGCCCAATAGTTGGTTGTTGGATTACTTGTAACTTGTTTTTAAGTTTTAAACACAATTTTTTTTTTACTTCGAGTCAATAGCCATTGGATTATTAAAATTTTGAGTCTATAGCATATTGCATAATTATACTCAAGTCCCCATCCATTTGTAATTCCTTAGTAACAACTAACAAGTCCAACTAATTTTTTTTTAAATGTCTAGCTACTCGCTACCTGGACCTATGATCTTCCAGGCGCCCAAAGGCGTTTGGAGCACCAAAAAACAGGGATGAAACATCATAAAAACCGCCGGGGCGACCGTCCGGACACCAAAAAGAGGACATCTTTAACAACATAGAAATAGTGTCATTGTATAGTTTGTTTTCAATGTTCTTTAATAATGTATTCTCTTCTTTAGCGACATATTAGCTAGAGTGGCTATCCTCCTATGTAACTCTTCTTATATATAGTTGGCCTTGGGTTTGATAAAAAGTGATCTCAACATTTCCAAATTTTAGCCTGTTAACACTTGCACCATTAACTACACCCATTTGCATACCATGAATTAGACCCCTGCATATTCTGTTTGATTTGGTATTGTGCAGGTAGTCAAAGATGAGAGAGAAAATTTTGTTATCATTTATGGAAGATAATGACGTGCAATAACAGGAGAAAACAATATAGAAGATAATGACGTGTAATAAGAGTAAACAAAAAACATCTTTCTTAGGCCTTGATATCTGTTATCATCTACAAAAGTACCAAACCATCATAGTATCTGAATATTGAGGAATTAACTTTAATTATTCAAATAGCAGTAATACATAAAATAGTTGGAAGTATCTAAGCCTCTATCCCCTCCCCTCGCCCCCCCCCCCCCCCCCCCCCCCCCCACCCCCACACACACACACCCCCCGATTCCTGGCGCTATCTACTAAATCCTTCCTCCAACTTTTCTTTCTTCCCATCCCCTCAACTTTAATGATGATTATTTACAGGAGATCATGTGCATTAATTGCACTTACCTCTTAAGCGGAAAAAATGTCAGCAATGGCTGACATGTGGACTCTCTTTGGGTCCACTAATTAGGTGTTTTCTCCTCGATTTGTATGTTAAACTCTATTTTTTCACGTTGATTGTGCTCCTGAACTCCGATTTCGATGCGATTCACACCCATAGTCTTTAAATTTCTCTACTTTATCTTTATCAGTGTTCTAAATGGCGCCCGCCTAGGCCGCCTAGGCGGTAGGCGGTCCCTCTCCACACCGCTTTGCTGTAGGCAGTGAAGTAGGCGGCCAATGGAGGTTGGCGGCATAGGCGGAGGTGAGGCAGCATAGGCGAGCGCCTAGGCGGAGAAATACTTTACAAAATATTTTGGCCAAAAAGGTTTTTTTTTTTTTAACATTATGGGCCTAACAACACTAAAACTTTATAAATCTTCGTTCTACAACTTAGTTATGCATGGAACACCCTTAAAATATGCATATTATGCAAAAAACAGTGGTAAAATAGTAAAAAATGTTCAAAATGTATCAACCGCCTAGGCGGCGCCTAGGCGGTAGGCGGACTCTCTCCGCCGCGCACCGGCCTACCGCCGTTTATAACCTTGATCTTTATATGATTTATTTACATTTTTATTTTGGTCAAATTCTGGTCTCTATTTTTTGGTTTGTGTGCACTATACAGTTTTTATAATACACTACACGATAAGTAATAGGTTATATATCAATATCACATGTAATATATCAATATCACAAGTTAATATTAATATTGCAAATTAAGTACCAAGGTCAGAGGTTAGGTACCAATATCACAAAGTTATATGAAAAGATCACATATCACATACAATTATCACAAGTTCGCTACCGAAGTCACACATGATAGAATTAACAAGTACCAATATTACAAGTTAAATAAATGTCAAAAGTTACAGATGTCATATATTTTCATTATATTGTAATAGATAGTAGTAACATATATCAAGTTTCTCGTAGATGTCATATGTAACCCTTATATGTAAAAATAGCAGTAATATGTTACGTCAGACAATTTTATGTAACTGAGAGGTTTCATAAGTGATGGACAATCAAATTGAATCAATATAAGCATGCATTTCAAGTAACTCATTTCCTATTCCACGTTACACATATATACCATTAAGATGGTATAGGACCATAGGTTTGTCGGTCAATCGACTGATAGCATTTGTTTAACTATCGATCGGTGATAGCATTTGTTTAACTACCATGGACAACGCGGGACCAAATGTCCAAGTTCGAAGACTCGGGTGTTTCCACTATCTAACCACAGCCCGTATGGACACTGTAACTATCCGAAACCTGGTGAGCTTCACCTGGGCTCTTGCTCTGCATTCTTGGTTGTGGTTATGAGCAATCACTCTGTTTTTTTGGAGTCTATGGTTTATGTGTGTTACCATACATAAATTGTTGTTTCGGTTCAATGTCAGTAAAGCATTAGTAAAATATCTCCTAGCATTCGTTGACAAAAGGATCATCCTAAGATGATCATCTCATGGCTATATGGAATAAATCAAATCATATGGTTCTTTTCTCAGTCTTTCTGACTTGCTTCTACGGAACCAAGATCATTCACAACCACTGATAAAGGATTCCTCAAAAAGTTAAGGTTTAGTAATCCTTTCTAGAAATCGAATTGATTCGGTCCTTGTACATACGTGAGGAAGGTTATCAAAAAAGAAGAAAAATGTAACAAATAAACAACTGTTAACTTGATGTTTCCTTGTTCATTGATAATACCCATAACATTCTATAATGTATCTTTATGTATTTTAATCTACAAAAATATATTAATTTAATTTATGAATTATTTGTGATTTTGCTTTGTATTTTTCTACATTTTTGGAAAATTTTGGGTCTACTTTGTTGTATTAGATTAATAATCCTAAACCTATAGAATTCCTATGATCTCATATTTATAATTTTTACATTCTATTCTATGATTTCTTTTTATATAAATGTTGGATTTGTTATAATTGAGATTATTCTAACAAATTTTGTCTCTCTTAAATTAATTTTATACTACACATACTCTAGGTAGAATTAATATTCATAATAATTACTATGTTTAAGTTATATTTATTTAGGTTTTTTTCTAAATTTTACTTTTCACAGTCGACCTAACTTGTGATATGTAATTCTAATACGTGATATCCATGGAAGGGGAGGACTTTCATAAGAAGTAATGCACTTTATACCAAGGTTCGTAGTATTGGAATCGGTATCGGACCCACAATATAAGTATCGGGATCAGCTGTGTCAACAATATCAGTAGTTTCGGATCAGAGTATCATAATGTTAATAAATTGTTAAAAATATATAATGTTTTTTTATACATTTAGGCATAATTCTAAGTATTGTATGTGTTGTTTCTTAATAGTTTTGAAATTGAGTGAAATAATAGTCATCATTTCTGATTGGTTTACCTGCAATAAATATTTTTTTTTCATTCACATGATTTTACAACCTTACTATGCTTTTATACCCTTGTTGATTGGTCTTTTTCATTTAATTTTCTCTACTAAATTGACTGAAAAAGATCCCCACTGTCGGTGTTGGTCAATATCGGATTGGGGCATGCCAAACCATATCGATATCAGCCGATACTGCAAACTATGCTTTATACAGGCATGGACAAGTTTGGTAAGTTATGTACAAAGCAAAATTTGGAAGAAAATAGAGATGGAGTCGTAATTTTGAGGAACTTTTAAGTTGCTTTAGAAAATGTTTTCTTTCATTCCTTAAATAAAGGGGAGCCATCAGAATTGAGACGTGTGTCCTATGGGGGTGAAGATGTAAATAAAAGAAAGTCTTGGGGCATTTAATAAATGTATTAATTTTCATTTCTAAAGCGAAAGCTGGATTAAAAAAAATTGACCCTTATGGTTGGGTATTTAAGTCTTTTAACATGAATAGTAGTAGTATACGAGTGTAATTTAGTATGTATTAGTCTTTTAGGGGTTGGGAAGAAAGAAATCTTGGAGGAAGGGTTTAGTAGATAGCGTCAGAAATTCCATGGGGCTGTACTACATTTCCCAAAAATAATTAGCGTTCTTTTCCTTGCATATTTGAGATTTATCTAATAGTGTTTTTGGATCGACTTTAGCACTTTATTTATCTCACGACTTGGGAGTGATTTTGAACCTGCATCAGAAAGACCGATTATGTATTCTGGAGCTACTGGATCTTCATGGGGTTACCTGAAGCTTCCTCACCAGGTATATCTGTAATTGCTCGTGTTCTCATTCCCCGGTCTTTCAATTCCTTCGTCATGAAACTACAAGCTTTCTTATGCATTATGGTTGGCAGATGGACTTCCTAGGTGAGCTCCGACGGGCAATGCAAGCTGTCCAAAACAATGCAGTGCTGCCGACTGCCAATGATCCGCAGCTGATTTATGAGAATTCCAGTAACCAATTACTGTAGGGCTTTGCGTTATGTATACAATGACATAGAATACTGGTGACCGATACAATGTGTGCTACATAATTACTGCCGTCTAAATTGCATGTACTCGACTAGTTGAGCTTCAGAGAACTGTCAATTTGTGAAAATCTGCATGGTACCATATCTGCAAAATCCCATTAGGATCCAGCCAAGGATTCCTATTCAGTTTCTTCAGGCAACTGACTGATCTGTTATTAAACGGCAGTTTTGAATTCATAGTGTGATCCTCAAAGAGGCGCCCAACAGATCGTTCCAAATCAAAATGTGAGTTGTTATTTTCTACCAAATAAATTGCCCAAGCGTTGGATTGAGCAGGTAGTACTCGAGTTCTTCGAAAAGTCTTGTTAACATTCATTCATGTATATGTATTCCACTACAGAGGGTCAAGAGGTGCTTATGCTGATGGAAAGATGGACCTTTCAAAGAATTGGATGCTGCGGATACACCATTGAAGCTTCAATTATTATTATTTATTTTTTGGAGATGGCACGTCGACAGTCGTTTTATTTTCAATTTTGACTGGTAAAATCTTGGTTCCTTTTTGCAAGATGAATTTGGATCGAGGCTGTAGCAATATGTTGTAAAAAGAAATGGTCAATATTAGAGCTGAATGGGAATAGGACACGAGAAAATTTTGGAATTAAGAAAGAATTGTTATATGCACGCACATGCATGAGAAGTGCAATACAATGCATGAAGATCCAAAGTTGATGCGTTTCCTTGAAAACGCATTGATGATGAACTTAGATTATGGCAAATGTTAAAGGCCACCCCTAAATTACTAAGAGCCACCAACCTACTAAGGGCAACCATCATACACTTATATTTTTACTAAGGGCAACCTAAAATGATTCATTCTACTAAGGGCTACCAAAAAAAAAAAAAAAAACAAAACAAAACAAAACACAAACACAAAACCCAACCCCCCCCCCTCTCCTGTTCATTCCCCCCTCCTCCACTCTCCTCCGCGAAATTCCCTTCCCCCTCCTCCACGAAATTTCCCCCCCCCCCCTCCTCCACTCTCCTCCGCGAAATTCCTTCCCCCTCCTCCACGAAATTTCCTCCCCCCTCCTTCGACAGCCCCCCCCTTCCCCCCTCCTCCACGAAATTCCCTCCCCCCTCCTCCACGAAGCCCCCTCCCCCTTTCCGACAGCCCCCCCCCCCCCCCCCCCCCCCCCCCCCCCCCTCCACGAAACAAAGGACTTACAGTTTGAGTTTTTTGACTGCAGCCTAGGCTTAGCTCATGGTTTCAAACAAAGGATTTCATTCATATTACATTCAGTTGAAACAAAGGATTTCATTCAGGTTCGAAACAAAGGATTTCATCATGTGATCATGTGACACCACTGGTTTAGCTTCTGTCAACATTGGACTGCCTCAACAAAACTGGGATTGCAGGCCAAGCCTGCAGTCACTGTAGCCTTCTTCTTTTTTTGTAGAATGAGACCCATTTAGCTTCTGTCAACATTGGACTGCAGCCTAGGCTGCAGTCCTCAACGAAACTAGGACTGCAGGCTTGTCCTGCAGTCACTGTATGGGTTGCGGGTTTAGTTTTGGTTGCGAGAATTCGATTCAGGCCATATTTTATCTTCAGACCCACCCGACTGTCCCGTTCCCGCCCCTACTAGAACAACAATTCGTAAAAGCTATTCCATTGATTAAGGGGTGTATTTCAAAGTTAATATGTGGATACTGAATAATTCATGTTATGATGTGGATACTGAATAATTCAGACCCACCCGACTGTCCTGTTATGATGTGGATACTGAATAATTCCCGTTCCCGCCCCATATTTTATCTTCAGACCCACCCGACTGTCCTGTTATTATGTGGATACTGAATAATTCATGTTTTATAATGAACTTGCGAAAAATATGGGAACTGAATAATTCATGTTTCCAACTCAAGCAGGCATGTTGGTTGGAACCTATCTTCTTTGAAGTTATGCTATAGGTTCTGTTGATCATCTTACCTGAATTCCCTATATAACATTTTGATGTAATCTATTACTCTTTCTGATTAAGGGGTGTATTTCAAAGTTAATAACTGACTTAATCATTGAGTATGGTGTAATATAAATCTTATATATTGTGCATGTTTTGTTCAATAAAGAACTAATATTCGGATGTGATGTCAGGCATTTTAGGGTATAAAAGTTTTGTGAACTCATGTAATTTTTTGTTCCTTCGACAGGGCTAATGATGTTGCCTGAGCTTGTCGTTGAGACAGTGAAGACAGATTAATACATTAGTAGAGGTACGAAATTTCCAACATTTATATCATGCTGGTAGTGGAATAATTGTCTGAAACATAACTTTGGAGCATATCTCAAGTCTCAACTACATCCAAGACATGTTTGCTTAAATTTAATTTGTCAACATTGGACTGCAGCCTAGGCTGCAGTCCTCAACGAAACTAGGACTGCAGGCCAAGCCTGCAGTCACTGTAGCCTCCTTTTTTTGGGTAGAATGAGTCCCCATTTAGCTTCTGTCGACATTGGACTGCAGCCTAGGCTGCAGTCCTCAACGAAACTAGGACTGTAGGCCAAGCCTGCAGTCCTCAACGAAACTAGGACTGTAGGCCAAGCCTGCAGTCACTGTAGCCTCTTTTTTTTGGTAGAATGAGCCCACATTTAGCTTCTGTCGACATTGGACTGCAGCCTAGGCTGCAGTCCTCAACGAAACTAGGACAAGAGGAAGAAGACAAAGGAAGAAGATGGTGGCCTTTAGTGTTTTAAAAATGGCAAACTTGTAATTTTTTTAAAAAAATTAAGTTGGTGGCCCTTAGTAATTTGGGGGTGGCCTTTAACATTTGCCTAGATTATAGGACATTATCAAAGAATTTTGATAATTTTCTTGGTGATGACATCCCTCGAGTTTGATTCATGTAACATAATAATTACAACAATGTACATGGAACATTTCATGATATTGCATAGACACGATGTGGACACGTCGACATACATACATGGGATTGATTTTGGTGTTTTACAATATATTTAGTAGTGTCCGATACATGTCCGGAATATAGAGCGTTTGTGCCTAAGGTTGTGCTAGGCTTGAGAAGAAGTGAGGAAAAGGAAAAAAGAAAAGAAAATAAATGAAAAGAGAGTTTATTTGTGTTGTTTGGTTTAGGAAAAATTGAAAAGAAAACGTGAAATAAAATAGCTAATATGAATTTTTCTCTCTTTTTTAACAAAATGGTGGGGATTCTATTCTCTCTTAACTTAAATCCTCTCAATTTTATTCTCCATTTCTTTTTACATTTCTTTGCCAACGAAACAATTTTATAAAAAAGAAAAAAAATTCCTTTCTTTCATCTTTCCTTTTCTTTTTCATTTCCTTCATTTCTGATTATTCTCATAAGCAGAAGAAGCACAACCTAATTAACAAACATTCCTTTTGTTGTGTTTATATTCCTTCACTTCACATGTACAAACTTGCGTGCAATGTACAGTTTTACTTCAAAAAATACTGGCCATTACGTCTTTCCTAGCATTTGGTTGTTTGATATGGTTGAAAACTTGCGTATTATCATTTTGCTGCCAATATTTGAGCAGAAGTATCGCTGCTGATGGAGCCAATAAATAATGTTCTAAAAACATTACTTGCTTTGTAATTGTGACACTATTTGTATCATCATGATTAAATATCGAACAGTTTTTATCATACTTATACCAATGCAATTTACCAAGAGGAGCCTGAAATTCCAATGGTTTTGCATACCAGTTGCACACATTATGTATGAAAATTTTGGAGTCTGCAAACAAGTACTCACTCAAAATATAATGCTTTTTGCTTTGTTTCCGTACATCTATATATATATAATTCCTCGTTTTCCTTCAGTTCACAGAAAGGAAATCAATTCTTTGCTCATTTCATGGATATAATAAATTACAATTCTCATAAAGAAATAAATTTTAATGTTTGGAAAGGCCAGAAATATAGTAAAATTACATCCCTGAGCATGGATAGTTCAGTCCTAAATTTTTATAATGAATGTTCCTCCTTTTTTTTTTTTCCCTTTCGGAAGCCATTTCTCTTTTATGCTTCTTTCCTTTAGCATCCAAATGCATAAAATGAACGACTTTTCTTTCCCAATGTCCTGACTCTGCGAACCAAACGTGGCCTCAGTAGACCCGCAACTATAACTGATCTACTAACCACTAATAACAACAAAACTGGGTTACAAAAGAAGGAAATCTTTCTTTCCTTCCTACTTGAAGTATACTATGGCTCCTCTAAAGCCCAGAAACAGGAGCGATGTCTTCCTTAGGAGAGGCATTTTCTTGCAATCTACAGTCTGTAAGAGCCATCTCTTCGCTAAGGCATGCATTTGCTTCTTCTCTACTGTCTGTAAGAGAGCGCGATAACAAAGAATGTTACGCTGGCGAGGAACAAGTCATCAGGGGAGACGGAGGGCCATCTTCTGTAGCAGCAGTCTCTTTTGGGCTGCAGTAATGAGGCCGCTGCACTCCGCATTGACAAGGACCTCCGTCATGATTGCCGCAGCATGCCCCGTGGGCTCCTCGGATGCCCTCCTGAGCATGAACACCTGCACCGACGTGAGAAGAAGCCTCAATCCCCAGTTCCAAATTTAAACTGATCAAACTTGTCAAACTATCTCAACATAGACGCAGGAATTTAAGAGGGGGGTCAACCTCAAATTTCAAAAAGAAAAAAATTGCAGGCCTACTGTGTCCACCCATGTATATATAGTATCAGCAAAAAAGAAAAAAAATCGTTCCTTTTTTTTTTTTCTTTTTAGTGGGATCAATTGACCCACTTGTCTCTTACTGTGTCCGTCCCTGATCTCGGCTATATATATATATATATATATATATATATATATATATATATATATATTGAAGCAATGGGTAATTGTGGCGAACTCGTCTCCACTGAGGCTCGAACTCCCGACCACTTGGGCCGCATGCATCTCTCTTAACCGCTATATATATATATATATATATGCAAACAATCTTAGCCTTCCACTTGTAGGGCACCCTCTTCATGCAAATGTACAGAAGTATTATGAAATCCCGGTGAAGTGTTTTATTTATGTGTGCATTGATATGTTCATTGTATTGACTTTCGTATTATGGACGGTCTTTTGTTTGATATTTGTGCTTGATTATGGATGAAGTTTGTCAATGTTGCAAATTTGAACATTTCTATAAAGGTAACAAAACAATATAAGATGCAAATCAATTAATCTTGGATGTGGATTCAAATCTAAGTCCCAAAGATTATCAGATTACGAGGAAATTTCAGAATTAAGTCTTACATCTTGCTGAAGCAGAATATATAGATGTTCATCAATATTTACATTATATTAGTTTGTCACTATGTTTTTCCCAACCCAACCCTCTCAGTTGTCTTCATAACCACATGATCCATACCTCCAAGACTGCAATAAGTTATTCGTATACCTATCCCTCAGCTACAGCTAAGTTACTTCGTACATGTCTTGTTCAAAATTCTATCATGCACAGACACGGATACGACATGGAGACATGGACACAGTACCTATTTTGGTGTGTCTATGGTGTCTCAGATTCGTGTCTGACACGACACAGCTCGTACTTTTGGAGCGTCCTTGTTTCCTATGTTCAAATTAAAGCTAAATCACACTTCTTAAAGGTTCTTATAATTCCAAAGAAATGAAAAAGTCAAGTGAGTGAATAAATTATGTGCCCTCAAATTTAACAAGTGGGAAACCTGAGGAGACTGGAGAGGGAGATTTCACCTAACAATATTCTTGTATATTTATCTTCTGGTTCTTCCTTTTGAAATGAAGTTGCAGACATGCAGTCCATTACCAAGAAAGAAAACATATAAAAGTAGGAAAAAGAGCTGGACATGGATTGAAGACATTAGCATAGTGTAATACCTGCCCATGATGTGTTATTTCCAGGCAGCCAGGTTTCTGGATCCATGGTTCCCCATCAATCTGAACAGGAAATGGGCTGTGAATGTGCAATCTTATCACATTCCCCTGGGCCAGCCGCTGAGCTTGTGAGAGACCCACCTGACAAGTGAGCAGATCGCAAAGGTCAGAAGACTTATTTCGGTTTTCAAGGTTTGTCTATGTCATCCGAGGAAATAAGAGTACAAGCATCCATATATTAAATGGATACCAAAACTCATCTTCTTAAGGTTTATCAGACTAACAGTATAAGAGTGGACATGAGCATTGCTATGTTGATAGAGAAAAAGAAACATAACCTGAAGTTTCCCAAGGTGCCATGTTCCTGATATGCATACAACTTCAAGTGATTTATCATGCATCAACTGAAGATTGAAGTCATCATCATGTTCATTATCATTTTGCCAAAGATCCACTCCTCCCATGTAACTGCCAATGTTTAGCACAAGCACACCTTCAGCGTCCTGAGTAAAGAAGATTGGGGTAAGCACACGTGAGAAACAAGGGTGGAGGGAACATTTGTTTGTGAATAATTTATTTTCACCTCTGGAATCTCAACAGTTTTGCCATCAACTTCAAGACTCACTTGCCACGGCAAGTCAGAACAAGTCCTGTCCACGATATCCTTGGCACCTTCTTTAGCATATCTCAGTTTGTTTACGAACTGTAGGAAATTAACCAATAGCATTGTTGTGAAAACTACGTCCAATGATATACTCAAGTTTGCATATTGACATGTATCTTATATCATACTTAGAGATGATTTGGGAGAATGTTGACGAAGAAGCAAACTCAGGAGGGTACTGTATTTGCAACCTTAGACTTACCACAAATTTTAACTAAAAGCACCATTGCATTTCATTGGTCGTGCAGCTGTCCATGATCTCATAATTGAAATATTATACCTTGTTCACTTTTTGGGGATGATTACCATAAAACTATTTTTAGCCTAGAAAAAGTCATTGACACCGCAGAATAGAAGTAGTTGCAGCACTATATTAGTAATAGATTCTGATGTTTTAATTTCTGAACAAAAGTGGCATGTCACATTAGGAGTACACTCCATGAAACTTATAGCAAGGTTTCACTTTGTGCAATTCCATTGTATTTGTCAAGGATGATGCTGGCAAGAATCATGATAGTTGAAATAGCAAGTCTTGTGCAGTTAACTACAAGCAAGTTTACTATGAAAAAAACAGTTACAATGTAGTGAAAAGTTGTTTAGACAGCCATATAACAGTAGTTGCAGCATTGAGTTGGTACATGATTGGGTGATTCATTTTCTACATTTCAGTTATCCTATGTGGACACAGCATCTAAATACTCATTATAACACAATGAAAATGTTTTAAAAAAAGAGAGAAAAGTCGTTCAAACAGCAATATAACATGTCATACACAGACATTATGGGAAAATATGATCAGGTTGAAAAAGTTCAAACACTTTCTTTTCTGCTATGTTATTTAGTGAAAAGCCTAGTGGTATCAGAAAAATAAATAAATCAAGTTTCATTGCCAATTTAGTTTGAAGATCTATACAGGAAAAGTTAATTTGTTAGCATTATGTAGAGAGGTGGCCAATATCTTCCTAGATAATGGATACTAATATGAAGAGGACTAAACTAAGTGGTTCATAAAAGGCAACGAGAAACAAACAAAAGACAACATTCAGAGGCTTTTATCTTTCCAAATTTATATCATTATTTCCTTCTAAGAAAATATACAGATTGTAAAAAGAAGGAATATTTATCTTAATTAGACCTTCAGTTATAATAGAAGGGAAAACAGAAGATAATGAGAACAATGTATTGGAAGATTGGAAACTATGTTCATCATCATTAAAATTGGAAACTATGTTCATCATCATTAAAATTGGAAACTATGTTCATCATCATTATCATTGACAAAATCCTTAAAGATTAGGTCAGCCTAGGAGACATTTCTATGCAGGTGACACAAGACGCTCGAAAATACACTAGGACACTTCAAGTCGGTACCATGTCTGTGTCACCATGTCTATATCGTGTCGTGTTGTATTTGTATCCATGCAACATAGAGATCAAGTTCTGACAGAAACATAAAATTAAGAAAGCTCTACAAAAGATTGACAATTATCTAAAACGGTCACCGACTAGTCAATTCAAATGAGTTGGTGAAAATTCCTAGCCGAAGACATCCATGAGAAGGTTTTGGCATAAAACCTTAAAGGCAGTTGGCTAATGCTCAGATCTAACTTGTCCAAAAGAAGCAATTTAAGATCAAGGAAACAAGAGGCACCCCTCTATGATGCATGATACAGACAATATAGTGGCATAAACAACACAATAAGGCATATGCAACACATAAGTTTTAAAACCTGCAACACGAGACAGTGAGATTCGGCAAGAAAAATAACCACTAGTTAATTCATTAGTTAAGAAAAAATAATTCAAACTATGATAAAATTGCATCCACGATCTGTAGACTTCTTTTAGTATTATAGATATATTATGAGACAGGTTTAGTATTATGTAGACATTTCCTATTAGGTACGCCTCCTCAACCTGTATATATTTTTTCGAAGAAAGTAAATATTATAGATTAACGATGATTACAACTAAGATCCTACCTCAATTAAGATCACATAATTGCATCTTCTCGTGTCATCCAATCCAGTCTAGGCATTCTTCTCGTCAATTTCCTTCGTACGTTTGGTAAACACGTATCCAACACCATTTTCCATTATTAATTATGGAATTGATTTGCGTTATTTGTTAGGCTTCCACAATCTCGAACTGTCAGCCTGTGAGTTCGGCCTATATAGGTTTGCCAGATGAAGTACGAGGTAACTAGGACTGATCTGACCGATCGGCTATCTGGTCAGACGTCCAGATGAATTTTCGGTCAAATTACTGGTCGGTTTACTAGTCGATCAGACATGGGGGAAGCCAGTCGGGTATGAACCACGTTCTGGGCTCGATCAGACATGGGTAGAACCTCGGGACGTCGAACCCATGAAGATGACTCAGAGGGTGGCTTTGGATCTGTTGGCAAGCTAGGGACTTGTCATATGGAACTTGAGGCGGCTCCGGATATTGTCATAGTTGTCGTAGGAGCCTCAGGTTCGTGTTGGGCAAGGAACAAACAAAGAAAAACAACATAAAAACAATCAATTAGGAAATAGGATTTGTAAAGAATAGGATGAGGAGAAGATGAAGGAGAGAAATTTATTAGAAATATGCATCACATAACATACTCACTCTAAATTAATTACTGCAGTACATCCTATTATGTCCATATTAGAACAAAATTCTAGATAAACAAATCCCAACAAATAAATTGCATCTAGTCCCATCTCAACCGCTAAATAAAGGCAATTGTTATAGGCACTACAAAAAATGTTAGGGGGCAACAAATTTTTTTACAAATTTTGTTCAGCTTTAAATCTCCAAAATACCCTTTGAAAGTGTCAAGGGCACACCCAACTTAAGTTTTAAAAAAACAAATTTTCTTGTCTTCTTACACTCGTCTCTTCTTCCTCCTTCCCCAAATCCATAAACCTAAAAAAATATGTGTGGTCCCACATCCCGAAACCCTAACATTTCGATCACCCTCAGCAAATCTCCAGCCATGTCTTCTACAAAGTTCACTGACCAAGCCTCTCAAGCTTGTGGTCATTCTCCAATAAAAATGACTTCCAACAATGTAGCAGAGATGATGAATACCCAATTCGATGAAGTAATCAGATCGTCGAATACATTACCTCGCATTTGCGAAGCTCCCGAAGAACCTAAGGTTGTTTTTCCTTATTTCCTTCTTTTAATTTTGTAAAAAATGTCAGAAAATTGCAACTAGACAATTTGGGACCGCCAAAATTTTGGCAGTCCTAGCAATCTATAGGTCCTAAGACAAATATAGGACTACCAACATTTTGGCAGTCCTGAAAACAAACTTCTATGTCTCAGGATTGACAAAATTTTGGTAGTCCTACCAATACATAGAACTGCCAAAATTTTGGCAGTTCTAAGGCAAAGAAATATGTCTTCATGACTGCCAAAATTTTGGCAGTCCTATGCATTATCAGAACTGTCAAAAAAATTTACAGTCTTGAGTTATCATGTTTATGTTGGGGTTAGGGTTAGGATTTCTTTTGAACTTTTTATGTAGCTTGTTTCTTTTGTACTTACATGTTTCTTTCTATTTTCAGATGCAAAATATTTCACCAACAAATATGGTCGTCATATTTTGTCAACATATATGGTCGTCCCTATTTCTATTAAAGTCGAATTAGGCTATTTATTTGCAACGGAAGTTGTGTTTAACTCATGTCAAGAAGTGCAAAGTTGGTGCCAAGAAATTGGAAAACAACATAACAAAGTCATCATCGTTTCAAGATCGAATAATAATCGGCTCGAACGAAAATCGATAGAGATAGGATGTGAGAGAGGTGTGTTCATGCCTCATTATAAAAAAGATACGGTCCCAAAAAACAAAACAAAGGAAGAGAAGCGTTGGGGCTTGTTCAAATTGCAGTTATTTAACATCGTCGAGGACAAGTGGACAGTCATAGTCAAGAATAGAGGAGCTACCTTCTTTGAACGTGCATCGGCGGTACGTTGTCGAAGTAATATGCCCGGAGAGGCCGTCGTCGTCTCTTGTATGGTTAAGGGTACTTCCTTTGCAGCTTGTCGCGCTCTCCGCTCCGACATTGTCGACAACTTCCTTTTCGTTACGAGTTGTCCCTTCGAGAGACTTTTCGCTTCGTCGTCTCGGCGACTACAACATAGAAAAAATGATCATTCAATTTGTAGAAATGAAACACAAAATGCAACCCTAGCCCTAACCCTAACCTTGATATGATAAGTCGGCGCTCGCCGGGCTGGCGATAGATCACACCTACTCCGGCCAGCCCCTTCTGCTTCATCTCCCTCTTCCCCGTCCTCTTTTCCGCCGCATCCCTCAAGTCCACCATGTTCCCCGCAACCCCGACCTCCCAGTCCTCCAGCAGCTTCTCCACGTCCTCCTCCACCCCCACACCAACGAATGTGAAGCGGCGGTCGACAAGGAAAGAGACGAGAGAGGCGGGGACGGCGCCGGTGAGGAGGATCTGGAAGACGAGGCAACGGCCGCCGACGCAAAGCTGGAGGACGGTTGCGGGATTCTGCTGCCCGTGGAAGAAGTTGGGGCGCCACTCGATATCGAGGCCGACCACGAGGGTGTCGAGAAGGCGACGATGGACGCGGAGGACCTCGGAGACCCACGCGTCGGCGTCAGTGGCGGAGGAGGTGACAGTGGTGAGGATGCGGTTGACGGAGTTGAAGACGACTATGAAGAGCGTGTCGGGGTGATCCTCGATGGTCACCGACATCAACTACTGCCAACTTGTTGGTAGTCCTAGGACTGCAAGTAAGTTGACAGTTCTACTTTATGTTAGGGCAGTCCTAGGACTGCAAGTAAGTTGGCAGTCCTAACATAATGTAGGACTGCCAACTTACTTGCAGTCGTACTTGCTGAAAAAATTTGGGCTAGCCCCAAGTAAGGAATTGGGATGGCAAACTTGTAAACTTTTTGATGTGCCCTTAGAATTAGCCTTTCGAATATGAAGGTTCGAAACTCCATTAATGGAGTTCAATACTTCAGAAATACTCTCAAATTGGGCTATCTGCTACTAAAAATACATTGCTTAGACATGGTTTAGGGTTAAGATTGAAAAAAACAAGAACCTAAACAAAAGAAATCTAGAACGTTTAGGGTTAGGATTGAGATTTACCTTGATTAGGAAGCAGTCTTGGTTATTGCCATGAATTTTTTGAAGCTACGGCTTTAGGGTTGCAAGAGTAAAAGAGTAGGAAGGGACAAAGGGGAGAAGAAAGAGAGTTGGAAGAGGGTGAGTGAGTATTGGTATTGTGTTGCCCCCAAAACTTTAGTGTGTTTCCCATAACAATTTTTAACTTATTGTTGTTACCCCCTAACATGTGTTGCCTCCTGACATTTTTTTTGGTGCTTATAAAATCTCCTAAATAAACCAAATAACTAAAATAGAACAATCTGAAATAAACCCAATGTATCAAATTGGTCCCAACTGGACCAAACTTGAGTAGTACTCGAAGTGGACCCGAGCATGAACTGGTTCTTCATCAATGCATTATCGGTGCAGGAAAACCTAACCCTAACTCTCCTACTTTCTCCACCAAAATTCTTCTGCTCTTCTCCCCCATTCTCCATCCTCTCCCATCTATTTTTAACCCTAATCCTAATTGTTTTCCCTCTCCTCTACTATTTTTCCTTCTTTTCTCTTATTCTCCAACAACCCAAAAAGAAAAACAATATTATCCCAAAATTTATGGGGTAATCAGAATCTTTTTCTTCCATTTAGCTTTAGTAAGAGTCATGTTCTTTATAACATTAACAAAACTCATATCCTTTGTTTGCCTGGCCCTTAGTATTGGTAACTTCTTGGACTAATATCCTATCACTTCTCATAACATATGCATCTATTGGCATATAGAACCCACATGAGGCAATTTTCTCTCATCCTCAATCAACGCCAACTCTAACTTTTGACAAATACACTCATTTTTTATCTTCTATGTCAATGTATTTCAACTCAGCATCTCTCATTTTCTTTTAAGCCTTGCTTATTTTCTGGACATGTTTATTAATTTCCTAACATTTTGACCATAAAAACCATGGTTGGTCAATATAAATTATATAGAACTTTTCTTTCAACTTCAACTTCAACGGTACTTCGGAATAACAAAGGCTAATCATAAGGGCACAGCCTTTTTTACTCGGGGCTAGCCAGGATTAGGGCTAGCCAGGCTTTGAGGAACTTTTACTCGGGCTGTCCAAAGTTTTCATTCAGGGGGCTGTCCAAACCCCACAGCCCCCCCAAACCCGAAAAATCACTCTCATTTCAAATTTTTCCTCTCTCTCTTCACAAACCCTATTTTCCCTCCTCCTCTTCTTCTTCTTCTTCTCCACGATTTCCCACTCCTCTCTCTCCATTTGTTTTACGCAATTGTCAGGGTAAGGGTTTCGATCCTCATCTCCACCATTTCCTTTGTCTTCACCATTTTCCAACGATCTCTCCCTACGATGGCACGCAAACGTTCCTCTCAATCAAGGTAAGAAACCTAATACTTAAAGTTGTCAATTCCCCCCCAAAATTCTATTAATTTAGTTCGAAAAACCCAAGTATGGAATGATAGTTAGACCTCTCGAGTCGACGACGACTGCCCATGTTTCTGGCAGTCCTATGTACTGTTAGGACTGCCAGAAAGAGAGGCAGTCCACTTGTACAGCAAGTATTACACAGGACTGCCGCACTTTGTGGCAGTCCTTTATGCATAAATGATTGCCACTAAGTGCGGCAGCCCTGTGTTATACTTGCTGTACAAGTGGACTGCCGCTCTTTCTGGCAGTCCTATGTACTGTTAGGACTGCCAGAAAGAGAGGCAGTCCACTTGTACAGCAAGTATTACACAGGACTGCCTCACTTTGTGGCAGTCCTTTATGCATAAAAGACTGCCACAAATTGAGGCAGTCCTGTGTAATACTTGCTGTACAAGTGTACTGCCTCTCTTTCTGGCAGTCCTAACAGTACATAGGACTGTCAGAAAGAGCGGCAGTCCTGAATTGGGAGTCTTGTTTGATGTTTGCTAAGTATTAATCGATTGATATTAAATATTCGTAGTCACGACCCGACTCCGAAGACGAAGGACGTTGACATCGAGGGTGAAAGAAAACGTCCTACCGCATCGGAGCGGAAGGTACGTGAAGCTGAGCGGGTTCGTGAAAAACCAATAACGATAAGTGAACCGCGGCACCCTCTCAGACTGCACCACGTCGAACCAAACGCGTTGCAAGTAAATCGAAGCAACAGAAGACTCGTCCTGATTCTCCCTCCTCCGATGATGATTTGCCTATTGTTCATAGAGGGGGGGACGATGGTTCCGGACCTTCTCACGCGAAGGTCGCTTCTGATAGAGCTGATCCGGAAGTGAGGACAACCGCACTTTCTGACATCAACTGTCCACTTTCCATCATTTCTTGAGACAAGCACAATCTTGAAAGGACAACCGCACTTTCTGGACCCTACCGCCTTCTCCGGGACTTTTTTCCGGACACATTCTTCTTTCCTTCGATGAAGCCTAAATGTCCCACCTCTTTCGCATCCAAGATCAGCAGTTTTACGACACGACGGACCTCGTAATGACCTTGAAATGACAAGGACTGTGTTTACTTGCCTTCCAACTTGTCTGCACCATTCTAATGCTTCTTCATAAGATTCAAATGCGACATCCGTTGAGAATATATTACTCAAGTCAATAGAAATAGGAGGTGGTAGGCCCTACATTTAATTTCAAAAAAAAATTGCCAATCACAATTACAACCAAAATTACAATATCAACAACTTCAAGACTGTCAAGGAAAATTGCCCTTCCTTCAGGACTGTACAACAGGACTGCCAGACATTCTGGCAGTCCATCGTGTTTTATAGACTGCCAGAAAGTCTGGCAGTCCTGTTTTACACTAGTTCTACACATAGACTGCCGATTTTTGTGGCAGTCCTTCGTGTTTTATAGACTGCCAGAAAGTCTGGCAGTCCTATTTAACACTAGTTCTACACATAGACTGCTGAGTTATGTGGCAGTCCTACGTGTTTTATGGACTGCCGGAATGTCTGACAGTCCAACTGTACAGTATTTCTACATATAGACTGTCGCATAATCTGGCAGTCCTCGTTACTTCTTGGACTGCCATGTTTTGCGGCAGTCCTATTTTACACTAGTTGTACAAATAAACTGCCGCGTAATATGGCAGTCCTTCGTGTTCTATGGACTGCCAGAAAGTCTGGCAGTCCTGTTGTACAGTCGAATGCGTAGCAGTCGGTCGAAAATTTACCGAGAGTTCTTCGAGTGTTTTGTCGTGTTGTTCGGAAGATCCGGGTTCCTCGATTGATAGACGTGATGATCCACCTTCTTCCATAATTTCTACATTGGGACAATATAAGATTACTTCAAAAAAAAATCTCAGAAATTTTGTCGTTTAGCGGACATCATCGTACCGAATATTCTAAGAATCTTCCTTGGAAAATCTTCTAGGGTTTGGAGAAATATGGGGTTGAAAAAAGTGTGGGGACCAGACCTAGGGTTTGGAGAAGAAAGAGGGAGAGAGAATGGAGAGAGAGGAAGAAAAGAAAAAAATTTAAGAGTTAACTTTTATACCTACCACTTGGATAGTCCTGAGTAATTTTTTCAGTGGCAAACTTGTAAATAATGGAAAACAGTCACTTGGACAGCCCTGATCAAAAAAGGCTGTACCCTTATAATTGCACTCCAATTTAAATCATCATGTTTTAGTTCTATAAACATTCTTCTCAATCCCGTTATTATGATAAGTGATTGATCCTAAATACCGAAAGTTATTGTTCCCATGTCCATCAATGTCCACTCCTCCCTACCTTCTGTCCAAATTTATATATATTGTTTTCATCCCAATAATTTTTACCCTTAGGACTCGTTTGGTTCGCGGAATGGAAGGAAAAGGAAATCAATTCCTGGGCATTTTCTTTCCTTTGGGAAATTACAATTTCCATTGATTTTCCTTTCTGATGTTTGGAAATGCCAAAGAATTTGGAAAGGAAAGTGAATATTTCAATGTGGGAAAGTAATTCCTTGCTTGGTGGATGGAATCACTTTTCCCCTGATTTCCCTTCCATTGGGAATCACTTTCCTTTTCTCCTCAATTCCTTTGACACCCAAACATAGGAAAGTAATCACTTTCATTTCCCAACCCGATGATTCTGCGAACCAAACGAGGCATTAGATTACACACTCTCTCCAAAATTATATTTTATTGTCAACTTCTCTAGTCTCATCAACTAGTACAATATAAACAAACAATATACAACAACCCACATCCCCAAATACCCTGCCACTCAAACCCAATCCTTCCGCTCTTACTCCCTGTTAGTCTCCATGTCCCCTCCTTTCCTCCACCCTGACCCGTCTAACTCCCCTCTTTCTCCGCCTCCTCTCCCTCTCTTCTAGAAGCAACCTCATGAATGCTGCATGGGTACAGTATCAACGAGCACTAAATAAAAAAATCTAGTATTATCCTTATCTACATCCGGGATTCATCTATCATCACTTCATGTTGATCCAATCGATCGTAACTAAAAGATCAATTCTCTCTTTTTCTCACCATGATATTATATCAAGCATAATGTTTAATCATAAACGGGAATATTGCATCATGAACAAGAATGTCATTCCTTTATGCTCTTTGACTTAGTGTCATAGAGGTGAATGTTATTGTCCTATAGCAAAATTGTCCTGCCTTACCTCTTCATCTAGTCTCCTTTGTAATCAAGGGGAACTTGGAAGGGTGCTACGTTTTATGACCTCCACAAAGGTAGAATTTTACCTACCAGCCCACTGGCACCTTCTAGGCTATATGGCTAGACTTCTCTTGCTCACCGCCACTCGGTTAGAAATTTGGTAGAAGCATAGAGGATTGACATCAGGTTCAGATAGATAGTCATTACAACTTTGTCAATTCTTATGTTGAGCTTTCTAATGCTAGATACTGATGTCATTCTTAAGAAAGAAGGCTTAACAAGAATAATACTATCTAGTTAAAAAAATTAAATAACATTGACACAACCTAGTATATAGTGTCTTCCGCACATATCCGCCAAGTATTGGAGTATCAAAGATGTTGGGAACGGATACCCCCACAAACGCTCTGATTCCGTGTCCGAAACTGACCGCAGCGGAAACTTTGGCCAACCCATCTTAGATAATCAACTCCCGTCTAACGAACGTCAAGTACAGATAAAGACAACATATACGTCCGTGACTACGTTACCTGGACAAATCTCAATCTATAGAACTCAGGAGAAATTATAAGATTGACAAGAACCATTGTTGAACCCTTTGTTCTAATAGGTTCAACCCTCTCACCACTCTTAAGAAGACAAGACATATATTACAATAAAATCCCTCACCCTACCCATAGCGATCTCCCTGAACGAAGACGACGACTCCTCAATCATATCTTCTCTTCCTTTTGTCTTGAATGATGAGCCCTAAGAGCAAAGTACGGACTTTCTCTTAGATTTTCTATGGACAAGCAGCCTGATTCTCAACATTCTGCTATCTTTGTGCCTCCACCCTCAACCCACATAAATAGGATGAGAAACCTATTCGAGAAGTCCTAAAATATCCTACCATTAAATCTAGTCGTCAAACAAATCCAATGATGTTGATTTAAACCCAAAATTGTCAGCCCCGACGATACCGAACTCAGGCAGAGTTCGGTTTGGCCCCTGCAGAAGGATCTGGAACAAAATGACAGAACTCGGGTAAAGTTTTGTCCCCGACCGAGCTCGGTCCGAGTTTGGTCTCGTCTTGGCAGAATTGCCTCGACATCAGACTGGGCTCCAACAATCTTCCCTTCCAGTCTGATAAGAGAGTATTGACCCCATGGCTCCTGAACTAGACTTCATGCATGTTGTCCTATGACAGAGTTTCTTCTCCCTCGTGACATTGATCTCTAATCCCGAGCTGCTTTGCATCTTCTTTCGTCTTCAGCTTCTCGATCGTCACATCGACGCTAGCTGTCATGCATAGCACCTCCTGCACCGTTGGGATCCTGCCGACGTTAATGACAAGGCCAAGACCGAATTCCCTGACGATCAGCCTCACCATAAGTCTTGGTTGTATGTCCCCGCCCTTCATCTTATACTATAACGTACTACTGTTCGGACGAGCTTCTTCCTCTTGGCTGGCCTAACTAAGCGGACGGTATGCTTCCTTCGAGATTCAGACTCTTGAACCTGTCCACCTTCGTGTTCGACACTGAAGCTCTTCTGTACACATACATCCTTGACCAGAACATCATGCACTGTGCACATTGTCGATGACCCACAGCTTCCCCTGAACTGTGTGAATGGAGATGCGCATGTCTCGGATTGAGTTTACTGCACACCTTGATCTCCTCCATGGTTTTGAACTACTGAAACTAATATTGTTCCGTAAAGCATTAGCAAACCACCTATAACCAAAACTAGATCCGTAGAACAATCTCCTCCTGAGACTGATCAGCTGCCATGGGACCGACAAACTGGCCCTCAATCTTTAAATCATCACCATTCGTCCCTTTCTCTCGACGAACCAAATCCTTCGTATCCCTCAAAATATCCCAAGACTAATTCCCGATGATCCACAAACTCCACAGAACATCCCTCGAGCCTCCATCCGATGTATATGGCCTCCTTGTACACCTCAGCGACATGAGCCTATATATGCCACAACACATATCTCCTCGAGCCAGCTATTGGAACCCTTCGTAAGCATCCAATCTTTATCCCCAAACAGACTGCGACAAGCATCATCCGCCAGCCTCTCTACCGAAATCAAGTTGTAGCACAAACTCGGTACATGTCACACCCCCTTGAGAACAAGCTTCTCGCAAAGCTCCGTTATCAAATGCATATTACCGATACCCACAACTGCAGTCGTCCCTTTGTTTTCCATCTTCCCACGTCCAAACCTACCGCCTAGATATGACGTAAAGATTCTCCTATGCGGAGTGGCGTAATACAACGCTTCCGTGTCCATGACCCAATCGTTGTCATGACACGTGCCACAAGGTTCCTTTGTGTCGGTTGTTGCGATGATGATATCTCAAAACATCGTGAGATCCTCCTAATCATTCTTGCATTTAGCCTTCTCAGCTTTGAACTTTATGCAGTTTCTCTTAATATGACCTATTTTGCCACAGTGATAGCAGCCTTCCATGTGGTCCACTTGCAAGATCCCAAGAACGCTTCCGTGTCCTCGCCTGTGACTAAAAGTCTTTCCTTCCAGTATGAAGCAACAAGAGCGGAATCCTATGACGATTCAACAAACTGTTTACGTTGGACCTCCTCGTTCAACAAGTTGCTTTTGACCACCTCCATCGTGACAACTCCATCAGGCGCGAAGTTGCTTACCGATACCACCAACGTCTCCCAAATCTCCAGCAGAGAACTCAAAAGCAGAAGGGCTTGAAGCTCATCGTCAATCACCATCTTTATCGCAAACAGCTGATTGATAATCTTCCGAACTTCGTTCAGATGTTGTGTCACCGAGACACCCTCCGTATACTTCGAGTTGAAAAGTTGGCAAATAAGAAACGCCTTATTGCTAGTCGTCTTCCGTTCATACATCGAATGTAGCTTCTCCCATAATGCTTTTGCAGAAATCTCAATGGAGATGTGATGAAACACTGAATCATCCAGCCATTGGCGGATGAATCCAACGGCCTTCTGATCCAATCGCCTCCCGTCATTAGCAAACTTGTCTGATGGCTTGGCGTTGTCGCCCTCCAACGGACCATGCAAATCCTTGCACTAGAGTAGATCCTCCATTATTGACTTCCAAATCGTCCAGTTCTCCCCTGTAAGGGTAATTATATGTGTGTTCATCTACTCCATAAACATGGTTGCACCTTCCTCTCGAGAACCTGAGAGCTCTGATACAAGATGATTATCAGACCAGAACGAATGAACTCGCTCTGATACCAGATGTTGAAAAAGGAGACGTCCCACAAACGCTTTGATATTGTATCTGAAATTGACCGCAGCGAAAACTTAGGCCAACCCACATGAGATAACCAACTCCCGTCTAACAAACGTCAAGCACATATAAAGACAAGGTATATGGTCGGTGACTACGTCACCTGGACAAATCCAATCTATATAACTAGGATGAAATTAAAAGATTAACAAGAACCAATGTTGAACCCTTTGTCCTAAAAGATTCAACCCCCTCACCACTCTCAAGAAGAAAAGACAAGGATAACAATGAAATCACTTACCCTACCCGTAGTGATCTCTCTGAACGAAGGCGACGAGTCCTCGATCATATCTCCTCTTTCTTCTGCCTTGAATGGTGAGCCCTAAGAGCAAAGTATAGATTTTCTCTTAGATTTCCTGTGGACAAGCACTATGGATCTCCACCTTGTGCTATTCTTTGTGCCTCCACCCTCAACCTATATAAATAGGATGAGAAACCTATTTCAGGTCATACTAGAAGTCCTAAAATAGTCTACCATTAAATCTGGTCGTCAAACAAACCCAACAGTGCTGATTAAAACCCAAAAAGCGTCAGCCCCGACAATACCAAACTCGCGCAGAGTTCGATTTGGTCCCTGCAAAAGGGTTCTTGAACAACATGACATAACTCGAGCAAATTTTTGTCCCCTACCGAACTCGGCCCGAGTTCGTTCATGTCTGAGCAGAATTGCCTCGACACCAGACTGAACTCCAACAAGCATCTACATATATGACATTGCCGAAGCACCTTCTTTGAAATATCAATCCTACACAGGGGACCCTCCACTTTCGAAAGACTAGGAAAGTCTCCAATTAAAGAGAGGGTTATAACATCTACGATAGATAATCATATTCATTTCCACGAAACACTAAGCCATTGAGCCATAAAATATGCATTCCCACAAATTGGAAACTTATACTCTAACATGAAATTTTGCATAACCTCATATCAAACTAAATATCTTTCATGTCCCTGAAAAATATATTGCATAGCAAAATAAATAAAAGTAAAAAATGTCATAAGTTTACAGAATATACAAAAAATCATCACCTGGCTGTAGAACTTATCAGGTCTTTCTTCACGCATCATGTGGAAGTCATACGCAACCTTTGCATCACATCCAACACCTTTAACAGAAAAAAAAAGTATTTAGAATCTGAAAAGTTTCAAATCGATTTCAAGAAGAATTCTAAAAGATGGGAGGAAATTGGCAATCAAACCTAGATAATTCATCATAAACTTCACTTGTTTTTTATTTTGATCCAGCTTTGTGTTTTGCTCTGTGATAGAAACATTCCAACGATCAAGCATCGTCAATGCTGCTTGGTCAATCTCTTGTAAATGTGCACCTAAACCACCTTGTCCTTCAACAGAAGACAAACTCCCTCCCCATCTCAGAACCCTAGACAAGTCATTCCCTGTTCCAAGAGGGAGTATAGCGACAGGAGGAGGAGATTCGAAGTTTGCTCTTTCAATCGCATCAAGAACCCAGGCTACAGTACCATCTCCACCGCAAACAAGAACCCTAAAATATTGAACACTACGGAATAATTCCAGTCCTACCTCAGGGCCTTGAGAAGAACTGAGTTCAAATACCTGGAATGTAAACAAGCTTGGGATCAGCATGACAAATTAATAAATGAATGATGAAATTCTAAAGAAAGCAAGGTTTGCAGTATTGATATCAGAGTTGGTTACAGCTCCTTATTAGTATCAGTATCGTCGGTTCGGTAGTCTCCACGGTTTTGGATTGAGGTTTTGGAGTTTCTGGTTTCGGAAAACCAAAAAATAATAAGAAAATAATTAGAAAATATTTGTTAAATTTAGTAATAATCTTATGTATTATATGTTGTTCCCTGGTAGTTGAATGGAATAATAATCAACATTGTTGAATCCTTCATCTGCATATATATTGTTTATTATTTTACTTGCTTTCTTCAAAGATTAGTGTCCCTTCTCAGTTCTTTTTTTTCATGTCATGGTAGTATTATTTCCTGTTGTGACAATAAACACTATAAACAAGACTATCCAACAAGTAAATGTATTTATAAAACAATAAGAGTACAAATTAAAAACAACTTTTTATAGACAAGAAAGTATCCGAAACCAAGATTTTTACAAAACAATTAAAGTCATCAATAGGGATGACAGAAAAAAGTAGGGTTACCATACCCCTACCCAGTCGAGTGTGACAGAATTCCCTGTCCATGTAAGTTTAATCCCTTGACGCTACAATCATTCGACGACATGACTTCGCCCAATCAACAAGTCTACTACTTCACGTCGCAAAGCAAGAGAATTATCGACAACTATGCCCTCATGACCACAATGAATTTTTTTTGTCTATATATGCAGAACATTCATCTGCAACTATATGGTTTATTATTTTACTTGCTTTTAGAACAAAAAATCCACAATAGATACTTCCTCTGAATGGAATAAATATCAAGTCGGATGAATGTTGTGAATCTATAGATGTACAATTACGACAAATGATAATTTCAGTGTGCCGATATGACTCTTATCCACACGTTATTGCATGTTGATCTTCGACAAAACCGAATTGTGCGTCGACACTATTTTTTGTTATCTTTTCCTTTTAGTTCTTTGATGAATTGACCGGAAAAGAGAGCCACCTATTAGGTATTGGCTAATATCGATGGAATCTTATCCACACATTATTGCATGATGATCTTCAGCAAAACAGAATCTGCGTTGACACTTGTTGAGATTGATTGATGATTTTCATTGATAATCTCATAGGCTTTATATAGCCTTTACATGATAGAATATTCAATGGAATATCCTGTGGCATATTTTGGCATCCCAAATATGTCCTCAGGATATTCCCATACTAAATATAACATATTCTCATACTAAATATATCAACACTCCCCCTCAAGATGGACGAAGGATATTCACTAAGCCCATCTTGTCACATCCTCTCATCATGCTGATAGAGTTAAGCCCCTTGGTCAATCTGTCTGCTACCTGATATTTGGTTGGAACATAGCCCAGCTCTAGTAGTCCACCATCCAGCTTTTCTTTGATGAAGAATCTGTCAATCTCGATATGCTTGGTCCTGTCATGCTGTACTGGATTGTTGGCAATACTAATAGCTGACTGGTTGTCACACCATATCTTCATCTTGGCTCCCTGGTCCAGCTTCAGCTCCATCAGCATATTCTTCAACCACAATAGCTCTGTGACTCCCAAGGTCATAGCTCTATACTCTGCTTCAGCTGTTGATCTGGCAACCACTGACTGCTTCTTACTCCTCCAAGAGACCAAGTTGCCTCCTACAAATATGCAGTATCCCGATGTAGATCTCTTGTCGTCAGCACAGCTAGTCCAGTCAGAATCACAATAGCCCTCGATGCTCACATGATTATTTCATCTGAAAATCAGTCCCTTCCCGGGGGCTCCCTTCAAGTACCTCAGAATCTGGTACACTGCGTCCATATGACCCTTCCGGGGGTCATGCATATAGCGGCTCACTACACTGACCGCAAAGCTGATATCAGGTCGAGTGTGGCTCAAGTAGATCAACTTGCCCACCAATCTCTGATATCTATCCCGGTCAACTGGTTCTCCAGCTTCAGCATCCAGTTTGAACTTCTAGTCTATCGGTGTCGTAGCTGGTTTGCATCCCATCATTCATGTTTCCGTAAGCAGGTCCAGTGCGTACTTCCTCTGAGAAAGAACAATTTCCTCTGTATCTCGAGCAATCTCAATCCCGAGGAAGTATCGAAAAGGGCCAAGATCCTTCACCTCGAACTCCTTGCCAAGCTTCCCTTTGAGTTGGACGATCTCCTGCTCATCATCGCCTGTAATAATCATATCATCTACATATACCGCAAGAATGGTAATGTGGCCTCCACTTCGTCTGAAGAAGACAGTATGATCAACATTGATCTGCTGATATCCCAACCCTATCATTGCTCTCCTGAACCTGTCAAACCATGCTCGAGGAGACTGCTTCAGTCCATAGAGGGACTTCTTCAGTCTGCAGACCTTGCCTTCTGTCTGATTGGTGCCGAATCCTGGTGATATCTCCATGTACACCTCCTCCACTAGATTCCCTTGAAGAAACACATTCTTTACATCCAGTTGGTATAGCTTCCATCCTCCAATTGGCTGCCAGAGAGATCAAGGTCCTGACAGTGCTCATCTTTGTCACTAGTGCAAAGGTCTCGTCATAGTCAATACCGTACGTCTGACTGTATCCTTTTGCCACCAGTCGAGCTTTGTAGTGCTCAACCTGTCCATCTGGGTTCTGCTTCACCGTGAAAACTCATTTGCATCCGACTGCTCTCTTCCCTTCTGGCAGTCTCACCAGCTCCCAAGTGTAGTTCTTCTCAAGAGCTCCCAACTCCTCGTGCATCGCCGCTTTCCACTTTGGATCATTCTTGGCAACCTGCCAATTGTTAGGTACAGTAATACTATCCATAGATGCTATAAATGCTCCATGAGAAGAAGAAATATGGTCATAAGAAACAAACTTAGCAAGATCCCAACCATATCTGTCCGGAGGATTTTTCATATTACTGCGAGTAGTCCTTCGTGTAGATAGTGGTGTGGAAGATGTAGGCGGAATGATATCACCTGAGGAGGATGGTGGTGTAGATGAGGAGGATGGCGGTGTAGGTGTCTCAGGAGTTGGGACAGACGCAGCTCACTGGCACTGTAGGTACTGGTCCTGCAGTTTGCTTCTCTCTTCTGCTATAGGTAAGTAACTCCCCCTGAGCCGTAGGCCTAACACTTCTCATCTCCTCCCCTTGTTCCGCTTCACCTTCATGTTCCTCCTCAACCGTGTCTCTGTGCCAAACTTCTAAATCGGTTACCACCAAGTTCTCCATCTCTCCCTCTCGCCTTATACTGGTAGTATTAGGCGTGTTGTGTGAAGTTCCCTCCTGGCGGTAATATAGCTCATGCTCCCGGAAGTGGACATCCATACTAACAAACTTCTTCTCTACTGGACTCCAGCACACATACCCTTTTTGAGTTGTTGAGTATCCCACAAAGATGCACTTGACCGCTCTAGGGTCAAGTTTTCCAACTGATGGTCTGTTGTCTTTCACAAAACACACACATCCGAACACCTTTAGTGGAAGTATCCCACTATTATTGTCTCGCAATACTTCACATGGGGACTTTCCTTTCAGGATTTTTGAAGGCATCCTGTTGATAAGTTGAGCTGCTGTCAACACTGCATGCCCCCATAGATTTTGTGGGACATTCATGTCGATCATCATACTTCTTGCGGTCTCCAGAAAGTGTCGGTTCTTCCTTTCTGCTACTCCATTTTGTGCTGGTGTGTATGCACAAGTGGTCTGATGCTGTATTCCGTGTGCTGACAAGTACTCTGCAAGCGTCTTGTTAGTATACTTCGTTCCATTGTCAGACCTCAGTACCTTCACCACTGCATTATACTGAGTCTGGACATGCTTATGAAAATCCCGAAAACAGACAGATACATCACTCTTATTTTTTATCAGATACAGCCAGGTGACACGAGATGCACAATCAATAAAAGAAACAAAGTACTTATACCCATTCATAGTGTTAGTAGCACATGGACCCCAAACATCAGAATGTACTACCTCGAAAGCAAAAGAGCTCTGATGACCAGTACCAACATATGAGCTTCTAGTAAGTTTTAGTTTTTCTAACTCGCATGCATCACATACTAATTTCTGTTTATTTGTTTTTGTATAAATCTCTGGATACAGCTTACTTAGAGTTTCAAAGGAAGAGTGTCCCATCCTCCTATGATGAAGTATCAAAGTATCTTCAGTCCTCTGTTGCAGCTCTTCCATTCCAGCCTTCTCTGTCATAGATACCAATGCTGAGTCCAATCCTTCTCGATCTAGGTACCACAGTCCCTCATGCCAAGTGCCAGTCCCAAGTCTTCGTCCCGTCCCTTTCTCCTGGAAGATCACCTTAGGAATATCAAAAGAAACAATGCATTTAAGTTGAAGAATTATAGAACTAATAGACAGAAGACTGACTGGAAAGGATGGAGCATGTAAAACATTGGATAATCTTACTGAACCTGTACAATTAACAGTACCCTTACCGACCACTGGCTGGAAAGTGCCGTCTGCAGTCTGAATGGTATCTGCTGATGCTAGGTGAGTGTATGAAGAAAACTCACTAGCATTCCCGGTTACATGTCGAGATGCTCCTGAGTCGATAATCCAGTCTGACGTTTTAAGGAAAGACATAGATGCAAGTGCAAGTGACTCGTCAGTACCTTCTGATGGATGGACATATATAGTGGCGCTGCCTCCAACGAAGAATGGGGTGGATGCCTTCTCTGTTCCACTCCTCCAGTCTCCCCCGGCTAACGCTCTCTGCTTTCTCTCCAGCATGTCCATCAGTGCCTGATCCTCCTCAGTAAAGGTGCCAGCAGCTCCTCCATTCCCTTCTGCTACTAGCAGGTTTGCCTGATACCCTCCTCGGCCGCCTCGTCGACCCCTTCGACCACGACCACGTCCAATATATCCTCGTCCACGTCCACCACCTGAGTCTCCCTCCTTAGGTGGTTTGGTACAAGCATACCGATGATGGCCCATCTTCCCGCAGTTGTAGCACTGCCGATTGTGTTGCCAGGACTCTCCCTTGGATCCTATGTCGCCCGAGCTAGTAACCGCTAGTGCTGACTTTGCTTCGGGGGGACCACCTGTCCCTGCCTGTAGTCTGATGCACGTCTCCTCCTGGATCATGGCTGAGTAGCCTCCTCGAGACTAGGAATCTCTGGTTGGGCGAGGAGTAAGGCTGTCCTCTGTGCGAATGCTGTAGTCAGCCATTTGAGAAATTTTATCGTCCTCTCCTGCAGACACACGTCTCTCCTTGCACTTTGGGTCCCCGCAGCTTGTCCGTTTTGAGGAGTGATCATAATCCAGCCAGAGACGCTCCAACTCTGTGGCGTACTCCTGCACTGTCTTCTCTTCCTATACGGTGTCGTCGATCTCCCATTTTATCTGGAAGATCCGTAAGTTGTTCCCCACATCATCATAGGTTCTCCTCAACTTCTCCCACATGTCTTTCACCATCTCAATGCCATCTACTGTGGAGACAATAGACTGGACTAAGGAATTGAGAAGCCAGATGTAAATCACCATATGAGTGGATTTTCACTCGTCGCATCCTGTCGAGCCCTCGTCCGGCTCTGTCTTCTCATCCGTCAAAAATTCCTCCCGGTTCTTTCCTGCAATGGTTCTTCTCACACGCCGTGACCAACTCAGATAGGTGGCTGGTCCGTCCAGCTTCAGATCGATGGAGGAAAGTTTCAACTTTGACGACGTACGTGTCGTGCTCTCACCAGCCGACATCTTCATCAACTTCATCAACGTCGCAACATCTGTAGCATCCAGCTTCTTGAGGATCGCCTCCATCGATTCTTCTTCTCCGATCACGCCATGCTTGCTCCACGACTCACGCTCGTCCACGACTCACGCTCGTTCTCGTCGTCCTCTCATAGATCCGAACATGTCTGATTTCATCAATCTAGGCATCGG
Source organism: Iris pallida (assembly GCA_029216955.1). Lineage (NCBI taxonomy): Eukaryota > Viridiplantae > Streptophyta > Magnoliopsida > Asparagales > Iridaceae > Iris > Iris pallida. The sequence continues at coordinate 25,728,555 of JANAVB010008599.1, forward strand.
CGTCCCCTTCGTCCTCGTCGTCCCCTCCTACGTGCGGGGAGAGGGGGGGTGGCGCACACAGCGGCAGCCATGGCAGCAGCAGCAGTAGCCGCAGCAACAGCGGCAGCAGTAGCTGCAGCGGCAACGGCATCAGCAGCGGGAGCGGCAAAGGCAGCGGGGAGGGAGAGAGGGAGGGAGAGGGGAAAAAGGTTAGGTTAGAGTTTTGGTGACGGCTAGGGTTAGGGTTTGTGGAAAGGTGGCTCTGATACCATGTTGAGATTGATTGATGATTTTCATTGATAATCTCATAGGCTTTATATAGTTTTTACATGATAGAATATCCAATGGAATATCATGTGGCATATTCTGGCATCCCAAATATGTCCTCAGGATATTTCCATACTAAATATAACATATTCTCATACTAAATATATCAACAACACTATTTTTTGTTCTTTTATTCTTGTAGTTATTTGATGAATTGATTGGAAAAGACAGCCCAATTTTAGGTATTGGCTAATATTGATGGAAGTCAATGTCGGATCTGACATATACGATATAGCCTATATGTATACTATCGATATGATCCGATATTGCAAACCTTTAAGGCTGGGTTGGGATTGCTTCTCATCATGGTTGTTTTTTTTTCCTTCCTTTTTTCTTTTTAAAGCAGTGCCAAATGTTGTTTGGCAACGTCAACTTACCTAAAGAAATTGAAAAGTCGGTTCAATTGTAGGACATCTTTTGAAAGCATATGAAGACTGATGTCAAAAACTGCTTATGCTGCTGCTTTTTGAAAAACAACACTAATCCCAATTCAGGCCTGAGAAAGTTAATTATACAGCTTATAACCAATGTTGCAGTATTAGTCGCATCGTACACTTTTGGCCTATCCCTATCTGATACTAGCCGCTACTATACTGGTCGATACTAACATTAGAACTCTCTTTCATGGTCTATTCAACAAAGAAAATTTTACAAGCAACAAAGAGAAATATGGAAAAACAGTGTCGACACAATGATTCGACGTATCGATGATCTACATGCTACTACATAACACATTGTAATCATTCCATTTGTCGAAGTTGTATACTTATATATTCACAACATCCATCAATCTTAATATTATCCCCTTAAAAAATAACATGACATAACAAATAGTACATATTATGCCTAAATATATAAAATTTTCTAGTTTTTTAATAGTAATAATTTTAATTTTTGACTTTCCTAAACGAAGAACTCCGATCCTCCGATCCTCTGATCCAGAACCTCTAAAACTACCAAAACCACCAATACTGATACTCATCTAAGGGTCCAAAATCGATTCCAATAACGATAGTGCAAAATCTTGCATATAACATATTGACAATGTGATCTCACTGATACTACAACCGTTCTTTCTTTACATATTTATGTTTCTGCATCTATTCTAGCAAAAGAAGGCGTCACCTCACAGGACGGTAAGGCTTGTTGGTTGCATACTAGATGATGCAGGTTCGAGTCACGAAAATAACCTCTCCAAATATGTAGGGGTAAGCCTGCGCAAATCTTGACCCTCCCTAGACCTGCATAAGCGGGAACCTCGTAACTGCCGACCAAAAGGCATTGCAGGAGGATCTAGACATCCTACTACTCCCCACAACAATAGCAGAATCATAATCTTTGATTACTTCAACCAATGATGTATGACAATTGACAACCAAGTGCCAACAGTCTCAAAAGCTTAAAGATATTAAAATAAACTAAAGTTTCAAGAACTTTTTAGAGAAAAAGGATTTACCTGAATCTTCAAGATTTTTCAAGAATATACCTAAACTACTACTAGAAAAATAAAATTTCCCTTGTCAAAGACCAGATACAATCAACTTAAACCTAGTCGGTACCTATGTTGTACTGTGCGCTAGGCGATGCGAGGCAACAGCCCAGCCGCCTCGCCTAGGCGTCCGTCCAGAATACTACTCTTTTGCAAAAAAAAAGTATGCAGTTATGTATATTACAATAAATATGTAGTATAAGGAATAAGCATTAAGCATTAAGCAATATAAGAAGCAATAAATATGTCTAAAAGCATTAATCGGCTTCTTTTCTTCTCTTTTCTTTTGAGTTTTGAGGGCAGCAACAGTTTTTCACTTCTTCTTTTTATGTCTAAAAGCAGCCTTTGGACAATAACCCTAAAGCCAAATTAAAACAAAATTTACATTTATGCCCATGATGGAAGCCCATCATACAATACCTGAATAAACCGTCTTTTTATTTCCTCTGGTCGACCCTAGGCGGGTGCTGTAATGCCCCGCTCCGCACGGCGCATTACGCTGAAGCGTTGACTCAACGAGTCGCGTTGACGCAAAGAAAATGTATCGATGCAAAACGATACGAGAGTTAAGTTGTCCCGAGCAACGCATCAAACTAAGTCGATGCGAAGAGTTGCCTTGCCCCGAAAGAATGCATCGAGTTGAATCGATGCGAAGTGCCGCGTTGCCCCGAAGGATGAGTGCGTTGAATCGGCTCGAAGATTCTAAGAAATCGAATCGATCAAGGCGCAAGTCCGAATCGATGCAAGTATTGATTTTAGTTGGTTTCGTGTGCAGGTTATACTTTGACGGGAAAATATTAGAGGTCGATCTTTTGCAATATTTAGTAAGGGGTCCGCGAAATCAAATCGTCGCCTTGCGACGGGCTGAGACTTGGGCACGCTAAGACAAATCGGACGTATGACTCAATGAAGCACGAAGTGCTCGAATGGCTAAGTCAGGAGAGTGGCCGTGCAACGAAGTTAAGAAATCGAGCAGCATCGGCTCGACGAAACGACGAAGGCGTATCGACTCAAGGTGGGAGGATTGACTTCTTTTTACTCCTTCATTCGATAAGTCAAATATATCATTGTATGCTAAGTTAACCTATCGACGCCACGGGCGTGGTCCGATCGGAGATAAATCATCATAGTGTGAGTCGAACACTAAGTTAGAGCAATTGAAATAAAACGTGCATCAAATGCACGAGTCGCTATGGAACATTGGATATCGCAAAGGCGAGCGCCTCGGTGCGCAAGCCGTAAGAACATGGGATAACTGTACTCGGCGAGTGCCTTAGTGCACGAACCATACCGTGCCTTTGCTGCACGAGTTAGACGGCTAGAACATTGGAAGACAATAGGCGAGCGCCCTAGCGCGCAAGCCCCGAACATTGAATGCTAAGTTGTAGAACATGGAAATATGGTCGAAACGTGCCTACGTGCACGAGATAATAAAAGATGGCTTCGTTGCGAGAGAATACAGTTGTGGCATGAATGTGGCGGAACTGTCGGATATGACATGGTGCCTCGAAAGGTGTTCAAGACCTTCGGGTCGTTCGGTTGACGAGCATTGAGTTGAGGCACGATGCCATTGAATCATTGAAACGAAGTATGAAATGTAAGAACACAGAAAGTTAACGAAAGAGACGCGAGACGATAAGTCTGAGTCTCGGACTCAAGACTATGTTTGGTTGTTTGAATTTGATTGCTTGAATGATAGGGCGTTGCATGGTCGAATGGGATGGACTTGAGATTAAATGTGATAATTGCCCGTGCACGGGTGTTTCCCCCAAACGGTTAAATACCGGAGCGCCCCGGAACCGCTTGGCCGCGGAGGGAATCGAATAATCTTTGTAGGCGCACATCCTTAAACGAGTAGCGCTCGTCTTATAGATGGGAAAAGCCGCAAATGATGGCATGCAGCAGGAACGTTTCGGTTGTTGGGCCCGCAACCCACCCGTGAAATGCCGGGCAGCCCGACAAATATTGAGAAAAGAAGGAGAGAAAAGAAAGGAACTCCTTTAGTCCATTCCGGCACGGATACGCCAACGGCCCTCATATAGTTAAGGAACGATGGGTTGAAAGTGTAGGCGCGTATGCGTCCCGCATAGAGATCCTGCTTAGAGATGCACATATAATATGACAGGGAAGGAATGCGGCGTATTCACCTTGCGTCGGAGCAAGGGCGAGTGCGTCGACTTGGTAAGTCACGCCACGAATCGAACACGAGATTGCTTGTTTGCTTGCCTATTCAATTCGATAACATACTGCTATGATAACATGCTTTACGCTTTCGAAGATGCCATGAAATTGATCCTAAGGAGAACATAGCAAGATCATAAGCTAAGTTGCATGATTCAACGTAAATATTACAATGTTGGTTTGGAAAGATGATCTTTGCTTCAGTACATGCGAGGACGAACGTACTGATCCCCCACCAGCTTCATGCAGGGTGCAGGGAATGGATTGCTCGCGGCGAAGCGTTGCTTGAACGTGTTGAGGCTTGGAATGCCGAAGCGCATTGAAGCGTGCGATCGCATTGACGCTCGGACTACGCAACTGGATTGATGTGGCCGAGATATAGAAGGCATGATGTATGGAACGGTGAAATCCTTTGTGGGCAAGAGAGAACCTGAGTGTTGTAGCCAATCTGGCATATATTGTTAGGCTATCAAAAGCCATTGTAATCTCTGTTTCAGATATCAATAAAGAGAATTCTTTTGTATACTCTGTTTTCAATTCGTTGTTAATATCGAATCAAAAGATAACCATTTGAGAACTTGTCATCTTGCCTTGCACGAGCGCAGCTCCAGGCTCGTGCGGCATGACGCCCCCTGCGAGGACGATGATTCGGGTGATTCCGGGTCGGGGCGTGACAAATTGGTATCAGAGCTCTAGGCTCAATTTCCTCTGGACGCTCGCTTCATTACAATTCGAAAAGTTGCCCACCACCACTTGATATCACTCTTGACTCTACTCGATGCCGCACTGGATGTTCCATACAATAAGTCTAATACAAATCGTGTAATTTTGCCGTATGTGTTTTGGAAATTATATGATGTTTGCTAAGAAAGTCGCGAAGGGTATATTGCATTGAATGCAACGAGCCGTAAAATGTTAGTTGCTGCAAGCGCAACAAATTGTGAAATACGATTTGGGATGTTGTTGTTGCAATATAACATGTTGAATAAGAAATAAAACGATGCACGAAGTGCAACGAGTTAATGGTGAATATGCGTTAAAATGAAAGTGAGAAGTGATAAGCCAATACCGAATGTGTTAAACGGATTGAGCATTGACTTGGAAAGTCGGAAATAAATCGTTGTACGATGTGCAACGCGTGTTGGAAGTAAAATCATTGCACGTGGTGCAACGCATATCAAATTAATCGTTGCACGAAGTGCAAAGGAAATAGGAAATAAATCGTTGTACAAAGTGAAATGAAAGAGTCGGAAATAAATCGTAGCACGATGTGCAACGCGTATCGGAAGTAAAATTGTTGCATGGGATGCAACGCATATCTAAATAAATTGTTGCACGAGATGCAACGTAAGGAAAGAATTGAAATCGTAAATCGATAGAACGAATCGTTCGGTTGCACACCAAACTTATGTTAGCAAACGAGAATATTGACCGAGTTGTGTCGGATGTGAATTAATCGAAGTTACGGTTGTGATCAACCACGATCACTGCGAAAATCGTGAGTCGGAAGAGATTGTCGGTTTATACTAAGTATAGAGCGAGAAAAATGGCTTGAGTTCCGAGTGGTATATGCCATACCACGTAGGCGATGAATGACTCGATTTCGAGTGGTATATGGTATAGCACTTGTGCGATAAATTGCATCGACGCGTTGTGAGAATTGCGGAAGGTTTGTCCGCAACGGACGGGAGAGTACCGAGACTCGATTGGAAATTTGTATGACGGTATGTTGATGAAAGTGTTCTTCGAAGATCGGTTGGGACGATAAGGCGAGACTCGTATCGATGAACAATACGTCGGACGAAAATGATAAGTCGGTCGGACGACCGAGACTAGCGGAACGATTATGCCTTGAAGCAATAATCGGATCGACGGGAAGGGAAAACTCGAGCTTACAAATGAGTCGCACGACTTGCGATCTCGATAGAAATGTTGGGCGAGGCGAATCGAATCGTACGACTTGCGATCTCGATAGAAATGTTCGGCTAGGCGAATCGAATCGCACGACTTGCGATCTCGATAGAAATGTTCGGCAAGACGAATCGAATCGTACGACTTGCGATTTCGATAGAAATGTTAAGCGATGCAAATTGTAATCGAATCGCATGATGTGCGACTTCGGTGAAGAGTTGGTTGACGTGAGAAACCGTGCCTAAGAAATAGTTGGTTACGTTACGGCGACACTCATTTGAGTACGACTGAAAACACGCAAAACTTAGAGGGCGAGATCGTATAACTCGAGGGCACGATGTTGGATAATCGGTAACTCGGTTACGCGATCAAAGTATAGCGGGATGCGGCAAATCGGAGAACGAGTGGATGCGTATGGAAGAGTTAGTCGAGAACTTGGATGTATGCGTTGCGAGTTAAGTCGACGTTGAAACGGATTCGAAGTCGACCCACTTGCTATCGAAATTGATATGAACTATCAAGATCGATACGCAAGGAAATGTAAGCACGATATGAGAATACAAAATGGAGTGCGCCTTGCGCTATCAAAATTTTGTAAGTAACAATACGAGAATGAACGAACTTGGTTGATCGTAAATTTGGTGATTAATCAAGACGAGACTATAAGTCATCGGCGATTATTCGATGCGTATAGCATCTCGTGTGTCGACCGCGAAATAAGATAGACTCGAACTCGATACGAGTAGATGTTTAGTAAATTGCGAAATCATCGACGGTAGTGCATGACTTGACTCGGAAGATAGTTGCGCATCAGTTGCGCCGATAGAAGTGATTTTGTCCGAAATTGGGTAGTCGCATAGAATCGTCGGAACGTGATTTGGCTCCGAAGTAAGATATAGCATGGTTCGTAGTAAACTGTCCTTCGGTGATGATCCACAATTATCGAGCGTAGCTTCGGGGCAGCTGACCCTAGAAGACTTGACCGCAAAATCAAATTGAATGCTGCAGACCGTAAGATGACCCATGCGATATCGCATATGAGATTGCACCGATAACAAATATAATACGGTGCATGTTGACGATAAGTCTAGGCGATCGAGAATTGTTGGAACAGCTTTCGATTGAGAATGATATAGTTAGATTTTGAGTATTCGTCGGATGAATACTTGAATGGTTATGTTGGTCGACGATAGAACTTGAAATTCACCAACAAACTTGGTGATTCGGATAGGCGATTGCGAGAATCATGCTATGCACGAGAGGGAACGATAAGGGAATGGCTTACGAGTCATGTCGTTAGATTCGGATTCACCTTGCAATTGAGCTTGCGTGAATCAAACTTATATTCGATGTTGCGAGACGGATAAGTTGGGAATTTGGCTAGTGAATTCCTACTCGTTAGGAAATCGGATGTAAAATGCATCGTAGAGACTTCGTGTCAAGGCGATCGTTGTCCTGAGCACCGTCGCCTTGATGTAAACTTTTGTGTCGGATAGATTGTGGCCTTTGTGCAATGTCAATTTAAAGTTGCGTCGGAAGAAGTTAAGCATGGGAACTATGTAAGTAACCTAGCGGACGTAGTCCTGAATGTTGATGCGTTTGCAAGTCAACAAAGGAAATCGTATCGAGATAAGTTGCATAGCCAAACTTCGAAAATAGTTGGGTGGTGACTTCGAACGCAAGGCGTTGCGGAGATTCGTTGTGATTGGATGCGCGACGGCTTGACGCGACGCATAGAGTTGGTAGTCCATATGAAACATACGAAATGAGAAAGGCGATTTTGAATCGCGTAGCGTTATGCAATAAAATTGCGAGAACAAGTACTATGGATAAGTCCGATCGAGAGTACGAGACGGCAAGCATAGGATTGAAATTTACCTGTCAGCTTTGTTCCAATTTGCTACGACTGGGCTTGGTCGAAATACATATATCTTCGGGACGCCTTGAATATAGGTACGGATCCAAATCGAGTTGTATACAAATTCAAATCGAGCTGCAGGGAAGACTTGAAATGTTAATGAAAAGCTTGCGAGATAGTGTAAAACTGAACAACATTGGCGGGACGAGATCGTGAAACGATCTATAAAACACTTAGTCGGAGTGTTAGTTTTGGTTCGAGGACGAACCTTGTTTTGAGTGGAATATTCTGTAATGCCCCGCTCCGCACGACGCATTACGCTGAAGCGTTGACTCAACGAGTCGCGTTGACGCAAAGGAAATGTATCGATGCAAAACGATACGAGAGTTAAGTTGTCCCGAGCAACGCATCAAACTAAGTCGATGCGAAGAGTTGCCTTGCCCCGAAAGAATGCATCGAGTTGAATCGATGCGAAGTGCCGCGTTGCCCCGAAGGATGAGTGCGTTGAATCGGCTCGAAGATTCTAAGAAATCGAATCGACCAAGGCGCAAGTCCGAATCGATGCAAGTATTGATTTTAGTTGGTTTCGTGTGCAGGTTATACTTTGACGGAAAAATATTAGAGGTCGATCTTTTGCAATATTTAGTAAGGGGTCCGCGAAATCAAATCGTCGCCTTGCGACGGACTGAGACTTGGGCACGCTAAGGCAAATCGGACGTATGACTCAATGAAGCACGAAGTGCTCGAATGGCTAAGTCAGGAGAGTGGCCGTGCAACGAAGTTAAGAAATCGAGCCGCATCGGCTCGACGAAACGACGAAGGCGTATCGACTCAAGGTGGGAGGATTGACTTCTTTTTACTCCTTCATTCGATAAGTCAAATATATCATTGTATGCTAAGTTAACCTATCGACGCCACGAACGTGGTCCGATCGGAGATAAATCATCATAGTGTGAGTCGAACACTAAGTTAGAGCAATTGAAATGAAACGTGCATCAAATGCACGAGTCGCTATGGAACATTGGATATCGCAAAGGCGAGCGCCTCGATGCGCAAGCCGTAAGAACATGGGATAACTGTACTCGGCGAGTGCCTTAGTGCACGAACCATACCGTGCCTTTGCTGCACGAGTTAGACGGCTAGAACATTGGAAGACAATAGGCGAGCGCCCTAGCGTGCAAGCCCCGAACATTGAATGCTAAGTTGTAGAACATAGAAATATGGTCGAAACGTGCCTACGTGCAGGAGATAATAAAAGATGGCTTCGTTGCGAAAGAATACAATTGTGGCATGAATGTGGCGGAACTGTCGGATATGACATGGTGCCTCGAAAGGTGTTCAAGACCTTCGGGTCGTTCGGTTGACGAGCATTGAGTTGAGGCACGATGCCATTGAATCATTGAAACGAAGTATGAAATGTAAGAACACAAAAAGTTAACGAAAGAGACGCGAGACGATAAGTCTGAGTCTCGGACTCAAGACTATGTTTGGTTATTTGAATTTGATTGCTTGAATGATAGGGCGTTGCATGGTCGAATGGGATGGACTTGAGATTAAATGTGATAATTGCCCGTGCACGGGTGTTTCCCCGAAACGGTTAAATACCGGAGCGCCCCGAAACCGCTAGGCCGCGGAGGGAATCGAATAATCTTTGTAGGCGCACATCCTTAAACGAGTAGCGCTCGTCTTATAGATGGAAAAAGTCGCAAATGATGGCATGCAGCGGGAACGTTTCGGTTGTTGGGCCCGCAACCCACCCTGAAACGCCGGGCAGCCCGACAAATATTGAGAAAAGAAGGAGAGAAAAGAAAGGAACTCCTTTAGTCCATTCCGGCGCGGATACGCCAACGGCCCTCATATAGTTAAGGAACGATGGGTTGAAAGTGTAGGCGCGTATGCGTCCCGCATAGAGATCCTGCTTAGAGATGCACATATAACATTACAGGGAAGGAATGCGGCGTATTCACCTTGCGTCGGAGCAAGGGCGAGTGCGTCGACTTGGTAAGTCACGCCACGAATCGAACACGAGATTGCTTGTTTGCTTGCCTATTCAATTCGATAACATACTGCTATGATAACATGCTTTACGCTTTCGAAGATGCCATGAAATTGATCTTAAGGAGAACATAGCAAGATCATAAGCTAAGTTGCATGATTCAACGTAAATATTACAATGTTGGTTTGGAAAGATGATCTTTGCTTCAGTACATGCGAGGACGAACGTACTGATCCCCCACCAGCTTCATGCAGGGTGCAGGGAATGGATTGCTCGCGGCGAAGCGTTGCTTGAACGTGTTGAGGCTTGGAATGCCGAAGCGCATTGAAGCGTGCGATCGCATTGACGCTCGTACTACGCAACTGGATTGATGCGGCCGAGATATAGAAGGCATGATATATGGAACGGTAAAATTCTTTGTGGGCAAGAGAGAACCTGAGTGTTGTAGCCAATCTGGCATATATTGTTAGGCTATCAAAAGCCATTGTAATCTCTGTTTCAGATATCAATAAAGAGAATTCTTTTGTATACTCTGTTTTCCTTTCGTTGTTAATATCGAATTAAAAGATAACCATTTGAGAACTTGTCATCTTGCCTTGCACGAGCGCAACTCCAGGCTCGTGCGGCATCACGCCCCCTGCGAGGACGATGATTCGGGTGATTCCGGGTCGGGGCGTGACAGGTGCCTAGGCGTCCATCACCTCACACAGTGTTTTTTTTCCCAGGTCGAGGCGACCTCCCCCCAACCTGCACGCCTAGGCGTCGCATGTGACAACATAGTTCGGTACAAAATCTTGAACTTACGAAAGTTGTCCATCATAGTGTAATAAAACTGCAAGTAAGTAGATTTAAATGCAAGCTGTCTACTTACGTAGATTTACGGCAATTATCATGTACATTGTACCATAGATCTGATTAGGCTGCCACCAAAGTTATAAAAATACCAAAAGAAACCTAGCACTTGTATCTTATTTTACTAGATGGAATACAATACCACGTACGACCATTTATACCATTCTAAGCTTTGTTATTAACTCTAAAGAGATCTAGACTCTCACCTGTGCAGGATTTAATAGCATATTCAGCCTCCTCCTAAGCAAAAGCCCATTTTGACCTCCACTCTTGGCATTGATGAGAACGAGAAGGGGCCTGGCATGATGAGGCAAATTAACTACCTCATACTTCTTTCTCTCGCAATTAAAATGAGTGCTTCCACTTCTTTGATTGGAACCATTTTGTGCACATTTGGGACTTGCTAGTGCACTGTCCTGCTTTAGAAGGTATCCATCACTCTTTCCATTAATTGACTTGTCCACGACAACAAGCCCACTAAGAATGGAATCAAGTGCCGATTTCTTGCCGAAACCATTCTGTTTACCATTAGGATAGTCAATTCCATTTTTACTACGATTACGGCGCCTCCTCATACGGTTCCTGACTGATGATGCGATGATTTCTTCCTTGATAGAGTTCAGCATCCCACCACCTACACCCCCTCCTCCACTAACTTCCTTCACAGAGAGAGGTGAAAGAACAAGCCTTCTAAGAGAACCAAGATCACAAACATTACCTGTCTCTTTTAGTAATTTAGTATGGCAATCCACATGTATAAGATGCTGACACCACAAACATCGCCATATTGGAGTAGGGGAAGCACCAATGAAAGGTATACCACACATTTCGTCACAGTAATAACAAAAAGATGAGATCTCAGGGTTCTCGTCCAATTCAACCCATCTCTCTGACCAATGGTGCAACAAGTCAGGTGAACCAGCTTGAGCCACACACTTGCAGTCCTTTGCAGCAAATTGAGAACATTGGAAATGGGCTGCAATACCGCATACTGAACAGCGGTAGCGACGAACATCGTATGTACCCCTCGGACGTCCAGCTTGTGGTGAGAGTAGTGAAGATAAGCAAACACAACATGTTGAAGGGTGACCATCACAATAATCCTCCTCAATCCATGTATGATGAGAAATAGGACATTTTAACTTCTTCCACACCTTCTTCTTTTCTCTAGCAGCAGCTTTGACCCAGTTTAATGATGCCTGTCTCTGCAGTCTAAGGAATGCATAAATGAGGGCTAGTAGTCCAAATGATCCTGTGGCTAACCATCCAAATATCTTTGGACTATAAAAACAGAACTTAGAAGCAAGGTCAAATAGATGAGCTCCGAAATCCATCATAGCTGGCTAACTCTCTCCTTTTAAGGTATGTTTTATTTTTACCCACTTCACAACAAAACCTGTAAAAATCAGAATAGGGTATTATTCTTTTGCAAAATCAAGAATTGGGTATCTTGCATAAAACTCAAGGGAATCAGAAAAAAAAAAGAAGCACAAAACAAAAAGATAAAAGAATGGGGGAAGAAGGAATGTAAGGGAGATAACACAACCAGAAATACTATATGATGAATAATCAAGACTATACACTAGGAGAGTGAAGATGGACAAAAGGAAAAAATGGAGGTTGGAAATAGAAAGATCTATCTGCAGAGATTTGACAAGAGGAGCCTTGTTCAATAAGCAAAAGTAATTCAAGAAACATTATAATGTGAAGTCGATAAATACTGGTGCGCAACATTATCTATATAATAAGTATGAACCTCATCATGTCTGACATGACAAACACGTACTATAGGGATGTTCCGCTGACAATTTTTGGGCCCATTAAAATCATTATTGACTAAAAAATGTGCAAGAGATGAACCGATTATAGCCTTTACTTCAAATAAACTACAAAATATATATTTCCTTTCTCCATATGGTTATTTCAGATAAAAACTAAAAGTTTCTAGCATATTAGTCTTAGATAGCTGCATATTTACATATAAAATGCAAATAGTGTGGAGGTTCGCAGTATCAATATCAGAATCGGTTCTATGCCCTTCTTATAAGTATCAGTATAGGCTATTTCAAATCAGAGTTTCGGAGTTCTTGGTTTTGAAAGCTAAATAATAACAACTTTTTACTATAAGATAGAAATTTCTGGTACATTTATTCTTAATTTTATATATTTTTTTTTTGTTTTTCCGTTAGGTTTGAATGAAACAATATTCGACATTGTTGAACCTTCACCCAAAAGATTCTCTTTTCTATTTACTTGATTTTAGACAATAAGACCCCTATAAATACTTTTGCTAGAATAATCATAGATGGACGCTTGTTGTGAATTTATAAATATACAATATCAAAATGATTACACTTTGCAAATAATGAATTTTTTGAGCTAAATTTCAACTTGATATCCTCAACTATTCCAGTTTTTCAACTTGATACCCTAAACTTTTTTTACTAAACAACTTAATACCATTAACTATTGAATATTTTCAAGTTGATACCCTTCGTCAGTTAGGAACTAACTTTTCCGTTCAAAAATGACCATATTAACCCTCCTCCCCTAACATCCCCCCCTCCCCCAGGCCGTCGTCGCCGCGCACACGCCATGCCCGCTACTGTCGTCGCCGCCGCCGCTACTACTGAGGAGAGAGAGGGGGAAGGAAAGGGAACATTATTAGGATATTAAGTTGTACAATTATAGTTGAGGTATTAAGTTGTCTAGTTTTAAATTTTAGGGTATCAAGTTGAAAAACGTGAAAAAGTGAGGGTATCAAGTTAAAATTAAGCCTTTTTTTTTTAATATTAGGCAAGTCATTATTGACCTTCCCTATCCACGGCTCTACTAGCACAAGGACCCCCCTCCCATTCCCATTTCTATTTTATCTGGGTTGGATTCAGACCCACTCCCACTCTTCCCCTCCCCTACCAGCACTGGACCACCCCGTCGATGGTGTCGATAATGAATATTATCAACACAAAATAGCATATCGGTATTCGACACAACCTAATTATTTTGTCGACATTGATTTTTACATCTCTTTAGTGTTCCTTTGGTGAATTGATGAGGACAGAGAGTTTCATACGTCGGAATCGACCGGCATCCGCCGGTGTCGGTGGGAGTTAGTATAGGATCGGGACATGTCAATATGATATGATATGGGAGTTAGTATAGGATCGGGAGATGCCAGTGTGATACGTACTGCGATACGTGTCGGTACCCATCTATACTGCAAACCTTGATAGCATGACTCAGGATATCTGCATTTTTCAGAATTTGTGGTGCCCAACACCCTATATCTGAGCATGATTACAGTTTCCTATCTGAGCTAAAAGACATCTTCCCATAGCATTCAATGATGATGAAGACACATCTAGACTTACAGTCAGTGAGGTTAGTAGGAAATCATCTCGTTGAGGTTTGATAAGTAGGTTTAAAGCAGGAGGATGTAAGGATTGATTCCCATATTTGAACTATTGAGCTATGTCTACTCTAGATGTGAAACTGAAACCTATTTTTTCTCTGCATGGAATATAGGGTTACATCGACAATTGTTTACCAATATGTAAAATTGTAGAAGTAATGGGAAGACAGCATAATCTATAAGTCAAAGAAGAAACTTCATCATCAACCAAAAGGTACACTCCATCATACAATCAGCAAAACCAGTACACATAAATCTAGCTCAATAAGTTAGCCAACTAAACTAAAATCTTCAAGGGGGTTAGTCAATTTGGGTTTCAGAAACACATTGTGGTTGTGATTTCAAAATCACAATCATAACGATTTCAGATAAAACTGTTGGAGTCCAGTCTGGATTTGGTAATAGCATATTTATGGAGTCCAAATCTGATTAAATATTTAATTTAATTTGATTTGGATGTCCATAATTAGTGCTGGGCTATTTTAGATATAATAGGATTCTTATTTGAGGGTTTCCTATTTAAGAGATCCTATTATAATCTAAAATAGGATGTTGATGGGCTATTTTAGGTGTAGTAGAATTCTTATTTGAGGGCTTCCTATTTAAGAACACAAAAAGTGGAGATTCGAGGTGCTCGTCCACAGAAAATCTAAGAGAAAGTTCCGCATTTTGTTCTTAGGACTTCGCCATCCAAGACAGAAAGAAGAATAGATCTAATCGAGGGGTCGTCAACTTCGGTTAGGGAGATTGCTACGGGTTGGTGAGCGATTTCAATTGTAATCTCTTTCTTTTCTTCTTGAGTGTGGTGAGGGGGTTGAACCTATTAGGACAAAGGGTTCAACATTAGTTTTTGTCAATCTTGTAAATTCATCTGAGTTATAGAGATTGGAATTTGTCCAGGTGACGTAGTCACCGCCAGATACTTGTCTTTATCTGTGCTTGGTGTCCGTTAGACGGGGGTTGGTTATTTCAGATGGGTTGGCCTAAGTTTCCGCTGCGGCAACGTCTCAGACACGGTATCGAAACGCAGGAGGGCGTATCCGATTCCCAATATCTGGTATCAGAGCTTTGGAGGTTCTGGTAACCATGTCTATGGAGCAGATGAACACTCGTATGATCACTCTCACAGAAAAAACTGGACGATTTGGAAGCCAATGATGGAGGATCTACTCTGGTGCAAGGACTTGCATGGTCCGTTGGAGGGCGACAACACAAAGCCAATAGACAAAGTTGTTGAAGACTGGAAACGACTGGATTGGAAGGCCGTTGGATTCATCCGCCAATGGTTGGATGATTCGGTGCTTCACACGTGTCCATGGAGAGTTCGGCAAAAATATTATGGGAGAAGCTGCATTCGCTGTACGAAAGGAAGACGGCTGGCAATAAGGCGTTTCTTATTCGCCAACTCGTCAACTCGAAGTACACGGAGGGTGCTCCAGTGGCACAACATCTGAACGAGGTTCAGGGTATCATCAATCAGCTGTCTGCGATGAAGATGGTGATTGATGGTGAGTTTCAGGCCCTACTGCTTTTGAGTTCTCTGTCGGAAAGCTGAGAGACGTTGGTGGTGTCGGTGAGCAACTCCGCACCTGATGGAGTTGTCATGATGGAGGCAGTCAAAAATAGCTTGTTGAAGGAGGAGGTCTGGCGCAAGCAAGTGGAATCGTCGCAGGAGTCCCTCTGGTGACTTCCTACGGAAAGGGAAGATCCAATTCACAGACGAGGACAAGGAGGAGTTCTCAGAATCTTGCGATTGTGGACCGCAAAGAGGACTGCTATCATTGTGGCGAAAGGGGTCATATCAAGAGGAACTGCATGAAGCTCAAAGCTGAGAAGGTAAAAGGTAAGGACGATCAGGAGGATCTCACAGCAATGGGAGATATCATCATCGCAGCAACCGACGCAGAGGAACCTTGTGGCATGTGTCATGACGGCGACTGGGTCATGGACACAGAAGCATCGTATCACGCCACTCCACATAAGAGGATCTTCACGTCATACCGCGGTGGCAGGTTTGGACATGTGAAGATGGGCGACAAGGAGACAGTTGCAGTTGTTGGTATCGGTAATGTGCACTTGACAACGGAGCTCGGTGAGAAGCTCGTTATCAAGGGTGTGCGACATGTACCAAGTTTGTGCTACAACTTGGTTTCGATAGGGAGGCTGGTAGATGATGGTTGTCGCAGTCTGTTTGGGGACAAAGATTGGATGCTTGCGAAGGATTTTCAACAGCTAGTTCGGGGAGATTTGTGTTGTGGCATGTACAGGCTCAAGCCGCTGAGCTGTACGGGTAGGCCACAGACACCGGATGGAGGCTCGAGGAGTGCTCGACAGGAGGTGGATCGTAGAGAACTTGCTGAGGAGGCGCTTCTAGGAGCTTTGAGGGATACGGAGGATTCGGTTCATCGAGACAAAGCGACGGATGGTGGTGAGTCAAAAATTGAGGGTCAGTCTGTCGGTCCCATCACAGTTGGTCGGTCTCCAGATGGATGGGAGTTGCTCTACGGATCCGATTTTGGCGACGGGTTGTTTGCCAAAGCTTCACGGAGCGACATCGGTTTCAGCAGTTCGAAGCCAGGAAGGAGATCAAGGTTTGCAGCAAACTCAATCTGAGACGGGAGCATCATCATTCACACAGTTCAGGAGGAGCTGTGGGTCATCGACGGCATGCACAGTGCGTGATGTTCTGCTCGAGGACGCATGTGTATGGAGGAGCTTCAAGTTCAGACACAAAGGTGGACAGGTTCAGGAGTTCGAATCTCAGGAGGACCGTACCGTTTGCTTGGTTGGGCCAGCCAAGGATGAAGAAGCTCGTCGGAACTTTAACACTTTCCGGTGGAAGACAGAAGTCGGGGACAGGCAGCCGAGACTTGCGATAAGACTAATCGTCAGGGACTTCAGTCTTGATCGTGTTATTGATATCGGCAGGATCCCAGTAGTGCAAGAGGTGCTATGCATGGCAGCTAGCGTCGACGTGACGGTCGAGGAGCTGGAGACAAAGGAAGATGCAAAGCAGCTCGGGGGATCAAAGATCAGTTGCATGGGGGAGCAGGAACTCTGTCGCATGACGACAGGCATGGAGTCCAGTTGAGGAGCCATGGGGTCAACACCCTCTCATCATACTGGAGGGAGAGATTGTTGGAGTCCAGTCTTGATTTAGTAATAGCATATTTATGGAGTCCAAATCGGATTAAATATTTGATTTAATTTAATTTGGATGTCCATAATTAGTGCTGGACTATTTTAGATATAATAGGATTCTTATTTGAGGGTTTCCTATTTAAGAGATCCTATTATAATCTAAAATAGGATGTTGATGGACTATTTTAGGTGTAGTAGGATTCTTATTTGAGGGCTTCCTATTTAAGAAATCCTATTATGACCTAAAATAGGTTTTTCTCATCTTATATATATATGGGGTGAGGGTGGAGGCACAAAGCACAGCACAAAAAGTGGAGATTCGAGGTGCTCGTCCATAGGAAATCTAAGAGAAAGTTCCGCACTTTGCTCTTAGGACTTCGCCATCCAAGACAGAGGGAAGAATAGATCTAATCGAGGGGTCGTCAACTTCGGTTAGGGAGATTGCTATGGGTTGGTGAGCGATTTCAATTGTAATCTCTTTCTTTTCTTCTTGAGTGTGGTGAGGGGGTTGAACCTATTAGGACAAAGGGTTCAACATTAGTTTTTGTCAATCTTGTAATTTTATCTGAGTTATAGAGATTAGGATTTGTCTAGGTGACGTAGTCACCGCTATATACTTGTCTTTATCTGTGCTTGGTGTCCGTTAGACGGGGGTTGGTTATTTCAGGTGGGTTGGCCTAAGTTTCCGCTGCGGCAACGTCTCAGACACGGTATCGGAGCGCAGGAGGGCGTATCCGATTCCCAACAAAAACACAATAGTTTCAGAGTGTATGATATTTTGTCCGTGATTATGAAACCTACACTATGTTTCTAAATCAACATCTATTGCTTTCATCAAATTTTGCATTATATATATGAAAAATAATTTAAGATGATTTCTAATATAAGTAAATACTAATTGTGATTGAAATTTATTGGTCATGTTATGAAAACTGGGTGCAAAGTATTGAAATATATGATTAGCTTGACGTCCTAATTCATGATTGATTATGTTGGTTAAAAACTTCTAATCCAATTTTTTTTCTTTCTAATTCAATTGTAATGTAGTCGGAGAGGGACTTTGGGTCAACGACATGGTTATGGTACCTTGGATAAGTAACGTCCTTGATCGGAGACTTGCACCTTGGGCAGAGAAGAAGAGGGATATGAAAAACTGTAGGTTGGTATTGAAAATGCCACATTTTCAAGACGTGGTTATAATGTGAACAATGAATAGGAAACAATCCCATGTGATTTAAAACTTCCATCTGTAGTGATTATTTAATCACATTTGACTAACGGGTGGTTGTGAAATCTTACTCTGAAATCTAATTGACTAACACTGGATTTCATAATCACTACATGTGATTCTGAAATCCTTATTGACTAACAACCACCAAAAAACTTGAATTAACAAGGCACACAAGTTAAAACACCTAAAGAAGGCTCAATACAACCAGAATTCAACAAAGATAGCTCAAGGTTCACTAAAGAAATTAACATATACAATTTAAGGCAAAATCAGTAATGTTCAAAATATACAAAAATGCATTATATAGAAAACATCTGAAACACACAATTTTGTTAATTCGGTTGTCCTGGTAGAATTCAAATGGGCACATAATTGCCTGGCTATAGCAGGAGGAGATAATATATTTCAAATTGTGACACCAGCCTTTGGGATGTTCTGGTGTCCTGGTAGAATTCCTTGGGATGTTCATGAAAGGTACAGAAGCCAAGATGAAGCGACAATATATTTCAAATTTGCCATCACCAACAGATACATTGATGAGGTGACATATGAGGTGACCGTCTAGATGTATGTCAATTAATTTTGGGCAATCCGTACATGAGTCTTTGTATTCCTGATTGCCTGTTTGGTGATCTTAAACCGTAAGTTGAAGATTATGGATCAAATTTGTGTTTTGTGTGGAAAAACAAGAGGACATATAATTAATAGAGATAATACCTCCTAATTGACAAAATCTACTAGAAAATACCTCTCCCCAGAATAGTGGAAGAAGAGGAAGATCTCAAAATAGGGTTACATGTCTCCAAAAATAAAAGAACGAAAAGACCATCTGATGACCTTACTAATCCGATAATCAGCTCTCATCTTCTCTGCTCTGCTTTGATCCAATCTGGAGATTGCAAAGACACATATCCTAGTTTTTTTATACCAATTGGCAAGCCCCCTAAAGATAAAAATAACTGTAACAATATTATTGTCCAGAATAATACGGAACCAATCTTCACCAATAAAATAAAGATAACTTAAAAAACCTTCATTCAAAAGATAAAAATGATTCAAAACCAATCCTCGCCCTACTTAAAACCAATATTTACCCAAAGATCCTATCATATCGATACTCCTTGTAGATACATAGAAAAAATTATGCATGAAAGCCACTCTTTGGCGTAAAAAGAGTGACACTCCTAGAGAGTGCAAAACAGGCTCGCCAGCCAATTTTACGCAGGGGTGGGGGTGTTCCTACTGCGTAAAAGTCATTCTGCTACAAGGACTTCATCACCTAGATGTAAAGGATGCCTCGCATAAAGATGCTCGCCTAAAGAAAAGTCGTGCAAGAACTGACTCTTCAACGGGCCTCATTTAATGCGCACGTCATGTGTATCGGAGATAGAACTCTGACAAATGACAAATATTCGTCGTATTTCACGAAACGTGAGTTAGAGAAGCCGAGGAGACAGTAATAATAACAGTTGTCGTGGCCATTACTCTTAAACATGGTTCTCCGTAAAAGAGCCTACGTGGAGGTCAGTGCAAACGTCACGCCAGAGGATTTCTCTGCCAAGTGGTGGCCTCGCGTAGGGGTTTTTAGCTTGGCCAATGGGTTTTTACGCCTAAGCATCGCCTCCTACAATAAATATGTTGGCGTGTTCCGAGCGTTTGGAATATCGAGGACTGCACACAGATGTCAATACACACGCTACGAGATTACAATCGTAATGACAATTGCAGTAATCATAGTTAATAAACCACGCCTTCCACGTGGCAGTCAGTGCAAACGTCAGGCCTAGTAGGACTCCTCGCCGAACAACAGTATAATTGAGGCTTTTGGCATAGCATAAGGCATTCTCTGTGCAGAATGAAGACCATCGAAGCCGAAGTTATGCTCAAGCAATACTTTTCTTTTCTTTGCATTTAATGACAAAGCGTAGTACATACTATGCATTAATGACAGAACTGACAAAGCATTGTGTATGCACTCTGTATTAATGACCGAGCTGATAGGGCGTAGCAGGTGCACTCTGCGTTAATGGCGAACTAATGGGCCGTGGTGTTTTGCACACCACATTAATGACAGAATTGATTGGTGGCACGTGTCGCATAGACAGTGGCTCACACACACGTCAAATCCAGGATCTATGTCCAGTGACGGCGTAGGTCTTACATGTAGTAGTGCTTCTGCGCGTAAGAAGGTGAAATCAGTACATTTCATCCTAAAGTTCAAAGGCTATAAATAGGCCCGTATTGGTACTTCCAAAACAATCGAAAGTTTTGGTCCTTGAGCCAAGGAGTATTACTTATTGCTAGCCCTTCTTCTCTACAGTATTTAGAGCTCGAAGTTCCTCTCCTCCACATTGTTGGAGCTCGAGGTTGAGCTAGTACTTCTTCTCCACAATGTTGATGCTCAAAGTTTCTTTTCTCCACAGTATTAGGAGCTCGAGAATTAGCAAGTGTTCTTTCCATCTCTTCTCCACTGTGCTTGAGCTCGAGACTTGGCAATTGTTTCCCCCATAGACATACCGGACGGTCAACAGAGTAAAGCGATCACTCCCCGATCTGACCTCCACCGCCACCAACTCCCCAGAATCTTTTTTCTGCACCCTAGAGTTTTTGTTGTAATCGTCGAGAGTCTTCGTGATTAGGGATTCTTTGTGTACATCGAAAGTTTTGGACAAAAAGAAAACGTTGCATCCTTCTTTTTCTGTCGTAAACAAAATCGCAACTCTGCTAGGGACATCCTACTTCACCGATGTGAAGGTGGTGTCGCAATCTGACACGGTATTGATGGGAACAACTCAAGAGACGTTGGTTGTCAAATTCAACCAGCAAGCTGTCGAAGAAATGCGGTCAGAGGGTAGCTCAAGCCCTTCACCGTTGTCGAAGCAATAGAGGAGTCGTAGAGCTTGGCTTCCCAAGTCCCGATTCTCCTACCCCGACGTCGCTGACGATTTGGGGATAAGCATGCTCGAATATGGCAACGAGAATTCCCTTGTAGGTAACACTGCTCCAACGCTTCCTATCTACAGCTTGGTGGATAAAGTCCTTAGTAATACAAGTGCAACGCTTAAGGAGAAAGAGTTGTGACACACTCTCAACGATTCAGGCACAAGTGTCGTCAACTCCGGGAGAGGAAAGCAATACGATGCAGATCGGTCAGCCAACAAGCGCCCAATCAAGTCCTCACACGCTCAGTATAGTTTGCGAAAACAGGCCGAAGACAGTGTTGTTCTGCATAATCTCCACGCTCAACAGTGTCTATGTAGGAGAATTGGTGCTAACAGCAAGGTCGTCAGCAAAGGAGCTTCCCAACGTAAAAGCTCTATGGTCGAAGCCAATCGCACTTCAGACTCTAACAAGCATTTCTGCAAAGAAATGTTTTCGGTTGCGCAGCGTTCACGCGTGCAACAGAAAGCTTTCTGGCATAAAAGTCTTCAAATCCAAGCCAATTGCACTTCAAACTCCAACGAGCATTTCCTCTCGGAAATGCACCATGTTTCACAACGCGCAATACTACGCGCACAAAAGTGAGCCACATGTCACAGTCTTATTTTTTTTCCTACACTTTGACCCGTGCGGCGCACAAGTTTCCTCCTCGAAGACCCGTGCAAGCCTTTCCGAACACTCTTCGCTACATTGCTAAGAGAATAAAGAGAATAGTGGAGTAAGAGTGGAACTTGAAAGACATCTATTACTATGAAGAAAGCTTACAAGTTTCGGTGGTGAGGAGTTTATGAGTCTCGTCCCTTATTTATAGTGCATTTAAGGCTTACAAGAATCTTCTGGAATAAGAATATTCTAGAGATTATTCTAAAAAATATTCTATGAATTATTCTATATCCTAAAATATTCCTATACATTATTTTTAATGCTCAATAATTAAAAGGAAGCCTCTAGAAAGGAAAGATGCGGAGATCTCGGTGGGCGACAATATATTGTGTGTGACATTCTTCTCCACCTGTTTCTTCGACATCCTCGTCGACGGGTGTACCGAGTCTCGGAACAATGTCTACTCTTGTAGGTATGATCGTCGCACGGCATCCCTTCTTCGTGCATCTCATGCGACACTTTTCATACTTGATCATCTTCTCTTCAAGTTGGGAAGCAAACCGATTTGCCACGCACCAACTTTGGCCTTGGTTTGTGCCCTCCTCGGCACAGGAAGAGACTCGTGCGGACTGTCAGGTCATCGATCTACCTCATCTCGTGGCTGCATATAGTTCTCTACACCTCCGCACATGCGAGTCCTATTGCAACTCTGTATATCCAAACGTCAGCCACGAACATTGAGCGACTCCTTGTGCGAGTCACTCCGTTTTGTCGCCTTTGCCTTCTCGCAGTCCACGACGTGCTTCTCCCCACCCGTACCCACCTTGGTAGCACGATCTACTTTCCTTCGCGGAAGCGACTCATCGGGACGTCTCTTTGCAATACCCTTGGTCTCGTACGGAAGACCTTCCTCCTTGAAGTCCTCCTTCCTCTCGAGCACCGCTAGGTATGTCTTCTCCCTTTGGCTACTCTCCTTAAGCTAAATGGCGGAGATAGCTTTATCCTTTGATGGCTCGTCTCGTACAACTTTTGCTATGCACGATGAGCCTTCCTCCATGAAGCTGACGACTCACAAGTGTGGCATCGAAACCGCCTTTGCCGCGATAAGAAAATCGACGCCAAGTAACATCTTGAAGTCGTCCAACAACGTAGCGATGAAATTGATAATACCTGGAAAAAATTTACCGCTATGCGAACCCCCTTGGCTACCCCCTGCACGGGACGCTCCTCCGCATTGATCACCTTCATCTTGCTCAAATCTTCCTCCAAGGCTAGACCTAAGCGACGGATCTCCGCGTCCACGATAAAGTTATGTGTGACGTCCGTGTCAACCAACGCTCGTGTGCTCATGCCATTGATTCTCACGTCAACGTACATGAGCTCCCTGCTCGGAGTCTTCGACACAACGGACTTGGCTTTGACGGCGTTGAGTAAGCGCAACGTTCCCATGTGTGCTCTGCTCCCACTTCGCACTCCACATCCTCCATGTCTACGGTTCCGACGACATTGACATGCATGCTCCTCATCGGACAGTCCCAAACAAAGTGATTTCCTCCATATATAAGCACGAAACTACTCACTCGGGTTAGGACTTCTCGTGCTTCTTTCCCTTGGACGGACCCTCCTTGGAAGAACTCTCCCGCTCTCCCCACCAATATCCTTGGTGGTCTTTGGCTTGACCTTTGTGTCATTGTCGTCCCATATGTACTCGACTATCCTCTCGGCTGCTGCCACGGTGGTGTTCAAGTCATGCACCCTTTGTCGCTACAATTCTTGAGCCGCCTACAGTTGAATTCCATCGAGGAAGAAGAATAAACGATCCTCCTTTTCCATACTGAATATCGCGAACATCAAGCATGTGAACTCCGCAATATACTTCTTGATCACCCCGGTATGCTTGATTTACCGCAAGCTCCGTCTCGCTGCAAACTCCACATTCTCCAGATAGAACTGAAACTGATATCCTTCTTGAGATCCTTCCAAGTCTCTATCGAGCACAAACCCTTATCGACATCCATGCATCTTTGACGCCAGCACAAATAGCATCATCAGTAAGACAGAGTGAAGCAATATCTACTTTCTTGGCATCATCATTGATGTGCAACGCCTTGAAGTATCGCTCCACGTTCTATATGAAATTCTCGACTTCTTTGGCATCTCGCTCCCCGCTGAAGGATTTTGGCTTGGGGATCTTCTGTCTTGGTGCCTCTCTACTCGAAGATCCACCATTGGCGATAGCCTTCTCAAGAATAGCGGCCTTGGTCTTGAGTTCTTCATGCAGTTCAGCAATCTCTGCCTTCGTAGCCTGGCGTTCCTACTCGAACCCGGCTTGCATCTCGCGAAGTTGCTCCCAGAACAGCGTCATGGCATTGGCGACATCGCTCTCCAATCAATGAGAGAACTCCTCGTAAGTCGCTTGATTTTGCTCTACGGAGTCCATGCACATCTCTATGTCTCTCGAACCCGTCTCCAAGACCTCGAGGCGCTTCGCATGATCAGCAAGGCTACGCTCTATCGTAGGCTTCTTGCTCATGCCCCTCGTGTTGGTCTTGATGTGCCTTTCCTTAGGCGGCGTCGATCCTCCTGGATACTTTCGTATGTCGACATGACACCAACCCACCTTTGTTCTGATGCCACTTGTCACGGTCTTAGTATTTTTCCTATACTTTCACCCGTGCGGCGCACAAGCTTCCTCCTCGAAGATCCGTGCAAGCCTTTCCGAACACTCTTAGCTACATTGCTAAGGGAATAAAGAGAATAGTGGTGCGATAATGGAAATTGAAAGACTTCTATTACTATGAAGAAAGCTTACAAGTTTCTATGGTGTGGAGTTTATGAGTCTCCCTCCTATTTATAGTGCCTTTAAGGCTTACAAGAAGTTTCTGGAATATTAATTATTCTAAGAAATATTCTATGAATATTCTATATCCTAAGAATATTCCTATACATTATTCTTGATGCTAAATAATTAAAAAGGATGCCTCTAGAAAAGAAAGATGTGGATCACGAAATATTATGCGTGACACGACTGGCAAATTTACGCACCCTTACAGCGATGACAGTGTCCATCCATGCGTGAAAGCTGAAGACAAGAAAATACAGGGGCAAAAGCATAGTCCTTCGCGTGAAACTCTTATAACACTCCTACGCGCAAAAGATTGTAAGCTCTATCGCATAGAAGGTTCACGCACAGGAGAGTATTTCTTTGTCGCGCACAAAGCGATCATGTAATTGCTGCACAGAACTCACGCGTGCTGCCCAGTAGCACAATTCATGTTCTTCTCCCTCTGATTTACGCAATTTGCTCAAACAAAGGCGCAAAATTAAGCGAAACGCAAGCTTCGACGGCACTGCCTTCTCGAGGGCATCAATGTCACAACATCGTCATCAGCTGTTGTTGCTCAAAGTCATACGATTCACCTGCCAGGAAGTTAGTACTTGATAAACTGCGATACACTTCCCCAGCTAAACAGCGATCCCGAAGGCAAATACGCACCTATGACAAGGATCTGCCCCTTGTTAGCAATTCGACAAACGGAAAAAAAAAATTCCGGACCAGCAAAAGTACGAGTATAAATCGGCACAGTGCAAGTAAAATACGTTAAAAAAAATCCGTCACATATTCGTCAAACGAAAATATTGAGGTTAGAAACTTCACATACTTAAACAGGTGGTCAAATTTGGTTAATTAAACAAGTTGCCACAACATTTTTTTTTTACCAAATTTGTCAATAATTCGTATGGAACACGTTAAAACTTCACATGCTTAAAATTCGCATACTAATCCGAATATCTCAAAAGTACGTAAGTATTATAGGTTTATGAAAGATACGGAAAACTTCGTGTATGATACGAGTTTTATTCGGATGATTGCTAACAAGGGTCATCTGCCTCTTGCCTTAGTCGATACGATAAGACGACCTTCTCATAAGTGCCGCGGCAAGAGGAGGAACGAGGCCGTGGTTACGATGACGACCGATCAATCGAGATTTCATTGCCGGATGCTGCACTCTTGAAAACTTCTCTAACAACAAACAAACACCCACCAAAAATAAAAAGAACAGCAACGCGTAACAATAATCAACTAATTGCTCGAATTATCAAAAAAATTGAGACATAAACTATCAAGATCCAGATCTGGCCCAAGGAATCATACGTACCTATAGAATCGATCGAGAGAAAGAGAGGAAGAAAGACCATTCCTCTCCCTCTCTCTATATCCCTCAACTTTCTCTCTCTCTCTATATATATATTTTCGCGAAGGATAAGTCTTTAATTGTAGGGAAATTGTTTTTCCTTTGTAATAACGACTTTTGGGGGGAAAACACAAGAGGGGGAACCTCTGCTTTTAACGGACACGGAAAGGGACGGGTGGTGATTTGGAATCCGTCCACCGTGTATGTCGGCAACTCCCTTGCTTGGAGAGTGGATAGCAAAATACCATCCATACCCTCCATTTGGATCGGATCCCGAGCCACTTTTTGTTCGCAGAATCAAAGGCTTCGGAAAAAATTGGCATTCGTTTTAGAGCATCTCCAACCCTATTGTCTTGTTTTGTGTTGTGAATCCTATGTGGCATGAGGCACAAGACAATGTCTTGTATATATGACAAAATTATATTCACAAATGACAATGAGTTTAAAAAGACATCTCCAATGCAAAAGTATTGAGAAGGCAATATAAAGTAATTTTTTTACAACTTTCAAGACAACTTTTACTCTTCTACTTCTTTTTATAAATATTTTTATTCACAAATGATGATGTGGACATAAAGACATTGTGAGGTGCATTGTCTAGATCTAGACAACCAACTTCACATTGTCTTTGCCATATCATTGCCATGTCAACTCCATACTTTATTTCACATATGCATTGGAGAAGTACTTTTGGAAAAAAATGGTTGTCATTCCTATGTGGCAACCATTTTTTTTAAACTCACAATAGGGTTGGAGATGCTCTTATATGCCTGTTGGAGTGTAGTCCGTTGAGTATACCGAAAGATTCCGTTAGGATGAACACGATTCGAAATCTTCCTTAAACGTTGTTCGTCGGCTCGGAGAAAAAGACACCTAAAAAAAAAAACGATTTTTCCCACCCACCACATAAGATTTAATTTTTCTCCCAAATTTTTGGCCTTCTCAAACATTGGAAATAATTTTTTCAAAGGAAAAAAAAAACAAAGAATTGATTTTCTTTTTCCGTAAGCCAAACGAGACTACAGCGCTAGTTTCGGATTCGCATCCGTAGATCCTGTGTGTCCAAGTTTTAGACACAAGTTTTACATGCATTCAACATCAGATCAGATTCGAGTTGTTTATGTAGAGAACATGTACTCGTCCAGTTAAACTTAGAGTTCGAGTTGATTCGGGATCGGTTATGGATTCTTCTTATATCCGATATAATTGTACATTTATAGTGGTCGGAATGAGACAAAAAATCCCAAAAATCACCTTCTAGTAATGGCATTAGATCATGTGCTTTTGACTTCCATCGTAGCTAAGAGTGGTCTGCTGATTAGGCATTTTCTCATCACGTTAATAAGTGGAAACTCTAGGGATGTCTCTTTCTACTTGAATGTTCTTGTTTAATTATTTTGACATCATCCTCTGTCAATTCATAGCTTTTACGTACTAAGAAGTAGCATTTCTTCACTTGATTCTCCAAC
Organism: Iris pallida; assembly: GCA_029216955.1. Taxonomy (NCBI): domain Eukaryota; kingdom Viridiplantae; phylum Streptophyta; class Magnoliopsida; order Asparagales; family Iridaceae; genus Iris; species Iris pallida. The sequence continues at coordinate 25,756,140 of JANAVB010008599.1, forward strand.
TTAAACATCCCCAATTCAAAGGAAGAGATTTATTCTTCGAGATGAGGACTGACTCGCCTACCAAGTCAAGATATAAACTCGGCACGAATTCTCCCACATCGAAGCTTTCTCCGGATGCCTTCAGTCGCATGTCCGTGCTCTACATGTCTCTTTCCCCCAATCGGTGGGTGTCTCCCCTAGTGGTATAGGAACAAATAGCTCGAATCAATCTAAACTTCTTATTATTAAGAAGGATTCAATCCGGTCTCCCCCCACCCCGATCGAGTTTGGGACCAGATCGCCAATCTGCTTTGTTCTAATGGAAATAAAATTTGGGTTGGCCTTGCATAGACAACTGGATTCAAAATCAAGTCCAATCAAACAGACCGGTAACATGTTTATTGTACGAGTTAGACGGGTCAACTTGTTTATTAAACGTGTTAGACAGATCGATCGCAAATATAGAAACATGTCTCAACCCTAGTCGAAAGAGTTCTCTTTTATGTGTGGTATTTTTTTTTTTCCTAAAGTACGAATATCAATCCTTTAAGAAACAAAAAATTACAATTGTGATATATGGATTCCAAAATGATTTTTAGTTATCAAAATCCACCAAGGAGTGGCCCTATGATTGAGATTGGTAAAGTTTATTGGAGAGGTCATCGGTTCTAATTGTGATATATGGGTGTTTTCTCTAAACACATTTTATTTATACGTTTCTTTCTTATGAGATCCACACACCTAGGGCTGCAAATGAGCCGAGCCAAGCTAAGCTTTTGCAAGCTTGAGCTTGGCTTGACTAGAATTATTCGAGCTCGAGCTCGAGCTCGAACTCGAGCTTGATAAGTTTTTTATTTTGAAGCTTGAGCTTAGCTTGAGCTTGTTTATATTAAGCTTGAGCTTGGCTTGGTTTGAGCTCGAACTTGACTTGATAAGGAAGCTTGATAAACAAGCTCGAAATCAAGCTTATCGCTCAACTTTATTTCAAGCTCGTTAATCTTGATTTCAAGCTTAACGAGCTTGATTTGAATTGATTGAGCTTGATTTTAAGCTAGTTAGGTTTGAATTCAAGTATCTGAAATATTAACAATTTATTTATAAAAAAAATAATTAATTTTTTTTCTTTAATATCACTTATATATATATATATATATATATATATATATATATATATATATATATATATATATATATATAATTCAACATAGAACAAACGAGCTTCTAAACGAGCCAGCTCGCGAGCTCAATCGAGCCGAATACTTCTAAGCTTGAGCTTGGCTCGTTTATTAAACGAGCTCAAAAATAAAGTTTAAGTTCAGCTTGTTTACTAAACGAACCGAGCTCAAACGAGCTTTTATCGAGCCGAGCTTCGAGCAGCTCACAAACGGCTTGGCTCATTTGCAGCCCGACACACACCAATGTCATGACATGCCAAGGTCCAGCTACACCCGAATCAGGTTCAAGGCACGCCAAACATCCCCGCAGAGTGGAGGGGCAAAGTAGTAATTTTGTTCGTCCCTCCATGACATATAAATATTCCCTTCCAATGATTTATCTCGTTTCGTTACCGGAATTTGAGTTTGGAAAAGGAAAGTGATTCCTTTCCTATGTTTGGGAGCCAAAGAAAAGTTGTTGGAAAGGAAAAATGATTCTCAAGATGTAGGAAAATAGGAGGAAAAGTGGTTCCTCCCATTTATCTAAGGAATCACTTTCCCTCCAACTTTTCCGCATTTATTACAAAAAGTTTTGACCAAAATATCCATGTTCATAATATTATTTACCATTTTTATCCATAATATCTTTTAGACAAAAATATTTCTAAGTAATAATTATTTTTATTAGCACGAGGATATTTTTGAAAAATTGACTTGATTTTGTTTCCTTTTCTTACAAACATCAAACACTATAATGAAAATTAAAGATATATTCCGGCTATAATCCCGATCTTTCCAAACACCGAAAAGAAAAGTTTATAGGAATTATAATTTCCTAAAGGAAAGGAAATACCAAGGAATCAGTTTCCTTTCCTTTCCTTTCCATTCCGCGAACCAAACGAGGCCTAAGTGTAGAGTTATCGAGGAGGCTTTTTAGATTGTTTACGAAATTTCAACAACCATTTTAAATTGCACAATATTTTTTTAGGAAATTGCATTTTTCAAGGATTCTTTTATATTGTTTCCAAATTTTCAAGGTAAGTTATCAAAATTATTTTCACTTTGTTACAGTTTAAAAAAAAAAAAATTTATAGATTCCCTTAAAATTAAGATTAATTTTGGTTATCCACTTTAAAAATTCGTTGTAAATTTTTTTTTTTTTTGAAAATTACAATTCCCTAATTTTAATCATCTTATTGTTAAATTAAGTCTCCTTCCATCTTATTTTTGATCCATGCCTGATAAATTCCAACAATCATGGTGTGGATTTTGAACCTTGAAGCTTTCTGCTCAATGTAGAGTTTGCTTGTAATCGACAACCACTTGAAATTAATTTTCTGTGAAAATTTAATTGCATGTCCTCCTCACCACAATCGTCGGAGAGAATTCGGACCCCGCGCGATCTCTCCGATCCGATGGTGCAGGAGGGACGGGACTTTGGCGTGGCTCCGTTTATGAGGCTCCTGATTCGTTCTATGTGTGTGTGTGTGCATAATATCCTAATGAGACCTCACATAATGCTTCTATTTTTATGTTTAATATATAAAGTTGATCATCAAAGGGGTATGGCTTTCAAAAGTAGGAGTGTGCCGTACAAAATATTTCCTTAAAATAAAGTAAATTTCAAACATGAATCCACTATATTATGGGTTAGTTTGTATCCAATCGTACTTTTTTTTTTTTAATGTTTGTTGGGTTAACTTTTTCTAAAAACATGTTTGAACCCTCAAATGAATAGTGCATTTAACCTGATAAATGTGGCATATTTTGAGTTGCACGAAAAAAGTGCATTTAGAAAATGTTCATCTAAAATATAAGTTTGTTTAGCTTATATTTAAGGCTTAATTGCTACTTGATACCCTCAACTATTACGCTTTTTCAAGTTGATATCCTAAACTTTTTTTGTAACAACTTGATACCCAGATAATTTTTTGGACAATAATGTCCTTACCCAAATTTTAAAACTACCACTCACCCCCCCCTCTCCCCCTCCGCACCCCCCCTCCCCCCCCCCCCCCCCCCCCCCCCCCCCCCCGCGCCCCGCCTCGCCTGCACCATCCCCCTCCGCCGCCCTCGCCTGCACCCTCCCCCTCTGCTAGCTCCGGCGCGGCTCTGATGGCGCGAGCGGCGCTGGGCTCCCACGCCGCTGCCGCGTTCTCCCTCGCCGTCGTCCGCTTCAACGGCTCCGGCGGCCCCGCGGCCTCCAGGAACCCCCGCGCCGGCTTCGTCCTCGCCACCCGCGCCGCCCTCCTCGGCCGGAGCTAGCAGGGGGGGGGGGGGGGTGGGGGGGGGGGGGGGCCGGATGGAGGGAGGGAAAGGATAAGGGCATTTTGGGATTTTTTAAAATGTTAGGTATTAAGTTGAAAAAAAAAAATAGTTGAGGTATCAATCTGTTACGAAAAAAAGTTTAGGGTATCAACTTGAAAAAGTGTGATAGTTGAGGGTAGCAATTAGCAATTAAGCCTATATTTAAATATAATTCTAGATGAAACATGACTATAATTTAAACTTTTGCCTGCAGCGCAGTGAGAAAATTGGAAAAAAATTTGAATAGTCAGAATGAGCGAAAAAAATAACTTTTCCAAGACAATGATTTTGTGAACCAAACAAACCCTAAGCTGATATAGAAGAGTCTATTTTTTGATCACCCACCGAAACTAGGTGAGATGTTCATCCTCAAGTGAATAAATGACACGTGATTTTTTCATCCCACACAAACCGCTTTACAAATAATTTTGTTCATCCACCAAAATAATTTTGTATCATGATCTAAACCCTCCATTATTTGTTAACAACAATCAAACCAACCCCACCTATAAAATTAAATGCTCACTTGACAATAATTGAAAGGCAACATTACTTACTACAGCTTGCTCCCCCCACCCCCAACCAATGGCAACGGCAACGGCAATGGCAATGGCAATGGCAATGGCAATGGTCTCTCTTCTTCGGTTCCACACCATCCTATCCCTCACTATACAGCTCAACTCGGCAGTCGGCTGCTGCACCTCCATCTTCAGCTTCGGAGACTCCCTCGCCGACACCGGGAACCTACTTATCTCCACCGGCGGAAACGACATTGTCGGCCGGGACCCGTACGGGACGACCTACTTCCACCGCCCCACCGGGAGGTTCTCCGACGGCAGGCTCGTCGTCGACTTTATCGGTCCGTCTTCTTGTTCAAGTTGCATTTATTTAGAGCATCATTAGTAAGGCCCATCCCATTTTCTAGATTCTAGATTTAGAATGTAGGAGCTCATTTTGTAGAATAATAAGTCTCATCCTTAGTCTCAATTTCTACAATTTCGGTCCCAATCCATCCATGGGTGCTAAGGGTTGGGTCTCCCAATTTCTAGATTCTAGATTGTAGAAAATTGTTTTGTAGAATAGTAAGTTCCAATTTGGAGCCAAACTTTCTAGATTCCAAACTTTATATTATTTTTTTCCAACATTAATTTTTGACCACACAATTTTTTGGACCGGAGCTCACTTTATCATTTCCTACTATTCTCATACAAATCCAACCCATTCTACATTTACCTTTTTTTAAAATTTTGGACTCCAAATTGCATTGGAGAGCCCAACTACTAATGATGCTCTTAGGAGCAGATCTGTTATCCCAGTTTCTTCAGTACCAATTCTCTCTTCTGTCACTACATTTGTAAATTTTTTCCTCAACAATGCTACACAAGCTGCGGTTTTAATTAGAATTTTTTTGACTTGCCCTCCACTTTCTTTGTCCGAATTAAAGATGCACCCTACTGTTTTTTAATGTACATCCTTCCTCCCATATTTGACGGATTTCGTCAAAAATTAACAGTTAAATGTTTTGACCAAAAAATTTGGACCAAAATGTCCCTAATATTTTTTTTTTATCTTTCCTCTCTCCCTCCCCCCTCCCCCCCCCCCCCCAGCGGAGGCGGGGAGCGATGGCGGTAGCCGCGGGAAGGGGGTTAGAGGAAAGAGGGAGGAAGAAGAAAAGGACATTTTGGTCCCAAAAAATATTTTTGACGGAATCCGTCCAATATGGAGGGTGATGTATATTAATGCAAAACAGTGGGGTGCACCTTTAATTCGGACAAACAAAGTGGGGGACAAGTCAAAAAATTTATTTTAATTAACCGCGTCTGAAACCGCACTGCTACGTGGCCGGCCTTGATTGGTCGAATTTTTATAACCTACATTAGCAAGGGGACCGAATCAGCTATCTCTGATCCGATGTCCCAACCATGTCCCCCCTCTATAACACGTGGATTCTTTTTATCGGTGGGGCCCACGGGTACATGTTTGGCACACCGAATCAGGGACAGCTGATCCGGCGTTAGCAAGAGGGTGCTGGCGTCATTGGTTTGCTTCAACCAATCAAAAACTGATACTGGAATTCAATTTGGGTTTCGGCACCCTTAGGATTGTCAAACTTTATTGATTTTTTTTTTCTAAATAAAAGAAGGCCTAATTAACATTTAGACCCTAAATTTTATATAATTTAAACCATGAGTTTAAATCCTAACATGTCTAATTGAAAGGTTTAGATCCAGCATTTTTATTATTTTATTTTTTTTACTATACCCACATTTGTACCATGTGCTGGTTGTTGTACTTATACTCATGTTCAGGATATAATAGAAAAAAAAAAAACTAAAAACCTAAATATTTAGGGTCTAAACTTTTATGATTGAACATTAGGGGTTAAACTATAAACTAAATAAAATTCAAAGTCTAAACCCTAATTAGTCCTTAAAAAACCAACCATTCTAAGCACCGAAGACAGATGTCTCATATGTAGAAGAGGGGCAACATTGACACACAAGGAACTGGGACAGCAGATCCACTTCCCATAATTATTTACCTTTCAACTTTCAGGCTTTTATAGGTTACTGTCTAATACTAATTTTTATTAGCAAATTAATACCATGAATTTTCAACACGGCTATCCCTTCTAGTTTGATATGACATTTGATCTGTGACTAGTTTATGTAAAAAATAATGGATGTTATACTATTGTCATGAGTATCGGAACATTATCATTAGTTTCAGATCAGAGTATAGGAAAAAAATTTATATAGGAAAAAAATAATTATTAATAAATTATTAAAATTTTAAAAAAGAAATGTTTATCAAATAAAATATATTCAAATAGCGACAGTCGGATCCGTTGCAAAAACCAAATACTGACAGATCAACATCGGTTTGAAGGTATGACGGCTGAATAACTACTGCAGAAAATAGAAGGCAATGTATAGGAAATAGTGTCAAGCCCCTCCTTATGAGTAACAGTTTCGGATCAGATTATCAGAAAACAAATAATTATTAATAAATTATTAAAATTTTAGAAAATATTAGTCACCTCGCTGATTGTTTTACTGTAAAAATAAATAAATTCATTTACATGCTTTTTATGATTGGTCTTTCTGTCCAATTTTCTCTGTCGAATTGACTCTGTGATTGAACATGCAGCCGAGGCAATGGGCATGCCATTCCTGCCGCCTTTTCTAGGGGGAGACGCAGGGCGAGGCGACTTCCGGCACGGGGTGAACTTCGCGGTGGGGGGCGCGACGGCGCTCGACAACGGGTTCTTCAGGGAGAAGGGGTTGGAAGTTACATGGACTAACTACTCGCTGGGGGTTCAGATGGAGTGGTTCAAGGAGCTGCTGCCTTCCCTTTGCTCATCAGGTACATATAAATACATGTGTAATGCTTTGCTTGTGGATCGGTTTCTTTGTCAAACATACTCTCATTAGCATATACTAACATCTTACCATCTAAAATATTTTTTCTGAAGAATTTATTTGCGTACTTCGAATCAAAACAAGAAAATAAAATATAACTAAGAAAACATTTTAAAAAGTCAAATCTTTTTTTTCCAAAGTTTTGGGCCGAGCTACAGCTCATCTCTGCCCTTGTGTAGCTCCGCCTCTGATTGCAGTCACATTCGTTGATTCAATTATAGTGAAACAATTACTGTAATTGATGTAAATGTAACATCAAATGCTAAAAAATACAGGCAGCACAAGCACGAGTATATTTGTCGACGGAGAAACCAGAATATTGTTGGATAATAATAACTCATTCGAGATGAAGTTTTTTTTTTCCCAATTGCTAGGGGTGAGCATTCCGTTATTCGATTTTAACTCAACTAAAATGGTCAAAATCGAATAAAGCGAACTTCTAAAAATAAAAAAACAAAATAGAACTGAAATTAGTCATAACCGAAATCAAACCGATAATCGATTCGATTTGTTCGGTTGGACTGTTCTTATTTTTTTAAGGAGTCAGATTTGAAGTTGAGTCGGATTCAAAGTTAAAATTATAGTTAAATTATATTTAAAATATATATATTTTATGTATTTTAAAGTTGAACTAGTTATTGAATTACCAAGTTACTTAAAAGCACATCCGCGAAATTGTTATTTTTAAAATATATACAAAAGTATACATATTTTATAATTTTAATCATAAAATTATAGTAATTATAATTGTGCAAGTCTTGTTCAGTTTTCGATTTTGGACCGAAATCGAAATTCAAAATCGAAATTGAATATTTTTTTTTAATATTTTCAAAATCGAAACTGAATTAAATTGAACTTTGTTTGAAACCCAAATGCTCACCGGCCCCTATCAATAGCAGCAATGTGAAACTATTTCGTTCTCATAGCCAAAATTTTCCTTTCTTGATGCAGACTGCGACGAGTTCCTTAGCAGATCACTCTTCCTTGTGGGGGAGATCGGAGGGAACGACTACGGACACGCATACCGACTCGTGAGAACTTTGGACGAAATTCGATCTTTCGTACCCGGAGTTATCGATGCTATTACTTCTGTTGTGAATGTAAGTCAAGCGTCATCTTAGTCTTAAACCTTCGTAAATTCTTACCATGTTTTAATAATTATTTTTTTATTTTGTATATATAGTTGTGAAAAATAAGTCGAACGGATTTTAAGAATTCTCGGATTATCTTTTTTTATAAATTTCATATTCCGAGGCTTTCAGCTGGAAAAGAATACACGAAAATTTATCAACTTAATATAAGTAAACATTTGGTTTGATTGGTAGGAACTGATTGGGCTTGGGGCCAGGAGGCTGGTTGTTCCTGGAATACTTCCAATGGGATGCCTGTCGGTAACTTTGGCGGACTATCGGAGCACCGGCGAAGAAGACTACGATGCTCGCACCGGCTGCGTCCGGTGGTGGAACGACTTCACGGAGTACCACGACGGCAGGCTCAGGGGGGCGCTGGGCAGTATCGGCGCACGCCACCCTTACGCCACCGTCGTCTACGCCGACTACTACAATGCGGCTATGAGCATCTTCCCCTCGCCTCTCCTTCCCGGTGAGTGAGTTCTTCAGGGGAAAAAAAAAGTTTTTCAATCTACAAAGGCGTCCATCTCCATGTTAGGCTGTCGTGGAGTCGTGCCGTGTCGTGTCGTGTCGGACATGTACCGGAAGAAGTCATGATATACCAAACTACCATGTCGAGTCGTATGATCCGTGCCCATGCAACATAGGTTCGTACATCTTGTGGCTAGTGAGAGCAAGTTATGTTCCGAGAATGCCGACGGGATGTCAATGTACCGAAAAATTATTCAGCGAACCGGACTCACCGAGTACTTTGTTTTTTTTTTTTTCCCACTTGATGGCATGAAAATGAGGAGGATTGTTCCAAACTGCCACTGCATGCACTCATTCTCATGCCATTAAATGGAAAAAAAAAAATGTGTGTGATGAATCCGGCTCACTGAATAATTTTTTGTCATGTACCCCAAATTTAGTGTTACTTCTTGGGACTTAAAATGGGTATCGGTCGTATCGGACAGTTTGACTGCTATGGTTGCCACAAGATGTCTGGTTCAAAATTTGGTGGTTTGGAAATAGATTTTGGATTTCTGTTACCATTGTTTTTGGTAAATCTGGAATTAAAAATTGGGAGAATTGAAAAACTAAATTTTTTTTTTGCTGCACAAACACGGGTACGTTGGATTTCTTTTCCATGGAAAGATAACGAAGAGTTGATTCCTAGAAATACCAAACCTTCATGCGTCACGTCGTGACCCCCGAAGAACACAATTTTTAAGGCTAATATGAGAGATTTGACTTGTTTGCAGGATCTGGAAAATTGCCATTAGAAGCATGCTGCGGAGGTGGAGGTCCCTATAACTACAACTCTTCTGCGCCGTGCGGGAGTCCGGGCGCGAGAGTATGCGGCGACCCATCGACGTACTTCTGCTGGGACGGCGTTCACTTGACCGAAGCAACGTACAAGTTCATGGCCGACGGGCTACTGCACGGACCATTCGCGGTCCCCTCCATCGCCCACATCATATCCTCCCCGCTCACCAATCAGAGGCTTAGCGGAATCCGAGACGCTCGTTAGCCAATCGCATCAAGGAGCTGAATAATCCACTTTCCTGTGGGGTCGAATCCACCCACACAGCCAAAATACGCTACGTCTCTACATGCTGATCACTAAGAACCATAAAGCTTATATATTGTACGTGCATAAAAAATATCAAAAAAATTAAACATGAAACTATTATAAAATCTGTCATTCCTATGAAAATTGTCTCTCACTTGAATTAGAGTTATTTAGTTATAAATACTAGAAGATGCACGGGTGTTACATGTTAAATCATTTTTCTTTCTTTCTCTCTAATCTTATCAGAAAATAATTTAAATATTTAAACTAAAATTAAAATTTATCGTATATATATATTTATAATTAATTAAATTTTGTTAAAATTTAATTAAAGTTTGTTATTGATAATTTTTTTTATGATATCGTTGAAAAATAGTTCAAATATTTGAATATATTTGAATTAATATTTGTTAAACAATTTAGATATTTTTTGATTTTTTGATTTAAATTAGTTTTTTTTTTAAATTTAAATTTTAGTTTTTAAATAGATATTTGTACGGACTAAAAGAGAAAGTTAGTTTTTATCCGTAATTTTTTTTAAGAAACGACGGATGAAGAAGTTAATTTTTATCCTCCGTAATTTAAAACAATAAATGGACCATGATATATATGCGGCTTAGACGGCTCACTTTTGAGTCGTATTGAAGCCTAATTATATAGTAGAAGATTAGTCATGTTCACGTGTGATGCAAAACCAAATTTTATTTTTTCTGTTTGTCTGATATTATTGAATAATTAGATAGAAATTTATATATTAAATAGTTTAAATTAGATTAAATTTTAGGATTATATACTTGGAAGGATTTTAAAAAAATCTTATATATATATATATATATATATATATATATATATATATTAGAAAGAAAAAAATGGTTTGTTTTCCCTACCAATTGAATAAATATCTATATTGCTATATAATGAGAATATTTTAGCTTCAATGTGAAACTTTATTTTCAAATATTTTCTTACATATGTTTACTAATTAAAATTAATAGAGTTATCTAAGTAATTACGAAAATTATCCTTTGGTCTTCCTAAATAATTTTAAAATAATATAAATAATAACATAACAATATAAATATAATAATAATAATAATAATAATAATAATTTTAGAGTAATTAAGATATTACTTTTTTAGTCTTCCTAAGGAAATAATTAGAGCAATTTTCTTTTAATCTTCCAAATAATAATATATAAAATACGTACAACAAATGTATATTTTTTTAATGTACATATATATAATATATACTAATGATAAATAAAGCCTGATTACAAAGTTTGATAGATCTTTTAACTTGGCAAAACAATACTATTGTTGTGATTCGATAAATCCAAATATGGATGTCCTTACCCATACCCACAACAACCTTTATCATATTTCCTCTATATATATTATCAATAAGAAAAGCTACGTATATTCTTCTGGGCTATCAATTCATTCCCTTCTCTTATATTTTTACAACACGTTATCAGCATGATTGTTTAAAAAATTCAAGTAGCTCCAGGCCGTCAGCAAGTCGACGACGACAAAGTAAACTTAAAGTAAACTTGGCATCTGGAAAGCTTCAGTGATAACACGAGATGCTTCTTGATTTGCAAAAGTCAAAATGGAAAGTTAAAGCACCATTGTTGGAGGATGTCTATACGCAGACAACACGAAAAAGGTCGAACATGCAAAAAAGGTCAGATACGAATATACTATTGATTTTATCTTCGAAGATCTCGGTCAGATCTATTTACTATGTTCTCTACAATTTTTTTTCTATGTTCTATTATGAAAAGTCATTTTCCTCATACTCTCTGTTATCTACTAAGACCTATAATTCGTGTAGTTTGATCGACTAGGACAATACTGACCCAAAGCACCTGATATGTATTTGCCTTGATGGACTCTTATAACTTTGATTGCCAAAGGGTGCTATGTTTCTCATGTGCTTGGGTTATGCCGACTGTTGGGAAAGAAACGCGGAAACCTTTCCCCCAACCGGAGAGTACCTACGAGAGGACCGAGCAATACAACGCACGAACCCAAAAACAATCACACAAAACAATCCACGCAGACACAGAGAATTTTTGACGTGGAAAACCCTTGCGGGAAAAACCACGGGACGATCGGAGTCCAACCCTGAGAAGCCTCCACTAATGGAATAGAAGAATTACACTCTCTACAAACTCCTCCCGATCCAAATCGGATCCCCACAACACTCAGAAGTAAGAACAATGATTACAAGGCTACGAAGAGCGAGAACGACGAGTAGAGATTACCCGAAACACGATCTCCTTCGAAAACGACCTTCAATCCTCCGTCTTCTCTTCCGAAGTTGCAATGGCACTCTTGCCTCCTTCCTCTCTCTTTTCTTCAATGTTCCACGATGAATAGGGTTAGGAATAACCTAATATTAACTCCCCTAATCCGCAGCAAAATCTGGACCATCAGATATGATCCAACGGTGAGAAATCACCCTGAAAATCTGCTCAGCCCCGACGACACAGAGTTCGGCCAGAACTCTGTGTCGAGCAACCAGAACCTACCAGCGACATTCTGGAATGGCCAGACCGAGTTCGGCCAGAACTCGGCCTGGGACCGAGTTCGGCCCGAACTCGGTGGCCCAGTTCCAGAACCTCCTTCTTGTTAGCAGCAGCAGCAACTCCTCGTTGCCTACTTCCCGAGCTTCTTCGACATCGAACGGCGCTCGTCGCACTCCGGGATCTTCTCCACATAGGTTGGGAACCCCACCCACTCCAACAAATCTCCCCCTTCACAACTATGGAGAGGATATCGTCATCCCGACGATCTGCCTGTAGTACTCAAACTTCCCTCTTGGTAGAATCTTCGTGAATATATCAGCTCCATTGTCATCTGTATGAACCTTCTCAAGCTCCGCGTCCTTCTTCTCAACCACATCCCGTATCCAATGATACCGAGTCTCGATGTGTTTGGACCGGCTATGAAACGTCTGATTCTTCACAAGATGGATAGCACTCTGACTGTCGCAAAGCAAAGTATACTGCTCTTGCTTCAGTCCCATTTCCTGCAGCAGCTTCTTCATCCACAACAACTCCTTGCAAGCCTCCGTCGCCGCAATGTACTCTGCCTCTGTCGTCGACAAGGCAACACACTTCTGCAACCGCGACTGCCACGACACCGCTCCTCCCACAAACATCATCACGTAGCCCGAAGTCGATCGCCTCGTGTCTACATCTCCAGCCATATCAGCGTCGGTATACCCAACCAGCTTTGGCTCGTCACCACCAAAGGAGAGTCTCCAACCAGCAGTGCCCTGAAGATATCGTAGAATTCACTTGACCGCACTCCAATGTACCCTTCCAGGATTTGAAAGATACCTGCTAACCATACCAACTGCATGAGCAATATCTGGCCTCGTACACACCATGGCATACATAAGGCTTCCCACAGCTGAGGCATATGGAACCCGCTCCATATCTTCCTTTTTGTCTTCGGTAGATGGACACTGCTCCTCAGTGAGCTTAAAGTGAGCCGCAAGAGGGAAACTCACTTTCTTCGACCCGTCCATCCCGAAACGCTGAAGTACCCGGTGAATGTACTTCGTTTGGGACAAGTGTAGCAGCTTGGACTCTCTCTCTCGGCTGATCTCCATCCCAAGAATAGTCTTCGCTGTGCCCAAATCTTTCATAGAGAAGGCCGCGCCCAGTTGGCGCTTCAACTCCGCTATCCTAGTGGCATTCCGACCCACTAATAGCATATCATCAACATAGAGCAATAAAATGATGAAATCATCATCGGCAAAATATCTCACAAATACACAGTGATCCGACGTCGTCCGTGCATAGTCATGCTCCCCCATAAATGACTCGAACTTCCTGTACCACTGCCTCGGAGCCTGCTTCAGACCATACAAGCTCTTCCTCAACCGGCAGACCAAATGTGACTTGCCCTTCTCACAGAATCCCTCTGGCTGCTCCATGTACAACTCCTCCTCAAGATCACCATGGAGGAATGCCGTCTTCACGTCCATCTGCTCGACCTCCAAGTCAAGACTGGCTGCTAATGCTAGCACCACCCGAATAGACGAATGCTTGACGACAGGCGAAAAGATCTCATCATAATCCACACCTTTCCGCTGACCGTAGCCTTTAACTACCAGCCTCGCTTTGTATCGAGGGCGAGTAGCATCATCCGTCTGCTCACTACTAAAATATGATATATTAGCAACGTAATTTAGCGACGGCGTAAAATTACGTCGATATATATGGAAGTCAGCGACTCATTTATATAAACATCGCAAAACGTCGCTGAATAGCGACGTTCAACGACAGTTATAAAATTACGTCGCTGAATAGCGACGTTACGTCGCTGGATTATTAAAATATGTCGCCAGTTTACGACGTTTAGCGACGTCCTCATGTGACGTCGCTAATATTTTTACTTAGGGCACATCGTTTCGTTTTTCCCACTCACTCGAAATTTCCAATTTTTCCCACTACTCCTTCCCCCCCTCCGGCGATTCCTTCGACGACCCCTCCCCCCCCCGGCGACTCCCTCCCCCCCGGCGACTCCCTCCCTCTCCGGCGACCCGTACCCCCCGTCGAGCTCCTCCTCCTCGAGCTCAGGTAAACCCTAACCTAACTCCTCCTCCTCCTCCTCCTCCTCCTCTCCCACGGACACACACACACACACGGACACACACGCACACACACACACAGAGACACACACACACACACACGGACACACACGCACACACACACAGAGACACACACACACACACACGGATCACACGGACACACACACAGATGGACACACACACACACACTGGACACACTGTGTCATATTGTGGTGGACACGAAATACTATGTTGGACATGTAAACATAGCCTAGATCCTTTACCAACCATTTATTTTCCATTTTAACATGTTTTTATATATCAATTTCTAAATACCCTATGTTGACTGATACCTTGTTAATTTATTGTATTTTCTAATTTTGAAAATCCAGTTTTGACAACCATTTTAACCTAGTTTAATGCTTTAATTTAGATGTTTAAAACCCTAGTGTAGTGTATCTATATGTGTGCTGACTGAGTTTCAAGTTTGGGGTGATTTGGTTAGAGTTTTGGTTCTCGATTTGGGTTTGAGGTGAATGGGTCTGAAATATGTTATAGGAGTATGTAATGTTGTGTGAAATGAACTGATTTCCTTTCTTTTCCTTTCCTATTTGACTGAACACAGTAAATCCCCTTACTATCCAGATTGGACTGACCTATAGTTCATATCACTCACTCACTCACTCACTCTTGCCTAGGTACACACACGCATATAGCCTAATACAAGCATGTTAGCCTCCCTCATATACACGTATATGTGACTGTCACATGTAACAGTCAACACACTCACCCCCCATTCACATGTGCATGTACACACACCACCCACTCTCTACTTCTCTCTCTATATATATATGTTTGATAGATGGTATTGTATACATATATACATAACTATATCATGTAACTCATATGTGATATAGGCATATAGCCTATGTTAGAGTGTCTAAATATATGAATGCATGAAAGTTGCCTTGTCTTGTAATATAGGCATATAGTATATACATGCCTATATATATATATTATATGTATATATCTATATAGATATTACTTGTGTGTATGAGATAGCTTGAGTTGACTTTGGTCATTATTGGTACTTGAATTGATCGGAACAAAGACCCCCAATGTCGGTATCGGTCAATTGGTATCGGTCGGTATCGGATCGGAACATGCCAAACCGTATCGGTATCGGCCGTATCAGATTGGTATCGGCCGATACTTAAATTATATGAAATCGTAGTCACCCCCAAGGTTGACTATTTTTACTGAAAGTCAAAGTAGAGTAAACATCTGACCTAGATTGGACTAAGAGTTGACAAAGTCAACTATAGGTCAACCCTTGACCTAGTTTGACCTTGTTTGACTTTGTTTGACTTAGCTTGACCTTGTTTGATTTTGTTGTCTTCATGTTTGTTAAATGACACCCAGATACTAGTTTTAGTTGTTTAAATGACACCCAGATACTAGTTTTAGTTTCAGTTTGCTTTGGTAACTCACTATTGCTCATTACTTGGTACTAGTTTTAGTTGATTGTGTTTTTTTAAGACTAAACAAATGACACCCAGATATTACTTGTGTGTATGAGATAGCTTGAGTTGACTCTGGTCATTATTGGTACTTGAATTATAGGTTAGGCTTGTATAGCCTTGAATGGTGTGTGCTAGCTAGTATTGGGATACCAATAGCGATAAGGTAAAGGGTACCTTGGTAGGTCATGACTAAAAATAGGATATTTGACTTAGATTTGACCTTGTTTGACCAAGGTTGACTATTTGACCTAGTTTGACCTTGTTTGACTTTGTTTGACTTAGCTTGACCTTGTTTGACTTAGTACAACCTAGTTTGACCTAGTTTGACCTAGTTTGACTTTGTTTGACTTTGTTTGACTTAGCTTGACCTTGTTTGACTTAGTACAACCTAGTTTGACCTAGATTGCATATCATTGTTATTAGTAACTGTCCGCTACTAATGTGTGTCCCATAATAAGACATAATATACGAATTTGTGCCTGTTGGATAATGTGTGTCCATCTTTGCAGAATTATTTCCAAATGGATATGAATTACTACTTGCGGAATCGTTCATGGATGTACAATCGTCGTCCTGATGATATGTGTGGTGTACGGGATGAATACATAGCGGGAGTAGAGCAGTTCTTGCAGTTTGCTAAGGCGTTCCCTCAGTACATGGACGACACCAAAATTAAGTGTCCGTGTGTGAAATGTCATAACGTGAAATATTATCCAGAAGTGGAAGTGACATATCATTTGTACTCGAGGGGTTTCACGCCTAATTACTATCAGTGGACCGCACACGGAGAACTTGTGTCTTTAGCATCAGAGCCGGAGCCTTATGTTGAGCCGTATATGCATGCGGGACCTAATTTTGTTTCAGATAATCATGCATACGACGATAGGTGCGTGAACATGGTTTTCGATGCTGCGGGACCTAGTTTCGTTCATGATGCACCTGAGGAGGCACCGAACGCCGATGCTGCACAGTTCATGGAGTTGTTGGAGAATGTAAGGACTCCATTGTATCCTGGTTGTGAGGATCATTCACCGTTGGAGGTGGTTACAAGACTGTTGAGCATTAAGTCAGATTTTAACATGTCGCAAGAATGCTACAACCGAGTGTTGGAGTTGATTATAGAGATCTTGCCGGCGGGTGCTAAGTTGCCTAAAGACTTCTACCGGTCTAAGAGGATGGTGAGATCGCTCTGGATAGGATACGAGAAAATCGATTCCTGTCGCAATGGGTGCATGCTGTACTATAAAGACGACAAGGACGCAGATGTATGCAGATTTTGTGGTGCTGATCGCTATAAGACAACTAGTACAGGAAGGTCTACCGGTGCAAGAAGACCGACCGATTCAATGTACTACTTGCCTTTAACGCCGCGGTTGTAAAGATTATTTATGGTGAAAGAGACAACCGAAAATATGAGTTGGCACATGCGAGAACAGATTGAAGGAGTGTTGGATCACCCATCCGATGGAGAAGCGTGGAAGCACTTTGATCGAGTGTATCCAGATTTTGCTTCAGATCTGCGAAATGTCAGGTTGGGACTATCTTCTGACGGTTTTACTCCTTTTGGTCTTTCGGGATCCCAGTATTCGTGCTGGCCTGTGATTGTCACTCCGTATAACCTACCGCCTTGGATGTGCATGAAGACTCAGTACATGTTTCTAACCGTTATAATTCCTGGTCCAAACAATCCCAAGAGGAACATTGACGTGTACTTACAGCCTTTGATAGATGAGTTGAATCAGTTATGGGAAGTAGGCGCTAACACGTACGATGTTTCCAGGAAGCAGAATTTTCAGATGAAGGCAACCCTTATGTGGACCATCAACGACTTTCCGGCCTATGGAATGTTATCTGGATGGAGCACTCATGGCCGTCTCTCATGTCCGTATTGCATGGACCGTAGTAAGGCTTTTCGCTTGAAATACGGCAGAAAATCGTGCTTCTTTGATTGTCATCGGCAATTTCTGCCAAAAGATCATCCGTTCAGAAGGAACATGAATGCTTTCCGTGCCGGCGTTGTAGAGAAGGGTGATCCACCGCCAAGGTGGTACTGTCACGACCCGCACCCACTGTTAGGGTACGAGAACGTAACAACGCCCAGCCTACGCCGCAGTGTCGGCGGTAGAACGCTGTCCTAGGTTAATCATCTATCAATATCAAGTACCTGTACAGTTTATACTCTCCGAATGGAGGTGACATAACAATATACATCTCAATCACATCTAGGGTAGAAGAACGAAAGACAGATAGATAGATAGTAACTCAAGAGAACAGTATCATAGATGAATAAGTCTAAGTGTCTAGTACAACATAATATCCAGAACTGTCAACTCATAATACAAAAGTCTAAGAGTCTATATATCTCCACATCTCAAAATACAACTCAGAATGTGAGACAAAAAGTAAATATAGAAAGACTACCTAGACTAAACTGGTCTAGACTACTGGAACAACATCCTCAGCTGCAGGTGGATCCTGCTGAGGGTCCACAACATAAGTATCATCTAGTCCTGCTCCATAATAGGTAGACACCAGGGCCTCATCCTCATCCTCTGTAATATTTTCAACAGGTCCAATCAGGACGGGAACGAGCACAATACATCTCACGCAGTGCATAGCAGGTTAGGAAATACGATACAGGCAATAGAGTAAGATACATGAACTGCTGAAAGGAAATATACGCTGTAAAAGAGATAGCTGTAATGAAATATCTACTATAAATAGAGAACTAACAGTGGCTAGTGAGTCAGAGTACGAGATAGCACATGTGAACGGACGGATTTGTACATGATCGAGTTTGCACATGAATACACTACTTTGGAATTGTTCACACGACTACTAGCACTCCCCCGTATCCCCAATCAATACACAAGGATCTGTACAGGTTACGTTATTGTACATGATATCACATGGGGCCCATGAAAGGGTGCACATGATAGTATACATGAGGGCTCAGTAAACATGAGAGTACATGATCACATGAGTGCACATGAATAATGGAAGCATAGGAGTACATGATGATAGTGAAACACACATAACATGAAGTACCCGATGCTCCCGAGGGGGATAACATCTCATGTAAAGATCCATATAGTACCAATCCGTGTTACCAACGTGACAGCAACAAGTAAAGTAATCTAGAGCGAGAAGTAAAGCCTGAACAAGTATGAAACGGTCAGAGAATGTACTCGCCTGATAACTGAATGTCTGAAGAGGATATACTGTCTGAGGAGAGGTGTCTGGCTCCTAATCAGAGCAATACAAGTCACAATGTATTCTAAATAGTAAATATGAAGTCTACTATGCAAACTACATGATTCTAGGTCAAACTGGTCAAAAGTCAACTCTTGGTCAACTCTAATAGTCAAACTAAGTCACAGGAAGTCATACTAAGTCAAATAAGGTCAAACAAGATCAAACAAGGTCAAACAAGTTTAATCTAGGTTAAAGTCAACTCCTGGTCAACACTCTAATCAACTAGTCAAATACTAGTCAACATGATCAATCTGGATCAAGTCTAGATCAACTTAGACCAGCTAAGTCATTGGTTAAACAAAGACTAGTCAGTTAGGGTAATTAGGTCAAACATGGTCAACTCTAAGTCAGAGCTAGGTCAACACTAGTTAAACTAGTTAGGGTTTTAGTCAAACTAGTCAAACTAGTTGATTTAGGTCATTCCTAGTCATTTCTAGGTTAACTAGGTCACTTTTGACCAAATGTTGACTTTGGTCAACCCTTAGTCAACAAGGGTTTTCTAGCAGGGTTTTGGGTCATTAGGGCTAGTCCAAACCATAGGCTAGTGATCCTGGCCATAGGCCAATAGTCTAGGTTTTCTCATAAACCTATAACTAGAGGTTATACATATATATATATCTATATATATATACACAATCTATTATCTATATACCTATATGGAATACCATATATACAATACCCAAACTCCCCACTCACATATTTATATATATATAACACACAAGAGACCTAAAACAATGTATTTTATATATATACATATATATATATATATATATATATATCTATATATATATATCAACCAATATATATTACATATATATATAGTTAAGAGAGAGAGAGAGAGAGACTGAGACAGTGAGTGTGAGAGAGAGAGACTGTGAGTGAGAGTGAGAGATCAGGACAGGGGGGGGGAAATTCCAGAACCTGGAACCCACAATCAAACCCCCAAACACACACACACATAACATATATACATAGCTATACACACACACATCCAAACACCCTAAAAACTCACACCCTCACATACATGTACACTACACATATACTCACTAAAATACACTAGTATAATACCTAAATTATTACTTAAATCGAATCAAAATTCGATTTTCCAAATTCTGGAAAAAATCCCAAAACTGTGAACTACACAGTTTCACTAAAACTTGGGTAATCCGATTTTACACAACCTAATCGAGCTAAGGCTCGATACCAACGGTTGGTAACCAACCCCCCATAGATACACTAGGGTCCTAGGACACTGACACGACACCACGACACGAATTCCCGTGTCCAAACACACAAAAACATGACACGGGTAAATCCTGATACACACACGCGTGCACAGCGTCGTGCACGCGTGCAGTCCACTCTAGGACACGACACAGACACTCTCGTGTCTCGTGCACGTGCACGAATGTTCACCTAGGGGTAGGGTACGTGTCCAACACCCTGCACTGTGTCCACGTGTCGTGTAGAGAGGACACGACACGCGTATCAGAGAGGGAAATACGTGGTTTCAGACCGCTTCGTGCAGTGATGCACGCGTCTCGTGTACGCAACACAGGACACGACACACCTCGTGCTCGTGTCCTGGGGTTCGCCCTAGGGTCTACTACACACGTGTCACCCTGACACGTGTCCACGACTCGTGTACGTGGGACACGAGACCCGTGTCAGAGCCAAAAACTCGGCTGTGCAGTGCAGTGCACGACCCTTGCGGGGACGATTCCGTGTCCGACACGACACGAGGTCATCCCAAACTTTGGGGATGACCTGTCAGTCAGTGCCCCGTGCTCTATGCCAATTTTGGCGTGTCCAAGTGGCGTGTAGAGGGAGAACTAAGGGGGTGGTAGCAGGGGATTTACAGTGTACTGTGCAGTGTGTCCAGTGTGAGTGAAACTGAGAGCTTCGTGTCCAGATTTGGACACGACACAAGCTCAAAATGTGCACAGTGACACAGGGTTAGGGTTAGGAAACCTAGGACTAGGTTTTGGTTCAAAAAGTTTTACAAATCAGTGTGTACTCATCAATGTGACAGTGTGCAACAGTGAGTAAAATACAATGTAATTAAATTGGGATACGTGTCCGACACGACACCAAATCAAACCCTGAAATCACCAAACTCTACCCACAACCATATTATGACTATATGCATGCAATAATGAAGAAAAACTAGTAAAATAACTAGGTTAAATATATTTACCTCTATGTGCAAAATCCTTGAAAATTCAAATAATGAGGGGGGTGTCCAAGTCCACTTGTGGGTGTGTCCAAGTCCTTGTGTCCAACTTGCTAGCCTCCCTTAGCACCCTCTAGGTTGTAGGAACCCAATGCAAGAGGTTTGAAGTGATTTGGATCACTAGGTTGAGAGTTATGGATTTTTGAAGTAAAGGGCAATTTTTCATGAATTTAATTCAATGCAAATGCAATGAATTAATCAAAATATATAGGAAAGGGGGTCATGCCAAGGGGGGGGGAGGTCTTGGCCGGCCAAACATGGCCAAGGCATGGGGGGAGGTTGTCCTTGGCTTGCTTGCAAGCTAAGGGAAAGACTTTGTAAAGGGGTTTAGATATTTTGCATAATTTAAGCAAAATATCAATAAGTAATATCTAGATATTTATATAGCTTGACTACCATGAAATATCTAATCCTCTTAGTCATTCTAGGTTAGTAGCTAACCTATGGATTAGGGTAATTAGGTTAGGGATTAGCAAGTCACTAATCTAAAAGTCCATGAATAGTAAAATCTCACTAATCCCACTAAATTCCAAATAAATTCCTAAAAATTACCAAAATACCCCTATGACCAAAAATCACTAAAATGATATTCTAAGCCTATGGTCAAGTTCCCATGGTCATGGCAACTTCTAGTTTAGAGAAACTAGGGTTTACACTAAGGTTTACTAACAAAGTCACAAAGTCATAAGTCATGACTTAGCATGACTTAGAAGATGGTTCTAATTACACTAATAATCACTATAAACCATATCATGCCCTAATCACCATTATTAAATAATAAAAATAATAATTTTTCAAAAATCCCCAAATTCTGAAAACAGGGTGTTACAAGTCTACCCACCTTAAAATAATTTCGTCCTCGAAATTTAGATGGTCGTACTCCTTCTAGGTCAAACCTCCAACAATCAAGGACGAAGCCACTACCTAGGCAACATACAAGGTCAACAAGCAAAATATGGGTAGTAGACCTATACTGGGTCATGTCCAAAAATTGGCTGGCAGTTTCAGGTCATAAGGTGTCCTTAATTTAAATCGAAGCCAAAAGTAACTCCATAGGGTAATTCAGGATGTAGTCTCGGGTCAGAAAAAATCGTACTAAGTAAATAAAGCACACGATGGTATGCTTGAGTGGCACACTAAGGTCATGGGTGTAGTATGTCATGTCTAGGTCTGGTATGTGAAGTCAGTTTTGAGAAAACAACTAGTCTTGTGCTCCAAATTTAAAAGTCACGGTAATGTGTCTACGATGATCATAATTCAGAGTGGGAAGGTCTATGGCTTAAATTAAGTCAGAAATTGTGATGCAATAGTGGTACCAGGGGGACAGGTTAAATGGAACAGTCTGTGGTCTCATCTGGGTGCACTAGTCATTCTAGATCAAGACTGTTCCTATGGTATCAAAACGTACAAGCAATCTAAGGTGTCCAAATTGGGAATGTAAGGAAACAACAATCATCAAGGCTATAGGCCGCCTACCATCCTATATGAAAATGGGTCATTAACAAGTGAGAAATCATTAAAGTTACCATTCCATAAAGTGGTAAAAGAAAATTGAAAATTTAGGCACAAACAATCACAATTAGATTTTTGTCTTGACACGATCTAAGTTGATCAATTTCAGGATAAATCGAGACTTGGGCAAGATGGAAAATCAATGAAATCAAGTATGAGCACGAGCATCCAATGATGAAGATCCAGGTCATGATTAAATTTAATCCAACTGGATATGAATACGAGGTTCAATAATTCCAAGGAGAATTGTCAAGGCTGTTGCGGATGAGATTCTAAGGCAAGTTTAACTGTGTCTCAATCCACGTAGATTAATATATGAAAAGCGAACCAAAAATGCAATAGGTTGATCAGACCATCATGCGCCGGTTCTGATTAGATAATATGTTAGAGGGTGCGCACCCAATAAAATATATCATGATCAAGCTCGAAAGAATAAGCTTGTAAAACTAAGGATAATTTGTAGCATAAGATATAAGTAAGAGTGGGAATGATGAAAGAAATACATAGTCCAAGATCCTTAACCAATCGGGTCAAGCATTCAAGATAAGGTACAAGGGTAAGTATTTAATAATTCAATCAGAATACCATCACATGCCAGGTCGAAAGATTTGAGCCATGGTGGATCTCTAATTGAAATAAGAATTAATTTAGTATCATGGTAGAGGTTATAGTTTAGCCATTTGACCAGAAAATCATATCAAGAAAATAGAGTACAAGGAGACGGGTTTTAGTGGGACATGGAATACCTACATGAAGGTAGGCTAGTCTAGGTCTTATATGTAAAGTTTGTTGGAAGGTAACAGCTAGTATTATACTCTGGATATCTAAGTCACGGTAAAGGTCGTCCAATGATCTAGAATAGAAAGTGGTAGTTCGAGACGTGACAAATTGATGCAAAATTGGAGAAGATCAAATTAACCCATAAAATAAAATTAATCAGGAATCCAGTAAATAATTTAGGAACACAGTCCTAGGGATTTATAGGCTACTAGATGAATATAGTTAGGGTTCGATCAATCAAGGGTCAAGGTTAGAAGGTATCAAATAAAGTCTTGATTTGAGGAAATGTCGAGTAAGTCAGGTTGGGATACAGTCACATAGTTAGGTAGAAAGTGTTTAAGCAAGATGCAAAATAGAGAGCACAGTTCATTTCAATAAAAGGCAATTAGCAAGAGGATTAGATGGCTAGAAACAAATAAGAGTTTTCTCCTAATTGTGATTGAGTACCCCAAAAATAAAAGATATTAATCTAACACTAAGAAATTAAAATCAACAACTACAAAATTTCAAAATCATCAACTAATACCAGGATTCAAAGTTCTACAGTGAATCCTCCAAAATTAAATTCAATTAAGGAAAAAGGAGTTTAAATCGAAATTTCAATGAGATTCTCAAGGGTCATCCCAGGAATCTCTCAAAGTATCCTAGCAGTGATTGAGTATCCATTCTCTCTAAGCCTATTCCTCTAATCCTATCGCAGGCTGTAGTGATACTCTAGTTCGAATACCACTACATAAACTCGACCTGCATGGGCCACCACTAAAAACGTGTCACGACCCGCACCCACTGTTAGGGTACGAGAACGTAACAACGCCCAGCCTACGCCGCAGTGTCGGCGGTAGAACGCTGTCCTAGGTTAATCATCTATCAATATCAAGTACCTGTACAGTTTATACTCTCCGAATGGAGGTGACATAACAATATACATCTCAATCACATCTAGGGTAGAAGAACGAAAGACAGATAGATAGATAGTAACTCAAGAGAACAGTATCATAGATGAATAAGTCTAAGTGTCTAGTACAACATAATATCCAGAACTGTCAACTCATAATACAAAAGTCTAAGAGTCTATATATCTCCACATCTCAAAATACAACTCAGAATGTGAGACAAAAAGTAAATATAGAAAGACTACCTAGACTAAACTGGTCTAGACTACTGGAACAACATCCTCAGCTGCAGGTGGATCCTGCTGAGGGTCCACAACATAAGTATCATCTAGTCCTGCTCCATAATAGGTAGACACCAGGGCCTCATCCTCATCCTCTGTAATATTTTCAACAGGTCCAATCAGGACGGGAACGAGCACAATACATCTCACGCAGTGCATAGCAGGTTAGGAAATACGATACAGGCAATAGAGTAAGATACATGAACTGCTGAAAGGAAATATACGCTGTAAAAGAGATAGCTGTAATGAAATATCTACTATAAATAGAGAACTAACAGTGGCTAGTGAGTCAGAGTACGAGATAGCACATGTGAACGGACGGATTTGTACATGATCGAGTTTGCACATGAATACACTACTTTGGAATTGTTCACACGACTACTAGCACTCCCCCGTATCCCCAATCAATACACAAGGATCTGTACAGGTTACGTTATTGTACATGATATCACATGGGGCCCATGAAAGGGTGCACATGATAGTATACATGAGGGCTCAGTAAACATGAGAGTACATGATCACATGAGTGCACATGAATAATGGAAGCATAGGAGTACATGATGATAGTGAAACACACATAACATGAAGTACCCGATGCTCCCGAGGGGGATAACATCTCATGTAAAGATCCATATAGTACCAATCCGTGTTACCAACGTGACAGCAACAAGTAAAGTAATCTAGAGCGAGAAGTAAAGCCTGAACAAGTATGAAACGGTCAGAGAATGTACTCGCCTGATAACTGAATGTCTGAAGAGGATATACTGTCTGAGGAGAGGTGTCTGGCTCCTAATCAGAGCAATACAAGTCACAATGTATTCTAAATAGTAAATATGAAGTCTACTATGCAAACTACATGATTCTAGGTCAAACTGGTCAAAAGTCAACTCTTGGTCAACTCTAATAGTCAAACTAAGTCACAGGAAGTCATACTAAGTCAAATAAGGTCAAACAAGATCAAACAAGGTCAAACAAGTTTAATCTAGGTTAAAGTCAACTCCTGGTCAACACTCTAATCAACTAGTCAAATACTAGTCAACATGATCAATCTGGATCAAGTCTAGATCAACTTAGACCAGCTAAGTCATTGGTTAAACAAAGACTAGTCAGTTAGGGTAATTAGGTCAAACATGGTCAACTCTAAGTCAGAGCTAGGTCAACACTAGTTAAACTAGTTAGGGTTTTAGTCAAACTAGTCAAACTAGTTGATTTAGGTCATTCCTAGTCATTTCTAGGTTAACTAGGTCACTTTTGACCAAATGTTGACTTTGGTCAACCCTTAGTCAACAAGGGTTTTCTAGCAGGGTTTTGGGTCATTAGGGCTAGTCCAAACCATAGGCTAGTGATCCTGGCCATAGGCCAATAGTCTAGGTTTTCTCATAAACCTATAACTAGAGGTTATACATATATATATATCTATATATATATACACAATCTATTATCTATATACCTATATGGAATACCATATATACAATACCCAAACTCCCCACTCACATATTTATATATATATAACACACAAGAGACCTAAAACAATGTATTTTATATATATACATATATATATATATATATATATATATCTATATATATATATCAACCAATATATATTACATATATATATAGTTAAGAGAGAGAGAGAGAGAGACTGAGACAGTGAGTGTGAGAGAGAGAGACTGTGAGTGAGAGTGAGAGATCAGGACAGGGGGGGGGAAATTCCAGAACCTGGAACCCACAATCAAACCCCCAAACACACACACACATAACATATATACATAGCTATACACACACACATCCAAACACCCTAAAAACTCACACCCTCACATACATGTACACTACACATATACTCACTAAAATACACTAGTATAATACCTAAATTATTACTTAAATCGAATCAAAATTCGATTTTCCAAATTCTGGAAAAAATCCCAAAACTGTGAACTACACAGTTTCACTAAAACTTGGGTAATCCGATTTTACACAACCTAATCGAGCTAAGGCTCGATACCAACGGTTGGTAACCAACCCCCCATAGATACACTAGGGTCCTAGGACACTGACACGACACCACGACACGAATTCCCGTGTCCAAACACACAAAAACATGACACGGGTAAATCCTGATACACACACGCGTGCACAGCGTCGTGCACGCGTGCAGTCCACTCTAGGACACGACACAGACACTCTCGTGTCTCGTGCACGTGCACGAATGTTCACCTAGGGGTAGGGTACGTGTCCAACACCCTGCACTGTGTCCACGTGTCGTGTAGAGAGGACACGACACGCGTATCAGAGAGGGAAATACGTGGTTTCAGACCGCTTCGTGCAGTGATGCACGCGTCTCGTGTACGCAACACAGGACACGACACACCTCGTGCTCGTGTCCTGGGGTTCGCCCTAGGGTCTACTACACACGTGTCACCCTGACACGTGTCCACGACTCGTGTACGTGGGACACGAGACCCGTGTCAGAGCCAAAAACTCGGCTGTGCAGTGCAGTGCACGACCCTTGCGGGGACGATTCCGTGTCCGACACGACACGAGGTCATCCCAAACTTTGGGGATGACCTGTCAGTCAGTGCCCCGTGCTCTATGCCAATTTTGGCGTGTCCAAGTGGCGTGTAGAGGGAGAACTAAGGGGGTGGTAGCAGGGGATTTACAGTGTACTGTGCAGTGTGTCCAGTGTGAGTGAAACTGAGAGCTTCGTGTCCAGATTTGGACACGACACAAGCTCAAAATGTGCACAGTGACACAGGGTTAGGGTTAGGAAACCTAGGACTAGGTTTTGGTTCAAAAAGTTTTACAAATCAGTGTGTACTCATCAATGTGACAGTGTGCAACAGTGAGTAAAATACAATGTAATTAAATTGGGATACGTGTCCGACACGACACCAAATCAAACCCTGAAATCACCAAACTCTACCCACAACCATATTATGACTATATGCATGCAATAATGAAGAAAAACTAGTAAAATAACTAGGTTAAATATATTTACCTCTATGTGCAAAATCCTTGAAAATTCAAATAATGAGGGGGGTGTCCAAGTCCACTTGTGGGTGTGTCCAAGTCCTTGTGTCCAACTTGCTAGCCTCCCTTAGCACCCTCTAGGTTGTAGGAACCCAATGCAAGAGGTTTGAAGTGATTTGGATCACTAGGTTGAGAGTTATGGATTTTTGAAGTAAAGGGCAATTTTTCATGAATTTAATTCAATGCAAATGCAATGAATTAATCAAAATATATAGGAAAGGGGGTCATGCCAAGGGGGGGGGAGGTCTTGGCCGGCCAAACATGGCCAAGGCATGGGGGGAGGTTGTCCTTGGCTTGCTTGCAAGCTAAGGGAAAGACTTTGTAAAGGGGTTTAGATATTTTGCATAATTTAAGCAAAATATCAATAAGTAATATCTAGATATTTATATAGCTTGACTACCATGAAATATCTAATCCTCTTAGTCATTCTAGGTTAGTAGCTAACCTATGGATTAGGGTAATTAGGTTAGGGATTAGCAAGTCACTAATCTAAAAGTCCATGAATAGTAAAATCTCACTAATCCCACTAAATTCCAAATAAATTCCTAAAAATTACCAAAATACCCCTATGACCAAAAATCACTAAAATGATATTCTAAGCCTATGGTCAAGTTCCCATGGTCATGGCAACTTCTAGTTTAGAGAAACTAGGGTTTACACTAAGGTTTACTAACAAAGTCACAAAGTCATAAGTCATGACTTAGCATGACTTAGAAGATGGTTCTAATTACACTAATAATCACTATAAACCATATCATGCCCTAATCACCATTATTAAATAATAAAAATAATAATTTTTCAAAAATCCCCAAATTCTGAAAACAGGGTGTTACAGGTACGGAGCCACGATATGGGAGGAGGTTTAAGATTTTCCAAGTGCTATAGAAGATCCTACAACTGGGTACAAGTGCGATGGATTTGGTAGAGTTCATAACTGGACAAAGAGGAGCATATTCTGGGATCTGCCATACTGGAGTACCAATCTGATCAGACATAATCATGATGTCATGCATATTGAGAAGAATGTGTTTGATAACATAATTAATACTGTGATGGACGTAAAGGGAAAAACGAAAGACAATCCCAAGGCCAGGTTGGACTTAGAAGAAATATGCAAACGCCCTGCGTTGCATTTGATACAGCAGAATGGAAAACAGTTCCTGCTGAAGTCAATTTTCTCGCTGGACAAGGAGGATAAAGTGAGACTTTGTCGGTGGATCCAGGGCCTAAAATTTCCAGACGGATATGTGTCAAATCTGAGAAGATGTGTCGATCCGAAGGAAAACAAATTGACGGGTATGAAGAGCCACGATTGTCACGTATTCATGGAGAGGTTAATTCCGATTGCATTTCGAGAATTCTTACCGCAGAAAGTTTGGGATCCATTGACGGAGCTTAGCATATTCTTCAGGGATCTTTGTTCTAAAAAATTGCTCGTTGATCGTCTAGAAAAGCAAGAAAAGGACATTGCGGTAACACTATGCAAGCTAGAGAGGGTGTTTCCTCCTGGATTCTTCGACTCTATGGAGCATTTGCCGATTTATCTATCCTATGAGGCACGTGTTGGTGGACCCGTCGAATATCGATGGATGTACCCGTTCGAGCGACATTTGAATCACCTAAAAAGAAAAGTGAAAAATAAGGCACGGGTCGAGGGTTCTATTTGTGAAGCCTATGTTCTCGAGGAGATTACAAACTTTTGTTCGATGTATTTCAAGCCTCATGTTGAAACTAATAGAACGAGAGCTTCCAGAAACGACGAGGGAGATCATGAAAGTAATGATATAATATTGAAGGTATTCAATGCTCCAGGAAAGCCATCGGGTAAGATGAAAAAGAGATATCTGAACGATGATGAGCTAAGGGCTGCTCAGGTGTATGTATTACTCAACTACGACGAGGAAGAAGTAGAGAAACTAGAGGGGTAAGTAATTAATACGTCTATATTATTTTAATAGTGTTAATTATTATACTATTATATTAATTGAACGATGTTATTTTTAGCATATTTAATGATGATGTGAGGTCGGGTAGGCCACACATAACAGAAGAAGAACTAGAACAAGAAATGAGGCGTTATTTTCCATCATGGTTGAGTGCATATGTAAGACTTGAGAACTTTGTAATTACCTTTTTGTATATGCACTTGATTGAGAATGAGCTTAATTGCTTCTTTCGTGGTATTTAGGTCGATCGTCCATACGCAAGACTTGAGAATGAGTCTATTAGAACGCTAGCCAAGGGACCAATTTATGCTGTAAAAATATGGCCAAGCTACTGTGTTAATGGGTTTAGGTTCAAGTCAACAACTTGCCCGATCAGAGACAACTTTGTGGATCTCGATTCCACCAAAAACAGCTGTTTGTGTATCAGATCTTCGAACTACAAAGATGTTGATGCGGGCAACGATTTCTATGGCGTGTTACGGGAGATCGTGGAGCTGACATATGGTTATGGAATAGAGCCTGCTAAGATTATGTTATTCAGGTGTGATTGGTTCGATCCGATTGAAGGTCAAGGTTGAAAAGTAGACAAGCACGGTCTTGTTGATATAAACTATCGGCGTCGATATCAAGCCTATGAACCATTTGTCCTATCAAGTCAGGCTCAGCTCATGTACTTCACAAGTTATCCTAAACGGGGAACAACAACAAGGTCGGACTGGTGGGCAGTATGCAAGACCAAAGCTAGAAATACCTTTGAGGTTGACGATATAGCTTATCAACAGGATGAACTACCTCTTGTAACAAATATTATAGAAGTGGACACGACGGAAGTTCCCTATTACACATCTAATTGTGTAGAAGAAGTAGAATTATCTGAAGAGGAAGATGCAGATGAAAGTGAAGATGTAGAGGAGGAAGAAGAAGAAGAAGAAGAAGAAGAAGAAGAAGAAGAAGAAGAAGAAGAAGAAGAGAAGTAGATGAGCTAAACGAACTAGATGAATTTTCAGAAGAGGATTAAATCTGTACGTTTGTTTTATCATCATATTTGACACTTCAGTGACACTTCTATCATATAAATCTGTGACACTTCAGTGACACTTTATTAACACTTTTATTGACACTTCAGTGACACTTTTTGACTATGATATTTTTCAAAAATCTGTGATATCTATCATATAAATATGTTTTTTTGTTTTATTGTCATATGTTTTATTGTCAGGTATGACTAGACCATCTGGACGACGCGGAGGATTATATATTAGGCAGCCCCGTCAGCCTCGGGCTGGGGATGGAGAGGGCAGTTCCGTACCCTCATCCTCATCTCCGAGTACGCCAGTGTACCGTTCTGTTCCCGGTCCATTACCGGGACAGGGCAGTTCTAGTAGGTTGGCGACTCCTCTCTCGTCGTCCAGCCTTTCTGATCCCGCGTCCAGCATACCTGATCCCCCGTACAGCATTCCTACTGTCGACGGCTCTATGGAGGGAGCCCACGCCGATCATATGGAGGACGGCGATCAGACTGATCCTGCCCAGGCAGGAGGTGAGAGCGACCCTCCATGCGCTCCCCCGGACGAGACGCGTATGGAGATTTGGACGGACGGGCCTATGAAGTAAGTTAATTAATTATTATATATTTCTCAAATGATTATATGTACATATATATTCATAAAAAATTATTATTGTATAGATATCGGCCTTCTGCAGTACAGAGACAGCTGGGGACATTTGTGAGGCAGAACTATGGTGGGCCTTGGCTCAACTACTCAGATGCTCCCGCAGATAGGAAGGCCTTTTGGTTCGCCCACTTCAAGGTAAAAAATTTGTTTATTTTTAAATTTTAATAATCATTTGTGTATATTATACAACTTTTGTATTTTACTTCTTGTAGAGGACCTATTTCTATCCACCACACCGGGCGACGAGGATCGAGGGCCAATTTTCTGCCGTCATAGCCAAGCTCATCCGTGATGCGATCGACGACCAGAAACGTCCTGATCGCTCCGGACAGCCGATCCAGGGTTGGATTACGCCAGAGCAGTGGACTGCGATGAAGGCTAGATTCAGCGAGCCCAAGTACCAGGAGCGGTCTGAGAAGGCCAAGGTGGCGCGGTCGAGCGCCGGTAAGTGGTGTGGTGGCTCCATTCCGATGACGGAGCATTTTCGTTATCTGGTACGTTTCCTATGACAGACATTAATTTATATATAGTTCGATATAATGTTTAATACTAATAATAGATAATATATTTTAACAGGTAAAGAAGGGTGAGGACCCGAACATGGTGACCGTCTTCCTGGTCACCCATCGGAGGGCTGGGGACTTCATTGACGAGAGGGCGACGCAGGCATATGTACGTTCTATTCTTTATATTAACTGACTATAATTTAGAAAACAGGAAAATAGATATCAATATAGACTTTAGTAAACACTTACACGTTAGCAAACATTTTCTAGGCCGAGTTTGTTCGGCTACAGAAGGAGGCGGTTGATGCTGCTGCTGCTAGTGCGCAAGCAGAGGGAGGGGCTGGTACTTCCTCCCAGCCGCCTGCAGAGCCATCGCCGGACGAGCTCTGGATGACCGTCGTTGGCGGTCTTCAGAAGGGTACGTACTACGGTACGGGATCCTACGGCGCGTATTTGGCTTCGGAGTCATCCCGGGCCCCCTCTGTCAGTACGCAGTCTCCGGCTACGCAGGCGTCGTCACGAGCTGAGGATGTTCGTCGTCAGATCGAGGAGCTACGTCGCGAGTTGCAGCAGCAGATTTCTGATGCGGTCGAGCGACGATCCGACCCTCCGATCGTCACCGAACGATTTGATGCGGTCGAGCGCAGTATACAGGACCTGATGAGTCTGCATCAGGCTGCAGCTGCCAACTTGCAGACGCTCACCGAGTCTACGCAGCGCACAGAGCGTAGACAGGTCGAGCTGGAGGGATCGTAGAGGAGCCTATCTGCCTCACTCGCTGTCACGCCCCAGTACCGAAATACGGAGACGGACTAGGCCAGCTACACCATATGAGGTACGTAACGTCATACGGCGATCGTGGCTGTCGAGAGACTAGGGGGTACATGCTACAATCAAGTCTCCTATGGTCCCACAGAGTTCTATGTCTCAATCAATCAAATCACATCAGCAAAAGATGAGCATTAAAGATAAAGCAGTAAGGCATCCCCGACGCTGTATCAAAATGATCATGAGAGACTAGCTTCATAATTTAGCTATCTCGGAGAGTCAGGAGTACAAAATTATACACAGCTGCAGTCTGTTTAATTATAATTATGTACTGACACAAAATATCAAGTAATCCGGCTAACAGGTGCCGGTGGCTAAACGCCGCAAAAGTATAAGCAGGAGTGGTGGAGAAGAAACCCACTCGAGTCCCCGAACTGCCATGCTCCTAGTATGCACCATGGATGTCAGGGAGGAAGATCGTGTCCTCTGGCTCTGCTACGGGATCTGGCCAAACAAAACCAGCGGGGTCAGCCCCGAATAGCAAGTACCGCCAAAGGGGCACAAGAGTTAAGACTAAACCCAGTTAATAGAAAGAATGATAATAGTAATACTTATGCTACCATTATAGGGTGGCGCCACATCCTCAAACCCATATGGCACCCTTACAACCAAACAAGGACAAAAGGTGCCGCATGGAGTCGGGATGCGTCGTACTCTATAACTTTCGCATAAGTTAAAGGGTATAAACAATAAAATCTCCTGATCGTGACTTCGGTCGATAGCCTATCGCAGCACAATAACCAACCCAACAATCAAACAAGAACATGGGTTGGATCATGTACCACGATAAACCATGTTCCTCGGTCATTCACAGAAGTAGCACTTCACAACCAGAATAAGTCTTCCGTTTATAACTTCGGTCCACAGCCTATCATAGTACGATAACCAACCCAACAATCAAACAAGAACATGGGTTGGATCACGTACCATGACAGTCCACTTTCTTCAGTTACTCACGGAAGGTAATAGGATACAAGCAAGTCGTTTTCACGGCCAATCAAGTCTACGCGTTTCTAGTGGAACGAGGTTATCCTCGCGTCATGTTATTAGAAAATCCTCAGATCGTATCTTTCCAGCAAGGCTAGCCAACCCAGGGGTTCGCGTAGACAGGTATGATTGAGCACAGGTCCCTGGCAAGGCCACCTTGCTAAAACATATAATATGTAGCAGGAATTAATCGGATACAGTCATCCACTCGTTGCAGATGACACAATATCCGTGGAGACCAGCCGGTGCGTCAAGACAGCATCTCAAGGCGGCTGGTGTAACACGATCTCGGGATTTTGCCCTCCCCATGCATCTAGTATATTTAGTTGCCTAGTTTAACCCTAGGTGAAATCTTGGACTCACATGCTGTGGCCTGCATGATTATCCTCCTAAGGTCGTACTTTAGTACGAGTACCCTAAAGAGGATCCATGTCAATCAGTATGTCAACATGTTCTACCCTCCTTAGTGTAATGCATCATTGCAAATACACCACGTAGAGTTACGAGTCTTTTGTCGAGCATGAACAAGAACTGGGACATTCATGTACATGTATCAGGTAGGAACACTTTGTTCTCCGGGGTCACATTAGTGCTCATATCATGCTCGGGACAAAAGGCGTAAGGATATAAAATGGGCATATAATATATATATATATATAATAATAATAATAATAATAAAGTAACAATATGGGGCACAAAAGTCCATGCGGCCCAAGGGTAGTGAGTCCATACGGCCGGGTCAATACTGGTTCATGCGGCTGGGACTACACGCTCATGCGGCTCAGAGAGCCCCAAGGCGCATGCGGCTGGAAGGTCGGGTTCATGCGGACGAAGGGGTGTCAGCGTATGCGGCTGCGAAGGGAGCAATCGCCAGGCGGCCGAGATTCAACAGCATATACGGCTAGGATCAGACGAAGCCTTATGCGGCTGAGCATGGGCGATACATATGCGGCTGGATGATGGATGAGCTTTATGCGGCCCAAAACAGTGGCACATATGCGGCTGGGTGCAAAAGAACTCATGCGGCTGCGAAGGCTAGCCGCATGAAGTCCATGCGACAGTGGCTCATGCGGCTGGGTCTGAACAAGGCTATGCGGCTCAATTACTTGCCGCATGAAGATTCATGCGGTCAAGTACTCAAGCAAGTCTTATGCGGCTAGGAAGGACTTTCCATGCGGCTGAGCTCGAACGAGTCTCACGCGGCTGGATAGGCCATGCGGCCAGAGACTTGCCGCATGAAGATTCATGCGGTCAAGTACTGCTCTTCTTCTCCACTTGTCCGAGAAGAGGAGCCAAGCAACCATGGCTTCCAAACTACACAAAACCTTCATCCGGAGCCCAAATCGGAACTTCCTTAGGTCAAAATGGGGTAGAACAAAATTCTCTACAACATGGAACCATCAAAACTTAAAAATAATGAAGTTTGCTAGATCAAAACCAAGAAAATCCAAAAATGGCTAAAACCTAGATCTACAAAGATTAAAGCTTCAAAATGGAAAACTTCAAGTTCTAAACTAGTATAGAATAAGGAGAAGAACATATTTTGACAAATAATTTTGTAAGAAATCATCAACAATATTTATGGATCCATCTCTTGAGCAAGTTGGTACTTGCCTTGGTTGGTGGAGGAAAGTAAATAAGAGAAAATAAATGAGAGGAGAGAGAATGAGTTGAGTTATTATATAGAATCTTGAACCCATGGGTTCATGATGAACCAAGGTGAACCAAGAATAGGTTCCCCAAATGAGCCAAAACTGTAGGCCCAAATGCCGATAATAAATTACGAAATAATATTTTTTTTGGAATATTTTTGGGAAATACATGAAGAAATACAGCATATAAATACAGTATAAATACAAGGTAGATACGGTTTATCGGTTTACGTATTAAAATATGTATTCCAGGATCGGGGAGTGACATCTCTACCCTTCTTAGAAAAATTCCGTCCTCGGAATTCCAGCCAAGACAGGATAGTGAAATCAGGGCAAGCAAGGCACAATCGTATACAAGTTAACTATTATAGCAGTTATTATCATACATCACAAGGTGTAAAACAAGCAGGTGCAGATAAGCATGGAATCGTGTCAATAAGGTACAAAAATATACCTTATCAGTCAAACAAATGCGGATACCGAGATCTGATCTCGTCCTCGCGCTCCCAGGTTGACTCTTCCGGAGAGTGATGGTTCCAAGAAACACGGACAAGGCTGATCGTCCGACTCTTGAGTACATTTTCTCGCCGGTCTAAAATAGATACGGGTTGTTCCTCGTAAGTTAGGTCGGTACCAACGACTAACTCAGAATGATCGAGGACATGACTCGGATCCGGGACATACCCACGTAACTGGGACACATAAAACACATCATGTATGCCAGTTAACGAAGGCGGAAGGGCAAGTCGATAAGCCACATCGCCTACCCGAGCGAGAATCTTAAAAGGACCAACGTATCTTGGACTAAGCTTTCCCCGGGTTCCAAATCTGATAATACCCCGAGTAGGTAAAATCCGCAGAAATACTTGGTCGCCCGCTCTGAACTCTAGAGGCCTACGATGCTGATCTGCCCAATGACGATGTCGGTCCTGTGCAACTCGAAGGCGCTCTCTGACCAACTTAACTATCTCCACAGTCTGTGTGATCATCTCTGGTCCCAACAACTTTCGTTCTCCAACGTCGTCCCATGCCAAAGGGGACCTGCACTTCCTTCCGTACAATGCTTCGAATGGGGCCATCTGAATGCTAGCCTGATAGCTGTTGTTATAGGAGAACTCCACTAGATGAAGGTGATCCTCCCAAGATCCGCCAAAATCTAAGGTACATGCCCGTAGCATATCTTCTAACGTCTGAATGGTTCTTTCTGATTGCCCGTCAGTTTGTGGATGATAAGCAGTACTGAATCTCAACTTGGTTCCCAAACTTTGGTGTAAGCTCCGCCAAAAATGGAAAGTAAACCGCGTATCCCGATCTGATACTATACTAACTGGAACACCATGCTGCCTTACTATCTGCTTCATGTACATTTCTGCTAACTGCTCAGTAGTCTGTCCAACTCGGAAGGAAAGGAAATGAGCGACCTTCGTGAGTCGATCTACTATTACCCAGACTGCATTCTTGCCAGCCGGGGATCTAGGTAAACCGGTCACAAAATCCATCGTGATGTGCTCCCATTTCCATTCTGGGATAGAAAGCGGCTGGAGCAACCCTGCTGGTCTCTGCTGCTCGGCTTTCACCTGCTGACAGACCAGACACTTGGATACAAATCTCACTATCTCTCCTTTCATGCCATTCCACCAAAAAAACTGCCTGATATCTCGATACGTCTTCGTTCCTCCTGGATGAATGGAGTAAATAGAACTATGAGCTTCGGACATAACTTCTTGCCGAAGGTCTCCACTCGGTACACAGAGTCTATTTCCAAACCTGAGCGTACCATCTTCATGAATCACTAACTCCTTCCTACGGCCTGATTCACACTCCGACCGTAACTTCTGAATCTGTGGATCTCCTGCTTGTGCTGCCCTTATCCTCTCTACTAAGGTTGACTGAATCTGCATACTGGTCATTCTTCTTATATCCCCTGGCAAAACTACTTCGATTCCCATACTCTGAAGGTCTTCTAAAATATGCTTCTGCGAGGTCAGGATAAAGGTACTGTTTCTCCTACTCAGTGCATCTGCAACTATATTCGCCTTGCCTGGATGATACTGAAGATCTAAATCAAAATCCTTCAGCAGTTCTAACCATCTTCTTTGCCTCATATTCAAATCTCGTTGCGTGAATACGTATTTCAAACTCTTATGATCAGTATAAATCTCTACCCGATCCCCGTACAAATAATGCCTCCACAACTTGAGTGAAAACACCACAGCTGCTAACTCCAAATCGTGAGTCGGGTAATTCTTCTCATGGTCTCGAAGCTGCCGAGACGCATATGCTATCACCTTTCCATGCTGCATCAATACACATCCAAGACCCTTCCCAGATGCGTCACAATATACTGTAAAGCCTCCCGCTCCTACCGGAAGCGTCAAGATCGGGGCTGAGATCAACCTCTTCTTCAATTCTTCAAATGATGCCTGACAGCTAGCTGACCAAACAAACTCCACGTCCTTGTGCGTCAAACGCGTTAAGGGCGCAGAGATCTTGGCAAAGTCCGCCACGAACCTTCTGTAGTAACCAGCTAATCCCAAGAAACTTCGCACTTCTGCAACCGTTCTCGGGACTGGCCAATGCTCTACGGCCTCAATCTTCTTCGGATCCACTGACACTCCTGCCCCAGAAATTATATGCCCCAGGAACGAAATGTGATCTAACCAGAATTCGCACTTGTCGAGCTTCGCATAAAGTTGATGCTCCCTCAATGTCTGCAAGACAGTCCTAAGATGTTTTCCATGCTCCTCTTCACTGCTGGAATAGACAAGAATGTCATCTATGAACACCACCACAAATTTATCCAAGTACGGCAGAAAGATGCGGTTCATTAAATCCATGAATACTGCGGGTGCATTAGTTAGTCCAAAGGGCATTACTAAAAACTCATAATGCCCGTATCTAGATCTGAATGCTGTCTTCGGTATGTCTTGCTCCCGGACTCTTACTTGATAGTATCCCGACCGAAGATCGATCTTGGAAAAGATGCTGGCCTTTCTCAACTGGTCAAACAGGTCATCAATCCTTGGTAGCGGGTACTTATTCTTTACTGTTACTGTATTCAGCTTGCGGTAGTCGATGCACATCCTCGTCGACCCATCCTTCTTGGGAACTAGAATCACTGGTGCGGCCCAGGGCAATTTACTGTCTCGGATGAATCCCTTAGACTTCAACTCTTCTTCATGTTGATACAACTTATCCTGTTCTGACGACGACATTCTGTAAACTCTGTCTGCAATAGGCCTCGTTCCAGGGTTCAACTCAATGCTAAATTCTACCTCTCTGACTGGGGGTATCCCTGGGAGCTCATCAGGGAAGACGTCGAGAAAATCTTCGACCACTCTCGGAATCTATCCTGGCTCTGACACTGCTGCTGAGATGACGCCTCCGGCCTGATTCTTCAAGGTTCGAGTAAAGATGAACTGCTCCATCCCAGGAATGCTGAATATGACCCTACCTCTTCTACAATCAATGGTCGCATGACTGTCTCTCAACCAGTCCATGCCAAGAACAACATCAAAATTCCCCATAGGGAATTCAATCAATGATGCGGGCAATAAATGCCCACACACCACCACCGGACATGAAAAGCGCACTCTGCTCACTTCTACGAGCCCATTGCCGGTGAGTATATCCATCCTCTCCGGCAATGCCTCAAACACTAGTCCAATCCGTGTAGCATATTGTGCAGAGATGAATGAATGAGTAGCGCCGGAATCAAATAATGCTACAGCGGGAAATGAGGTGACGAGAATTTTACCTGCCACCACGTCACTAGACGCTAGAGCCTCTCCCAAGGTCAATGTGAGAGCCTGGCCCCGCGGAGCCCCTTGTTGCGGCCTTCCTCGACCATGCTGTTGCTGCCTCTGAGGGCCTTCGGCCTCCTGTGCCTGGCGGAACATCTGAGCCTGCGTTGGTAGACGCTGGGCTAGGGGCCTTACTGCTAATACTGGCCCTCCACTCGGGGTTGCCGCCGGAGCTGGCAATGCTGGAAACTGCTGAGCTGGCCCTCCTGGCCTCTGCATCATAGGACAAGTAGAAATACGGTGGTCTGAACTACCACACCTCAAGCATAAGCCATTCGCTGACCGGCACACCTCCCTCGTGTGCCCTGCCTTCCCACAGAATGTACAGCCCTGGGGTGCTCCCTGATGCTGTTGTTGGTTCCTCGGCTGCTGATGCCGAACTGGCGCTGTATTAGTTGACACGGCCGTCCTCCGCGGCGCTCCTGCATCATGAATACGTACACCGGGTGCTGGTGCCGATGTTCGCTGCATTGCTCCTCCTCCAACCTGGGAATGAGATCTCTTCTGACCTCCTGCCCTCGATGCCAACCTCTGCTGGGTAAGCTCGTGCCTCCGGGCTGCCGTCAAGACAGCGTCAAACGTCTGGTAGTCGTGTCCTTCCACAAGCTGTAATAATTCCAAATAAAGTCCCTGCTGGAACCTCATAGCTTTCTCTGGCTCCGTTGCCACCATTGCTGGCGCAAAACGGCACAATCTGCAGAACTCTGCTGTATACCCATCTACGGTCTTGCCTGCTTGCTTGAGACTGATGAACTTCTGCTGGAGCTCATATCGAGCTACTACGCCAAAATACTTGGCCTTGAATCTGTCACTGAAGGTGGTCCAACAAACAGGGCATCTTGTACCAACTTCTTCTGATGCCCACCAGTCGCGGGCAAGATCCTGAAGTACCAGTTTGACCTGATCAACCTTCTCATCATCTGGGACCTTGGCTGCCACAAGAATGGCTTCGATGTCTTGAATCCATGCATCCGCAGTGATGGCATCCTCCGTGCCATCAAAATACCTCGGGTTCAAGCGACGGAACCTTCCTGATGCTCCCGAGTCAACCCCGGCACTCCTCTCAAGAGCTAACTGAATCCCTTGGTTCAGCAACACGTTCTGCTCCTGCTGCCGAGTCTGTTGCTGTTGGTTAGTGACAAGAAACCCCCGGATGATCTCCAGGAGTGCTACGGCGTCTGGTACTACCGTTGCTGCTGGTGCTGCTGGAGTTTCAATAACCTGCGGCTGCACTGCCTCTGGCTCCATTTCTGCTCGTGCTTGCACTGGAGAAGGTTCTCTCCCCTGTTGCTGCCCAGTCGAGCCATGCTCTTGCTGCTCTTCCTCATGGGCCTCACCCGCTACTGAGAATGAAGCACCCCTATAGAGAAGAATATAAGATTATCAAGTCCGGACGAGGAAGATTTCGAGGATGCAAGTCAGGTTAGAGATCAAGGCAAGGACAGAGAATTCGAAACAGAATTTCAAGGGGAACAAGTTTTGATTGAGACTCCTAATAATTTGCAATACCCCACAAGTCTGAAAATCAGACCTGCATGGGCCACCACTAAAACCTTGTCACGTCTCAGTACCGAAATACGGAGACGGACTAGGCCAGCTACACCATATGAGGTACGTAACGTCATACGGCGATCGTGGCTGTCGAGAGACTAGGGGGTACATGCTACAATCAAGTCTCCTATGGTCCCACAGAGTTCTATGTCTCAATCAATCAAATCACATCAGCAAAAGATGAGCATTAAAGATAAAGCAGTAAGGCATCCCCGACGCTGGATCAAAATGATCATGAGAGACTAGCTTCATAATTTAGCTATCTCGGAGAGTCAGGAGTACAAAATTATACACAGCTGCAGTCTGTTTAATTACAATTATGTACTGACACAAAATATCAAGTAATCCGGCTAACAGGTGCCGGTGGCTAAACGCTGCAAAAGTATAAGCAGGAGTGGTGGAGAAGAAACCCACTCGAGTCCCCGAACTGCTATGCTCCTAGTATACACCATGGATGTCAGGGAGGAAGATCGTGTCCTCTGGCTCTGCTACTGGATCTGGCCAAACAAAACCAGCGGGGTCAGCCCCGAATAGCAAGTACCGCCAAAGGGGCACAAGAGTTAAGACTAAACCCAGTTAATAGAAAGAATGATAATAGTAATACTTATGCTACCATTATAGGGTGGCGCCACATCCTCAAACCCATATGGCACCCTTACAACCAAACAAGGACAAAAGGTGCCGCATGGAGTCGGGACGCGTCGTACTCTATAACTTTCGCATAAGTTAAAGGGTATAAACAATAAAATCTCCTGATCGTGACTTCGGTCGATAGCCTATCGCAGCACAATAACCAACCCAACAATCAAACAAGAACATGGGTTGGATCATATACCACGATAAACCATGTTCCTCGGTCATTCACAGAAGTAGCACTTCACAACCAGAATAAGTCTTCCGTTCATAACTTCGGTCCACAGCCTATCATAGTACGATAACCAACCCAACAATCAAACAAGAACATGGGTTGGATCACGTACCATGACAGTCCGCTTTCCTCAGTTACTCACGGAAGGTAATAGGATACAAGCAAGTCATTTTCACGGCCAATCAAGTCTACGCATTTCTAGTGGAACGAGGTTATCCTCGCGTCATGTTATTAGAAAATCCTCAGATCGTATCTTTCCAGCAAGGCTAGCCAACCCAGGGGTTCGCGTAGACAGGTATGATTGAGCACAGGTCCCTCGCAAGGCCACCTTGCTAAAACATATAATATGTAGCAGGAATTAATCGGATACAGTCATCCACTCGTTGCAGATGACACAATATCCGTGGAGACCAGCCGGTGCGTCAAGACAGCATCTCAAGACGGCTGGTGTAATACGATCTCGGGATTTTGCCCTCCCCATGCATCTAGTATATTTAGTTGCCTAGTTTAACCCTAGGTGAAATCTTGGACTCACATGCTGTGGCCTGCATGATTATCCTCCTAAGGTCGTACTTTAGTACGAGAACCCTAAAGAGGATCCATGTCAATCAGTATGTCAACATGTTCTACCCTCCTTAGTGTAATGCATCATTGCAAATACGCCACGTGGAGTTACGAGTCTTTTATCGAGCATGAACAAGAACTGGGACATTCATGTACA
The DNA here is from genome assembly GCA_029216955.1 of Iris pallida. Classification (NCBI taxonomy): domain Eukaryota; kingdom Viridiplantae; phylum Streptophyta; class Magnoliopsida; order Asparagales; family Iridaceae; genus Iris; species Iris pallida. The sequence continues at coordinate 25,798,313 of JANAVB010008599.1, forward strand.
TGTATCAGGTAGGAACACTTTGTTCTCCGGGGTCACATTAGTGCTCATATCATGCTCGGGACAAAAGGCGTAAGGATATAAAATGGGCATATAATATATATATATATAATAATAATAATAATAATAATAATAAAGTAACAATATGGGGCACAAAAGTCCATGCGGCCCAAGGGGAGTGAGTCCATGCGGCCGGGTCAATACTGGTTCATGCGGCTGGGACTACACGCTCATGCGGCTCAGAGAGCCCCAAGGCGCATGCGGCTGGAAGGTCGGGTTCATGCGGAAGAAGGGGTGTCAGCGTATGCGACTGCGAAGGGAGCAATCGCCAGGCGGCCGGGGTTCAACAGCATATGCGGCTAGGATCAGACGAAGCCTTATGCGGCTGAGCATGGGCGATACATATGCGGCTGGATGATGGATGAGCTTTATGCGGCCCAAAACAGTGGCGCATATGCGGCTGGGTGCAAAAGAACTCATGCGGCTGCGAAGGCTAGCCGCATGAAGTCCATGCGACAGGGGCTCATGCGGCTGGGTCTGAACAAGGCTATGCGGCTCAATTACTTGCCGCATGAAGATTCATGCGGTCAAGTACTCAAGCAAGTCTTATGCGGCTAGGAAGGACTTTCCATGCGGCTGAGCTCGAACGAGTCTCATGCGGCTGGATAGGCCATGCGGCCAGAGACTTGCCGCATGAAGATTCATGCGGTCAAGTACTGCTCTTCTTCTCCACTTGTCCGAGAAGAGGAGCCAAGCAACCATGGCTTCCAAACTACACAAAACCTTCATCCGGAGCCCAAATCGGAACTTCCTTAGGTCAAAATGGGGTAGAACAAAATTCTTTACAACATGAAACCATCAAAACTTAAAAATAATGAAGTTTGCTAGATCAAAACCAAGAAAATCCAAAAATGGCTAAAACCTAGATCTACAAAGATTAAAGCTTCAAAATGGAAAACTTCAAGTTCTAAACTAGTATAGAATAAGGAGAAGAACATATTTTGACAAATAATTTTGTAAGAAATCATCAACAATATTTATGGATCTATCTTTTGAGCAAGTTGGTACTTGCCTTGGTTGGTGGAGGAAAGTAAATGAGAGAAAATAAATGAGAGGAGAGAGAATGAGTTGAGTTATTATATAGAATCTTGAACCCATGGGTTCATGATGAACCAAGGTGAACCAAGAATAGGTTCCCCAAATGAGCCAAAACTGTAGGCCCAAATGTCGATAATAAATTACGAAATAATATTTTTTTGAATATTTTTGGGAAATACATGAAGAAATACTGCATATAAATACAGTATAAATACAAGGTAGATACGGTTTATCGGTTTACGTATTAAAATACGTATTCCAGGATCGGGGAGTGACACTCGCTCAGTATACTGAGAAGGTGGTGAGTACCCTTGCTGCGCATGGTGAGCGACTGCGAGAGCTGGAGCAGGTACGTCCTTCGGGTCCATCGACGGCGCCGACTCCAGATATTGCACTGCCTCCGGCGCCGACTACAGACATTGTACTGCCTCCTACTGCCCCTACGGTACAGCTCACCCAGGAGCAGTATGACTACATTCTATCCAAGTTGCGCGGCAGGGGTCCGCAGTGATTTTATTGGTTTTTTTTATGACTTGTATGTATTGGCCCTATGGGCAAATTGTTTATTCATACACTGTTGTTTATACACTTGGTGAGAGATTTTTTATCATCTTTCATTTTTATTTGACTCTATTGGATGTTTGTGAGGATGTGTGTCTGTGATATTTACTTTGCACTGCCTCCTATTTTTATTGTGATATTTACTTTGTGATATCTGCGACGGGATGACAAATATACCAACGTTGGGTTATAAGCGATGATCTGATATACAAAGGAGGTGCTGCCGAAATTTTAAAAAAATATATTGTGTATTTTTGTTATGATGTGTGTCTGTGTTTACAGTGAATGTGAAATGCAGTGTTCGGAACCATCGACAGTTTCGATTACTGTTGTATGTTTTATCTTGGATAGAAATAGCAACAGTTTAGGGTGCACTTCTGAGAGCTTCATTTTCACGTCCTTCACTTTCTCGGACGTCGTAAAGGTTCCCGAGAAGGTGAAGGACGTGAAGAGGAAGCTCTGAGAAGTGCACCCTGAACTGTTGCTCTTTCTATCCAAGATAAAACATAGAACAGTAAGCGAAACTGTCGATGGTTCGAACACTGCACTTCACACACACTGTAAACACAGAAACACAGCATAACAAAAATATCAATTATATTTTTAAATTTTTTTTTTAACATTAGCGACGTATAGCGACATTCTGCGACGTACTGCGACGGCAAATAGACGTCGCTATACGTCGCTAACTAGCGACGTTACGTCGCTCGACGTCGCTAATATACGTCGCTAAGTTGCCCACATGGCCACGTGGATGCCATGCCTCATCATCATTTATAAACTTTTAAAATGTCGCTAGTGGTCGCTTTACGTCGCAATGTTGGCGACGTACTGATACGTCTCTCTCTGTCGCTCATTTGGCGACGTCTAGCGACAATGGACGCCGCGTCGCAAATAGCGACGTTCGGCGACGAAAGTATCATCTGCGACTTGCCTATAAGCGACGTACATTTTTTGTCGCTAAATACGTCGTAAATCATTTTTAGCGACGTATTTTCTGTATTTAGCGACGTCTCCTGACGTCGCTAATCTGGGCTATTTTAGTAGTGGCTTCACTCTAAACACCCATCGATTCTTCAAAGCCTTCTTGCCCTTTGGCAACCGCACCAGATCATAAGTGGAATTGGTGTGCAAGGAACTCATCTCCTCCTGCATAGCCTCCATCCACTCCTGCCTGTGTTCGTCTTCCATAGCCTCTGCAAAACTTTCGGGCTCTCTATCACGACCCGTTACCCAAATTGTTGGGCCGGGCCGAGCCATGTCCAGCCTACGCTTGGTTAAAGCGCAGTAAGCTGTTCTAAGAATAGACAATAAAGGATCTAAGCTACTAACAGTTCTAAAATCACATTTAAATGTTCATCACAACTCAGCATCTATAAGCGAAGGTAACATGAGCACAGACTTAATAATACATAACCAAAGTATCTAACTGGAGACAAAGTCCAGTATCCAAATATAAGAACATACCAAAGACTCAGTCTCAAAACATATGGAAATGACTAAACAAGGTTCCCCGCTGGGGCCTCTACTGGAGCTAAGGCCAAGTCCTCAAAGCAGTACCATAATATGTAACATAGCGTTTTCCTCCTCGAAAAGTATACCTACAACGTTATCCTGTCAGGACGGGAGCAAGTACAACCTCTACAACTAAAGTACGGAACATATAATGAAAGAGATGTACAACAAGAAACATGGTGTGATAAGTCTATAAAACAAGAAATACTAGAAACGTGGCATCATGGTACAACTGGGATCACAATATCATAGTAACATAGGGAACACGGCATATCTGGAATCATGGTATATCTCATAATCTATCATGGCAAGGATACATATGTCATAGAAACAGCTGTATATGTAATGTTTAAAACTGTAGTAAGTACGTGATCGGTCAATAGATGTACAATGTACTGAGGTACAATGTAAATAAAATGTACATACGTACAAGTAGAACAAACGATAGATGTACATACGTACAAATACTGCTGATGCGCCTACGACAAGGTATACATAAAATGTCAACCTTGCTCGATACGTACGTACGAGTAGGGGGGGCATGATCACGTACGCTACTAACAGTTTCCCCATAACCCATATTCTAAATCATGTGAGAGATACATCAAGACTGTTCTAAGCATGGTAGAGACCAATTTAATATAACATGTGAAGATTTAACTTGCAGTTATTCAGAAAGCAGTATTTTAACAGGGTTAATACATGTTCTAGCATTAAAAGACAGTAAATGAGTGTGTAGATGTACTTACCTCGAGCAAAACAAGAATACTAGTACGAAGATATAGATGTCCGGTATCCTGTCAATAATGATATACAAATTCAGTTCTAAGCTATGTTCAATAATACACTAGTGGTGTGACACGACTCCTGACTGGATACTAGCCAAGTGGGGACCTAGCATAAAAGTCTAATGTGAAGTACCACTATACACAAACTAACTCCCTAGGGTCTTTATACTAGTGTAGGGGGTGATCTAATACTACAATAACTCAATACAACACAAAATATTAAAAGTCGTAATTATTCAATAATTAAATCTACTGTACACTATGTTCCAATAATTTTAGAGATAGACAAAAAGCTTAAATATATATAAAATAAAGTACCAAAATAATCCTTGTTAATTATAGAAATTTATACTAATTTTTCTGGGATTTATAAACCCTCATAAATATTTATTAAAAATCAGCAAACATAAATATATTGAAAATAAGTTCTGTTTTCCTATTTTTATAAAATACCAAAAGCACTTAATAAATTCTAGAAAAATTATAATAAATTAGCTAAATTAACATAATATTTAAATACTATTTTTCCAAGATTTTTACAGCAATTAAAATATATATAAAAATTCAAAACCAGAAAGTAACAATATCTAGAAAAATAATTAATTATAAATTAAGGATAATACATAATCAAAATTTACAGATGTTGTCGGATGATAAAATAAATATCACCAACGTGTCCAGAACGGTCAAATCAGCTAGGATAACCTACCCATAAGTCCAATTTAGACACAGGGGCAAAACCGTAATTTCGGGTCAAAATGATGTCCGCCGTTGGACACACTTTGCACCGAAAAGCGTGTCAGGATAGAAGTCTACAAAACCTAGCAAATTATATGTCCACGAATCCAGAATGATGATACGAACCCAACGGTATGTCCAAAATAGGATTTCGATGTGCCGATCTCAAAATGATACGTTGACGCGGACACTTGGTATCCGATTTGCACCGAAATGCGTGCCGGAGCAAATATCTTCAAAACTCAGCAAATTATATGTCAACGAGTCCAGAATGACGATACGAACTAAACGGTATATCCGGAATTGGATTCCGATGAGCCGATCTCAAAGTGACCCGTTGACTCGAAAAATGGGACCCGCTTTGCACCGAAATGCGTACCAGGGCCCACGTTCTCCAAATCAAACAAATTTTATATGAAAATATGCCAGAACGACGCCACGAGTCTACTGGTGGTGTCAGAAATTGAATCCGGAGTCCCGAGTTCAAAAATAGAATTTAACAAGTATAATTTAAATAATTCGGACGGCCAACTTTGGCGTCGAATTCAACCAACCAAACGTGCTTATAATGAAATGAAACCTAAAGGAGGCAGGGAGAGGGTTATACCAGCTGTGCACCAGAACTGACGGTGCACAAAACGGAGCTGCGACGACGAAGATACGAACCCGCGAAGTTGGCGTCACGAAACTGTCCAAAAATAGTTCAATTTAAAACGTCAACTTGGTGGCCAGTTTTGAGGTATCAAACGACATAATTAACGGACGAAAATTGACAGGAGTGAAGATGGATATACCGAGATTGAGACGGAGCAAGGAGTTTGCCGATCCAACGGTCGGATCTCCCAGAAAACATGCGCGAAGTCGCTGTCCCGAAACACAATTTCTGAATCTTGAAATCGCGCGCGTCGACGGGATTTCGTTCAAAACGCACGAATAGTGTGTTCAACACGTCGGGGAGGCCGGTGGTGGACAGGAGGAAGTTGCCGGGGGTGCGCGCGCCGGTGGGGGGGTCGCTGGCGGCGGCGGTCGGCCGCGGTGGCGCGCGCGGCGTGCGGCAGCGCGTGGGGTGGCGCGTGCGGCGCGCGGAGGAGCTGCTGGCCGCTGCTGCTGTGTGCGGGGTGGTCGCCGACCTGGCACGACGGCAGGGGTCGTACGGGGGCAGTGGTTCGGGTGGCTGTGCGGGTGGTGGAGGTGGTGGTGCATGGTGGTGTTGGTGAGGGTGGTGGTGTTGATAATGGTGGTAATGGTGATGTTGGTGATGAAGATGATGGTGGGAGTGGTGGAGAGTAGGAGGAGGAGAGGGAGGCTGGGCTGTCGGCCATGGAGGAGGAGGAGTCGGATGTGGTTCACAGTGGTGGTGTTCGGTGTAGCCGAGTGAGAGGGAGAGAGAGTAAGAGGTTTGTGTGTGTGTGTGTTAGTGTAATATAGAAAGAGAGAGAGAGTGAGAATAAAAAGAGATATTTGAGAGAGTGAGAATAGAGAGAGGGAAAGTAGGTCGGTCCAAATGGGGGGGGCTGTGAGCTGTTATGGGGAGTGAGGGAGTGTAGGTATAGGTGGAAAGTGAGAGAGAGAATTAGATATATATGTTTATATATGTAATATATATATATATATATATATATATATATATATATATATATATATATATATATATGTAGGTACATATATATATATAAAAGAGAGATAGAGAGAGAAAAGTATAGAGAGAGGGGGGGGATGTTCGGCTGCCATTGGGGAGAGAAGAGTGAGAGTGTAGGATATTTATTTAGGTAGAGAGAGAATGAGAGATTTATTTATATATATATATATATATATATATATGTATATATATATACAAGAAATAAAAATGAGGTATTTGTAACAATAGAGAGAGGAAGAGATATTTTCTAAATAGGAGAAATAGGAAAATTATGTAGGATATTTGGGCGTCACGAGAAAACAATATGGAGCTTGGGTTCGGGTTCGGTCGAGCCGGGTCGGGCCAAAATCGGACAGGAGGCAATATTCGAATTAAAATGGGTGTTTATAATCATGGGCAAATAAATAACATGCGGGGACTCCAATAAATGGGACACAAGTTTTATGTGGGTAGTAGGCTTCGTATGGGCCACGTCCATACTTTGGGTCGGCTAGGTTGGATCGATGTCGGGTCCCGAAATTAAATTGGAAAATAAATCAGAATTCACGGTAGATAATTAATTGGCCGAAATTGAACCAAAAGTTGTGCGAAAAAAATGGAGCACAAAATGGAGTGTCTGAGTGGGACACGAAGGTCATGGATGGAGAGCATCTCGAGTAGATCATTCATGAGAAGTTGGTTTCGAGAAAATGGCTGATCTGGTGCTCCTAAATTAAAAGCCACAGTAACGTGCAAACGATGATCAAAGATAAAAGTGGGAATAATTATTCAACGATTAATCGGTCTAAGTTGACCCGAACTTGCGCGATACAAAAAGAGCACAAGGGAACGAGTTCAAGTGGGACACGATATATCAACAGGAAGATAATCTTGTCTACTTCAAAACTCGTGAAGAGAGTTACAGAGATTGGCATCCCTGACGCTCCAGAAGTCAAAGTTATGGAAAGGTACATTAATGATCTAAACAATTAAATAATAAAACATTTATCGAATATAATTCATTCAGAAAAATAAAAATAAACCCTGAAATTCAGGGGGCTTACATCCTACCCACCTTACAAAAATTTCGTCCTCGAAATTAAAAATCATCTAACCGGTCAAACTATAACATGTAGCTGCTCTGGCTACAATACTCAATCTGCTACCATTGCAATTATCTCTTTTGTTTCTCTTTACAATCTTTTTGGGTCAGGTTCAACAAAGGTACTTCTATCATAAACTACGTCGTATATCCTTTAGAATCATTCACACTAACATGAAACATTTATGTATACCCTAAACTATAGGTCATTCTCCGGGTATGTCTATAAGCCTATAATGCTTAATCATCAATCATATTTTTAACCTCAATTGTAAATACTGGATTTCTTTATCATATCCTAAGTATCCTTATTTCATCAATCCACAGTTCCTTGGCATCATTTATCGTCAATCCTTTCCTACAGTTTCTCCTTGAAATCATACGTTCAATTCTTATTCTTGGCGTAGAGCCTTCTTCTTTTTACTCAACAAGTCCTCCGAATATAAATCCTCGATTTCAAAACTCCCGATTCATTACTTACCAATGTACATATGTCTTTGTCTCGTTCTTTGTCGTTTTAACTGATATCTTCTCGATCTCGTACGCAATATTATATCTCATTCTAACTTATTCTATATTATTCCATATATCGATCTACCCTCTAATCACATGTAATTAGCTATAGATAATCCACCCAAAATTCTACAAATACTAAATCCTCAATTTGCTTAGCACAAGATTCTAATCCTCAATCCATAGTCATAACAATATACGATCTCATTTCTCCATCTTAGATACCCTATCATCGAGTCATACTATCAATACGATCGTTCTTAATGGTTTCCAAGTCTACTACAGTCAGTCGCTTATACTTGTCCTATAAACTTAATCTAACCAATCCCTAGAAAAGTACTCATCACAATCACACAATACATTTATAGTTATACTACAGGATCAGTCAACAAGGTTTGGCTATTTCGGTCGTCTAACAGGTAGAAGGTAACAAAGCCTAAGACTGGGTCAAGCAATCCATAACAGTGTCCAAACAAGTTAAAGGGTCAAACAAGACAGAAAAGTTTATTGGAATATCTCCAAGAATGGTACAAAGACAACGAGATTTATAACGAGAAGAATTATCCAAGAGGTTAACGAAGAAAAGTTTAGTCAAGTCATAGGAAAGATGAGACACAAAAAAAAATAATTATGTCCAAAAAGATAACATGAAAGCAATCTTGTTAGAGAGTCCTAGAGAACCTATAATCCTAGTTGCAGATGTAGATAGATCAGAGTTGATCAAGACGGAGAAAAATGATAATAAGAATTTATTCTTGCTCAATCGGTCATAACGAAGTGAACCAAGCTGGGATATGATCTGATAACCATATACGTCTTCCTGAAATCATGTTGCCAGAATTTTCGCCACACCAGTAAGCCTAGATGCAATAAACGATAGAGTCATAACTAAGGTATACTCCCAAAAATCATATTATCTAGAATCCTCGCCACGCCAACCGGTATGGCTGCGAGAAAATCTAAATTCTATGAATAGGATAATATATCCGAAATCAGGTTCTATGTTTTTGTCATACCAGCTAATATGGCTGCGATAAATTCTAAACTCCATAAATAAAGCAGACGTTTACCTTATCAGGATATATCATAATTCGATCCACAAAATTTATCACGATGCAAGATCAAAGTTAACAACAAAATCAGAAATTAAATTCAACAACGAATTTAAAGAAGAGTAAATGAAAATAAGTGGAAACTGATTTCTAGATAAGATTAGAGCGAGATTAGAGTGAGATCCTCAGGGGTCATCCCAAGGGTACAAACTTGGTCTAAATTGACCCACTGAAATACAAACAAGAGGCTAATTACAGCTAACGGTTCTATGCTGTGATGAGTTCTCCTATGTTACAATCCTAGTAATCCTCTAGGTGTTCTAAATGTCATCCTAGTATTATCAAGTTGTCCTAGATCCTAATTGCAGGCATGCTTGGTACAATAACGTAACCAAACAATTTAGTCTAGACCTGCATGGGCCGCCAAAAAAACATGTCACGATCCGTTACCCAAATTGTTGGGCCGGGCCGAGCCATGTCCAGCCTACGCTTGGTTAAAGCGCAGTAAGCTGTTCTAAGAATAGACAATAAAGGATCTAAGCTACTAACTGTTCTAAAATCACATTTAAATGTTCATCACAACTCAGCATCTATAAGCGAAGGTAACATGAGCACAGACTTAATAATACATAACCAAAGTATCTAACTGGAGACAAAGTCCAGTATCCAAATATAAGAACATACCAAAGACTCAGTCTCAAAACATATGGAAATGACTAAGCAAGGTTCCCCGCTGGGGCCTCTACTGGAGCTAAGGCCAGGTCCTCAAAGCAGTACCATAATATGTAACATAGCGTTTTCCTCCTCGAAAAGTATACCTACAACGTTATCCTGTCAGGACGGGAGCAAGTACAACCTCTACAACTAAAGTACTGAACATATAATGAAAGAGATGTACAACAAGAAACATGGTGTGATAAGTCTATAAAACAGGAAATACTAGAAACGTGGCATCATGGTACAACTGGGATCACAATATTATAGTAACATAGGGAACACGGCATATCTGGAATCATGGTATATCTCATAATCTATCATGGCAAGGATACATATGTCATAGAAACAGCTGTATATGTAATGTTTAAAACTGTAGTAAGTACGTGATCGGTCAATAGATGTACAATGTACTGAGGTAAAATGTAAATAAAATGTACATACGTACAAGTAAAACAAGCGATAGATGTACATACGTACAAATACAGCTGATGCGCCTACGACAAGGTATACATAAAATGTCAACCTTGCTCGGTACGTACGTACGAGTAGGGAAGGCATGATCACGTACGCTACTAACAGTTTCCCCATAACCCATATTCTAAATCATGTGAGAGATACATCAAGACTGTTCTAAGCATGGTAGGGACCAATTTAATGTAACATGTGAAGATTTAACTTACAGTTATTCAGAAAGCAGTATTTTAACAGGGTTAATACATGTTCTAGCATTAAAAGACAGTAAATGAGTGTGTAGATGTACTTGCCTCGAGCAAAACAAGAATACTAGTACGAAGATATAGATGTCCGGTATCCTGTCAATAATGATATACAAACTCAGTTCTAAGCTATGTTCAATAATACACTAGTGGTGTGACACGACTCCTGACTGGATACTAGCCAAGTGGGGACCTAGCATAAAAGTCTAATGTGAAGTACCACTATACACAAACTAACTCCCTAGGGTCTTTATACTAGTGCAGGGGGTGATCTAATACTACAATAACTCAATACAACACAAAATATTAAAAGTCGTAATTATTCAATAATTAAATCTACTGTACACTATGTTCCAATAATTTTAGAGATAGACAAAAAGCTTAAATATATATAAAATAAAGTACCAAAATAATCCTTGTTAATTATAGAAATTTATACTAATTTTTCTGGGATTTATAAACCCTCATAAATATTTATTAAAAATCAGCAAACATAAATATATTGAAAATAAGTTCTGTTTTCCTATTTTTATAAAATACCAAAAGCACTTAATAAATGCTAGAAAAATTATAATAAATTAGCTAAATTAACATAATATTTAAATACTATTTTTCCAAGATTTTTACAGTAATTAAAATATATATAAAAATTCAAAACCAGAAAGTAACAATATATAGAAAAATAATTAATTATAAATTAAGGATAATACATAATCAAAATTTACAGATGTTGTCGGATGATAAAATAAATATCACCGACGTGTCCAGAATGGTCAAATCCGCTAGGATAACCTACCCATAAGTCCAATTTAGACACAGGGGCAAAACCGTAATTTCGGGTCAAAATGATGTCCGCCGTTGGACACATTTTGCACCAAAAAGCGTGTCAGGATAGAAGTCTACAAAACCTAGCAAATTATATGTCCACAAATCCAGAATGATGATACGAACCCAACGGTATGTCCAAAATAGGATTTCGATGTGCTGATCTCAAAATGATACGTTGACGCGGACACTTGGTATCCGGTTTGCACCGAAATGCGTGTCGGAGCAAATATCTTCAAAACTCAGCAAATTATATGTCAACGAGTCCAGAATGACGATACGAACTCAACGATATATCCGGAATTGGATTCCGATGAGCCGATCTCAAAGTGACCCGTTGACTCGAAAAGTGGGACCCGCTTTGCACCGAAATGCGTGCCAGGGCCCACGTTCTCCAAATCAAACAAATTTTATATGAAAATATGCCAGAACGACGCCACGAGTCTACTGGTGGTGTCAGAAATTGAATCCGCAGTCCCGGGTTCAAAAATAGAATTTAACAAGTGTAATTTAAATAATTCGGACGGCCAACTTTGGCGTCGAATTCAACCAACCAAACGTGCTTATAATGAAATGAAACCTAAAGGAGGTAGGAAGAGGGTTATACCAGCTGTGCACTAGAACTAACGGTGCACAAAACGGAGCTCCGACGACGAAGATACGAACCCGCAAAGTTGGCGTCACGAAACTGTCCAAAAACAGTTCAATTTAAAACGTCAACTTGGTGGCCAGTTTTGAGGTATCAAACGACATAATTAACGGACGAAAATTGACAGGAGTGAAGATGGATATACCAAGATTCAGACGGAGCAAGGAGTTTGCCGATCCAACGGTCGGATCTCTCAGAAAACACGTGCGAAGTCGCTATCCCGAAACACAATTTCTGAATCTTGAAATCGCGCGCGTCGACGGGATTTCGTTCAAAACGCACGAATAGTGTGTTCAACACGTCGGGGAGGCCGGTGGTGGACAGGGGGAAGTCGCCGGGGGTGCGCGCGCCGGTGGAGGGGTCGCTGGCGGCGGCGGTCGGCCGCGGTGGCACGCACGACGCGCGGCAGCGCGTGGGGTGGCGCGTGCGGCGCGCGGAGGAGCTGCTGGCCGCTGCTGCTGTGTGCGGGGTGGTCGCCGACCTGGCGCGACGGCGGGGGTCGTGCGGGGGCAGTGGTTCGGGTGGCTATACGGGTGGTGGAGGTGGTGGTGCATGGTGGTGTTGGTGAGGGTGGTGGTGTTGATAATGGTGGTAATGGTGATGTTGGTGATGAAGATGATGGTGGGAGTGGTGGAGAGTAGGAGGAGGAGAGGGAGGCTGGGCTGTCGGCCATGGAGGAGGAGGAGTCGGCTGTGGTTCACAGTGGTGGTGTTCGGTATAGCCGAGTGAGAGGGAGAGAGAGTAAGAGGTTTGTGTGTGTGTGTGTGTTAGTGTAATATAGAAAGAGAGAGAGAGAGTGAGAATAAAAAGAGATATTTGAGAGAGTGAGAATAGAGAGAGGGAAAGTAGGTCGGTCCAAATGGAGGGGGGGGGGGCTGTGAGCTGTTATGGGGAGTGAGGGAGTGTAGGTATAGGTGGAAAGTGAGAGAGAGAATTAGATATATATATATATATATATATATATATATATATATATATATATATAGGTACATATATATATATATATAAGAGAGATAGAGAGAGAAAAGTATAGAGAGAGGGGGGGGGGATGTTCGGCTGCCATTGGGGAGAGAAGAGTGAGAGTGTAGGATATTTATTTAGGTAGAGAGAGAATGAGAGATTTATTTATATATATATATATGTGTATATATATACAAGAAATAAAAATGAGGTATTTGTAACAATAGAGAGAGGAAGAGATATTTTCTAAATAGGAGAAATAGGAAAATTATGTAGGGTATTTGGGCGTCACGAGAAAACAATATGGAGCTTGGGTTCGGGTTCGGTCGAGCCGGGTCGGGCCAAAATCGGACAGGAGGCAATATTCGAATTAAAATGGGTGTTTATAATCATGGGCAAATAAATAACATGCGGGGACTCCAATAAATGGGACACAAGTTTCATGTGGGTAGTAGGCTTCGTATGGGCCACGTCCATACTTTGGGTCGGCTAGGTTGGATCGATGTCGGGTCCCGAAATTAAATTGGAAAATAAATCAGAATTCACGGTAGATAATTAATTGGCCTAAATTGAACCGAAAGTTGTGCGAAGAAAATGGAGCACAAAATGGAGTGTCTGAGTGGGATACGAAGGTCATGGATGGAGAGCGTCTCGAGTAGATCATTCATGAGAAGTTGGTTTCGAGAAAATGGCTGATCTGGTGCTCCTAAATTAAAAGCCACAGTAACGTGCAAACGATGATCAAAGATAAAAGTGGGAATAATTATTCAACGATTAATCGGTCTAAGTTGACCCGAACTTGCGCGATACAAAAAGAGCACAAGGGAACGAGTTCAAGTGGGACACGATATATCAACAGGAAGATAATCTTGTCTACTTCAAAACTCGTGAAGAGAGTTACAGAGATTGGCATCCCTGACGCTCCAGAAGTCAAAGTTATGGAAAGGTACATTAATGATCTAAACAATTAAATAATAAAACATTTATCGAATATAATTCATTCAGAAAAATAAAAATAAACCCTAAAATTCAGGGGGCTTACACTCTCCCCCGTCAGTCAATAGCACATACTCATCTGGTGAGTATCTCGTAGATGGTCGACGATTCCTTCACTCCTTCTCAAAGGAACCACTGGTGCTGGCTGTATACCGACAGCCTCCTCCCCTTCAGGAACTGCCTCCCCGGCATGCTCATCCTCCTGAGGGACACCCTGACCACCATCAGCAGGCTGATGATCAAGGTTGGGAGCAACTCCATGTACTGGCTCTCCCATAACTGGATCCTCTGCGATGTCCTCTGGAAACTGCTCGAAGCGAAATGACTCTAACTCAGGCAATTACTCAGCCTCAGAAGGCATCTCGGAATCCCGAGTGTTGGTCATGGTCTGATCCTCGACGAACACCACGTCCCTGCTTCTGTAGAGTGTTGGTTATGGTCTTATCCTCGACGAACACCACGTCCCTGCTTTTGATCCTCGACGAACACCACATCCCTGCCAAACTCATCCCGACCGTAGCCGACAAAGACGCATCGCCTCGTCTTCAGCTCAAGTTTGGTCCTCTCGTCCTTCGGTACATGCACGAAGGTCTTACAGCCAAACACTCGCAGGTGATTGTATGACGGCTCTTTGCCGTACCATACTTTGTCAGGCACATCACCCTGCAAAGGAGCACTAGGAGACAAATTAATAACATAAGCAGCTGTGAGAAGAGCCTCACCCCAGTAACTGCCCGGCAAGTTTGCTTATGACAGCAAACATCGCACCCTCTCCATCAGTGTCCTGTTCATACGCTCCGCTACACCATTGAGCTGAGGTGTCTTTGGCGGAGTCTTCTGGTGTCGTATCCCTTGCTCTCTGCAATACGCATCAAAGGGACCGATGTATTCGCCGCCATTGTCGGACCGAACACACAACAACTTCTTGCCCGTCTCCCTTTCAACAGAGGCCTGAAACTTCTTGAAAGTAGGCAGCACCTGATCCTTGGTCTTTAAGGCATAGACCCAAACCTTTCTGGAACAGTCATCAATAAAGGTTACAAAGTAAGAAGCACCACCAAGAGATTTTACTTTCATAGGACCGCAGACATCCGAGTGAATCAACTCGAGCAACGTCGGCTTCCTCGAACTTGGGTGACTTTGGAAAGACACCCTATTTTGCTTCCCAGCTAAACAGTGCGTGCACTTCTCCAACTTTGTAGACTTGAGCCCCGGAATCACCTTCTTGTTCATCAAGTAGCTCATACCTTCTCGCTGATATGGCCGAGCCGCCTGTGCCACAACTCGGTAGACTCATCACTGACTACGTTCACCTCCTGTGTCCCCTGTGCGCTCCCTTCCATATAGTAGAGACCGGACTTCTTGCTTCCTCTGGCAATCACCATCGAACCTCTGGAAAGCTTCCACTGACTGTTTCCGAAGAGACTGAAGAATCCCTCGTCATCCAACCTTCCAACCGACACCAGGTTGAAACGGATATCAGGGACATGACGAACATCCTTGAGAACAAGAATCGCACCTGCCTTCGTTCTCAAATGCACATCTCCAACGGCAATCGCCTTCGACACATCTCTGTTGCCCATCTTCAACACTCCACAGTCGCCTGTAGTGTAAGTGGCAAACAGTGTCCTGTTGTGAGATACATGTGCTGAAGCCCCTGAGTCCACCAGCCAAGAATTGTCATCGCAGACGAGATTTGTAATGACCTCATCACCTACGATGATCATATCGCCTCCATGCATCGAGGCCGTCACTGTAGTGTTCTCTTCTTGCTTTCCCTTGTCGCCCTTCTTCTCTCTCTTCCAAGCAAAATAATTCTGCTTGATATGGCCCTTCTTACCACAATGGTAACACTCTGAGTCCTCGTAACGACCCTTGGACTTCCCCCTGCTCTTGTCTTTGCCACCACCTGGACCCCTGCTTTTGCCCCTTCTACGGCTCTCTGAAACAAGTACCTCTGAGTGGTGGGATGTGGATGAAGTGCCCTGAGAACGTCTTCGCATCTCTTCATTCAACATCCTGCTCTTGGCAAACTCCAGACTGACCATGCCCTCTGGAGCAGAAGCGATCATAGATACTCGTACGGTCTCCCACAAGTCTGGCAAAGTACACAACAGCTGTAGTCCCTGAACTTCGTCGTCGAACTTGACTCCCATAGAAGATAGCTGGTCAACCACGCCCTGGAACTCACTCAAGTGGTCCGAAATAGATGCCCCATCCTTGTATCGCAGACCCATCATCGTTCGGATCAGGAACAATTTGTTTACCCCGGTCTTCTTCGCATACAAGGATTCCAGCTTATCCCACAACGTCTTCACGTGCTCAATATTGGCAACGTGGTTGTACACGTTTTCGTCCAAAAACTGTCGTATGTACCTACACACTTGTATATACTCGAATGTCCAGTCCTCCTCGAATTTATCACTGGGCTTCTCGGATGCAAACACGGGTAGATGCAGCTTCTTGACAAACAGCAAATCCTTCGTCTTGCTCCGCCGATAATGATAGTTTGTGCCATTAAGATTCACCATGCGTACCGGCTTCGCGTCCATCTCTCCTCTCTGGTTTCTGTCAACTCCTGACACCCTTCTGAATTTCAGAACCTTGCTCTGATACCACTCTGTTGGGAAAGAAACGCAGAAATCTTTCCCCAAACCGGAGAGTACCTACGAGAGGACCGAGCAATACAACGCACGAACCCAAAAACAATCACACAAAACAATCCACGCAGACACAGAGAATTTTTGACGTGGAAAACCCTTGCGAGAAAAACCACGGGACGATCGGAGTCCAACCCTGAGAAGCCTCCACTAATGGAATAGAAGAATTACACCCTCTATAAACTTCTCTCGATCCAAATCGAATCCCCACAACACTCGGAAGTAAGAACAATGATTATAAGGCTACGAAGAGCGAGAACGACGAGTAGAGATTACCCGAAACACGATCTCCTTCGAAAACGACCTTCAATCCTCCGTCTTCTCTTTCGAAGTTGCAATGGCACTCTTGCCTCCTTCCTCTCTCTTTTCTTCATTGTTCCACAATGAATAGGGTTAGGAATAACCTAATATTAACTCTCCTAATCCGCAGCAAAATCTGGACCATCAGATATGATCCAACGGTGAGAAATTACCCTGAAAATCCACTCAGCCCCGACGACACAGAGTTCGGCCAGAACTTTGTGTCGAGCAACCAGAACCTACCAGCGACATTCTGGAATGGCCAGACCGAGTTCGGCCCGAACTCGATGGCCCAGTTCCAGAACCTCCTTCTTGTTAGCAGCAGCAGCAGCAACTCCTCGTTGCCTGTCACTCTCACTTTTTCCAGTTAGGGGTAAAATGGTAATTTTCTCTTTTATAATATTTTTGGGAATTTTATTTCATGAATATTATTATTTAATTATTATAGGAGTCGGGTTCGAATTTCATCGCATTTCGAGTTAATTTGGGACCCCGGTGAATTTCGACTTGAGCTGTAATTAGCATGTTAGCTAACCATGGCCCACCACACTAAACTTTTAGGTTTAGGAGTTTGGACTAGTCCCCCATGAGTAATTTAGTTTAATTATGATTTTTATTTATTTTTAGCAACTTCCTAAATCTATTTTGGATTTAATTAGCATTAGGCTTAGGGAGGGGCAAACTTGTAATTTCAAGTGCCCCTCACCCACACCCCTTGGCACCATGGCCGGCCACCTATAGGGCCACCTCCTCCACCTCTTTTACTTCCTCACTAAGTTTCTTCTTCTTCTCCATTACTTTCTTTCCAACTCCTTCTTCTTCCTTTTCAAATCCACTTTTAGGTATAATTTTTAAACCCTTTTGAATTCCTCCTTTTGCATTTATTCTTTCACATAAATGATAGAGGGGATCATTCTCTACAAGTTGACCATAGCCTTTGTAGGTTCCCTTAAAATATAGGTTAAGGATTTATTATGGTTTAATCCTTTTTGAGAGTGGTATATATATATATATATATATATATATATATATATATACATATATTTTTTTTTTTTGAGAGTGGTATATATATATATATATATATATATATATATATATATATATATATATATATATATATATATATATATATATATATATATATATATATATACATGTGTAAATATGTGTATGTATATGTATCTATATGTATATTTGTGTGTATGTGTGAGATTTATATATATATTTAGATATATATATATATATATACATTTGTGCATGTTTGGGTGCTTTTATATAGGTATGTATATATATATATATATTGTATATGTATGTATCAATACTTAGAGTTGTGCTTTAGAACTTATAGTTGTGCATTAGAGCCTTAGAGTTGTGCTTTAGAACTTATAGTTGTGCATTAGAGCCTTAGAGTTGTGCTTTAGAACTTACAGTTGTGCATTAGAGCCTTAGAGTTGTGCTTTAGAACTTATAGTCGTACATTGGAGCCTTAGAGTTGTGCACGAGAGCCTTATAGTTGTGCAGGAATGCCTTAGAAGTGTGCAGAATGCTATTCAGGAAAAACTGTGCAGTAGAGCCTTAAAGGTGAGCAGAAGTGCCTTAAAGGTGAGCAGAAGTGCCTTAAAGGTGAGCATGAGAGCCTTAAAGGTGTGCAGGTTGTCCCAGTGTGCTAAAATCCGAGAAATTGAGTATTTTGTGTGTTTGTGCTTTATGTGCGTGTGTAAGGGAAATTGGAGAGTGTGTGTGTGTTTATATATAGATAGATACATAGAGAAGATTAGAAGAAGTTTAAGAATTAGAAGAAGTTAGAAGAATAGGAAGAAAAGTGAGAAATAGGAAATAGAGGGGATCGAGTTAGCGGGCGAAACGGAGCTCGGAGTATCGGAATGAGTTAAAACTTGGCGTGGGGCAAGAATACGTGATTTAGATTTTGTGGGTAGGCTCCTGAGTGGAAATCGGGGTTGTAGGGCGCCGGTATCGTGCCGTACCATTGCGTATCTTGAAATATTCAAGATATCGGCAATGGGTCGTATCGTGGACTAAATGTCCACTTTACTTAGGTATCTTGGTAGGTAATATATGTATAGGCTAGTACCTTACTACCCTAGGGAGCTCGGGTCAAAATACCAAGCGTAGGTAGGCTAACTTGATAATTGCCTAAGCTAGAATTTTACCCTTTTTAAGGGCAAAATAGGATATTGGCCTACGGCCAAGATTTAAGTTTCGAAGTCCAAGATGGACTTGGATATGGGTTGTAGAGGTTGGTAATAGTTAGAAATAGTCGCCTAGACCTAGTCTTGACCCCGGTTGACCCAGAGTTGACTTTTACCCAAAAGTCAACCGTGAGTCAACACTTTGTCTAGATTTGACCAAATCCAAACCAGAGTTGACCAGTTGACCAAAAGTCAACTATTGGTCAATATTTGACCAGTTTGACCTAGGGTTGACTTAGAGTTGACCAGAGTTGACCAAAGTTGACCAGTTGACCAAAAGTCAACTGTAGGCCAACTCTCGACCCCGTTTGACTTTCTTCGACTTGTTTTGACCTGTGATGACTGGTATGACCTAGGATTGACTTGGGTTGGCTTAGATCGACTTGATATAACTTGATTTGACCTAGATTGACTTGACAGGACTTAGTGTGACTCAGTGAGACCTAGTTTGACCTAGATTGCATATCATTCATTGTGAATCATTCCTAAACTTGTTTAAACCTAAATTAACATACAGTATTTCATCTTTAGGTCTCTGATCTCCGCTCTGAGCATTGATATATCCTACAGCTCAGGACAGCAGGCGAGTACATTTACTGATAGTTTTCATTGTCTTGATATCTACTATATCTGATTCAGTTGTAGTGTCTTACTTGATTCTCGACACGATAGTTCACGGACTAGTATTATCGGATTCCGGTCATGAGATGTCATTCCTAGATTTCTTAGGATACTGGTACTTGCTTGGTCTTGATTCTTGTACTTGTATTGACGCCGATTCCTGAAGAGGACTTGCTCCCCTCTTAGGGAATCCCGCGTCATGACGTGCTATGTCCGGATCCGTATACTATTCGGGGATGGGGGAATTATTAGGGGTTATGTGATCAAAGCCCCATGTCCTTATTTTGCTAGCGCCACCCTCACCTCACGTAGGGTGTAGCAGATAGCCCTTGCCGGGTTATCCAGGTTGGCCGGCATGACCCTTGCCAGAGATTTTCCTGTGATTGTCAGGCCAAGTGGATAACCCTACCCTGACTCCCTAGCCGATCACATATCGCTCTAATAATTCAAATCATATTTTATATTTATTGTCGTATCTTATATTCCAGTTCAGTTTTACTTTCTGTACTTCTCACCATGCTTTGATTTTATTTACTCACATGCTCTACCTGTTCTTATACTGTACTATGATATGAGACTAAGTTCTGTTTGAAAGAAGGGTTACAACCCCGGTCCTTGTTTGGTTTAAGGGTTGTAACTCGGCTTTCAAATGGTTCCCATGTCGTCCTATATCTTTGTCTTGTATTTTATTATACTGTCTCTTATAGTATTTGTCAATTCATATGGAACTGCTGTTGGTGGTTGTACTTGCTCATTTTCCTGACAGGATACCGTTATGATATATTACAGATGACTCTGAGGCAGACTGCTCGACCTATTATGGGCTCGAGTTAGATGGAGTAGCCTTAGATCGTGGCCTTATAGTAGAGCCACTAGATTTTATACTCCCGGAGTAGTGTAGGTTAGCTAGGTTTGACTGGACTGCGATCCAGCTAGCTTATCAGACTATAGTTCTATATTCTATTTTGATACCCTGTGATGTTGTATATATCTGGGCTTGTATTAGACTGTGGACTTATTTCCTGCTTCATCTATCATATTTTTCTTTCGTGCTATCTACCTTAGTTTGATATATGTGATTGAGACTGTATTGCTATGTCACCTCCATTCGGAGTGTATATACTGTACAGGTACCCTTATCTGTTTAGTTGTAGTATTTCTAGATGACCTAGACAGCGTTCTACCGCCGATACTGTGGCGTAGGCTGGACGTACCCACGTACTCGTGCCCCTCATAAGGGTGCGGGTCGTGACATTGCCTATTTCCCGAGCTTCTTCGACTTCGAACGGCGCTCGTCGCACTCCGGGATCTTCTCTACATAGGTTGGGAACCCCACCCACTCCAACACCGACAACCTATCAAATTCATCAGCCAAATATAAAGATTTGTTAGTGATCTTTTTGTGTACTTGTGCGATATGTGTTATATGTTTGAATTATTTTAGTTTTGTTTATTGATTGATAGCTGAACTCCTCCATACGCCCTTGAAGTTAGCTTAAATATTTTATCCATCTATGTCTTTAAACTTATGTCTTTACCTCGAGACCAAGGAGGATATGCTTTGGGCTAAAAAAAATAAAAATAAAATAAAAATAAAGAAGCTTCATGAAGCCTTGCTTTTGTAATTGTTAAAGTTCAAAACTTTTCAAATTTTTTTAACATTCTATAATATGTCAGATTACTTGTAAAATTCAAAAATATTCCATATGTTTTCTACCCTATTTGTGAGTTGGCGATCTCAAGTTCACATATTTGGTGGATTTACAATTTCTACTAGTTCATGCAAAAGTACAATATATTATTCCTATGTTTGATTTACTCTAGCTGCAGATCCATCCTTTTCTGCTCTATTCTCATAAGTAGAGTTAATTTATGCATTGTGAAAATTATTGTGACATTCACGTTGTACATATTACACAATTCATATTTATGTGCATGCTTTGGTTCATTATTCCTATGTATTTCAAAATTAAAATATTTTTGGAGGCACTGATGTTGAGTTTAAATCTCTACATTATTCTATTAATAATAATAGAGGCAATAGTAGGTATTACATTGGAGAGTAGGTTAAGAGCCCATTTCATTAGTTGATACCACTATAAAGTTATATTGGAGGCACTGATGTTGAGTTTAAAATATTTTAGGTTATTATTAGGAACCGATTATTATTATTTGGATTTGATAGACATTTTTATTGTACTGTCTTTTAGACGAAACTCAGTTTCAGTTTCCTTAATGGACAAATCTGGATATCATTGTTCATTTAGAAACAATAAGTTAGTCTATTTTTAAATTCAAATATTATTGGTAACAGTTTCCTTAAGGTTTATGATAACATTTATTTACTTGAAACTATTGCATCTTACAATAAAATCTTGCAAGTGGAGTCATGTGGTACTAAACTCAAAATTAACAATAATAAAAATTTAGTCTTGTTATGACATAAGCAATTAGGTCACATCTCTAAAAATAGAGTTAAACGACTTATGCATGATGAGATTTGGATTCCATTAACTTTATAGACTTCAATGTCTGTATTGAATGTGTAAAAGAAAGACAGACCAAAGTTAAATTGTAAGCAGCTACATTATGATCTATGCTGACAGATCGAGAGGTTAATAATTATACGGCCCCACACAAAGAATTTTTTGAGACAAGAAGTGTAATATTTTTTTGAGGATGTTGAGTTTGGAGGAGAAATAAAGTCAGGACCATTATCTTTGAGGAGGAATTGATTGCGATTCCTACTATCACTTTTGACGATATGCATAAATTTCTACATGTCATTGATCAAGAAGTGAATTCGGAGCCTCAATAAAACAATGTCGAATTACCTCTACAAGTCGTTGTTGACATACTTTAACAAGACAACGTAGCGACACCCCCATTCAAGATAAGGTAATAATTTTCGAGGAACAAACACAACAACCTCAATAATCGGTAATGTTAAGATGGTCCACCAGAGAAAAGAGAGATAATTTCGGATGATTCTTTCATATTTCTCCAGGAACGTGAGGAAGACTGTGGAATACTGGAAGATGATCTAATCAACTTCCGCCAGACAATGGAAAGTTCCAATTCTCAAATGTGGATTGAGGCAATGAATGAGGAGTATAAGTCTATGCAAGACAATAAAGTTTAGGAACTTGTCCCATTACCAAAATGTACAAATTTAATTAGATGCAAATGGGTATTTAAAACCAAAAAGGATTCGAAGGGTAGTGTGGAGAGGTATAAAGTATAGTCTTGTAGCTAGTGGCTTTACTCAAAAGTTAGGGATTGATTTTAAAGTGACTTTTGTCACTACCACATTTCCAGTTTGAGGTATTTTTGTCATTTTAAATTTATTTGAATTTAATAAATAATTATTTGGAATTAATATATATTTATTGGAATGGTGTGATTTAAATATTATTTAATTAATTGTCATGTATTGTGATTAGTCCTAACCTAGATTGGACCTAACCTAGATTAGTCATAGCTAGTCTTAGTGAGCCATGGTTAGTATTAGTTAGTTATGATTAGTTTTGGTTAAGTCATGAATAGTTAGAGCTAACTAGGTTGCAAATCAAGACAAGTGTGAAACCTAGATTTTAGACCATTGATTAAACTAGATGAAAGGAGAACCCTTGATCTATCCTAAAACCCTAACCCTAGACTTCCTTGGCCGGCCACTAGGGACACCCCACCCCTATTTAATGTCTCTCAAAAAATAGTTGCCTCTTTTGTTCATCCCTTCATTTTTCAAGATCAAGGTTTGTTCTTCATTAAACCCTTTCCTATTTTGATCAATATTGAACCATTTTCATTAAAACTTCTTGCATGGTGACCTAATTCCTATTCTCCTACTGTTGGTGGAGGCTAATAACAGTTTTGGGCTACTTTGGAGCTTGGGCTAGCTAGAGGGAATCTCCATTTTTAAAGCTTTCTTGAGGAAAGAGCACATATAGGTAACTCCCTATTCCTCCAATAGAAATTCGATTTCTTGGCATGGATGCATAGCCCTAGGTGTCCTCTAACTGTAGGAATAGATTTCGTGTCATTTTGTATCCTTTACGTGTCTGTATCGGACACGTATCAGCGTAGGATCAATAGTGTTCGACGAAATGCCACAGTAGGCATTTCGATCCTGTTTTAGGAATGTGTTTGAATATGAATACTCGTTGTAGGGTGGCTTATTGATTTCTACACGACTGAACACATATCGAGACCATTTCGTGTCAGACTGGACTCGTGGACATGCCCGTGCACGCATGGACAACACTGTCCTGCTACTCGCGGGTTCGTGTGGGTTATTCTGGACACGTGGAATCGTGTCCTTTGACATAGGGCTTAGGACAATGTCTGACAAGACACCCCCAAGACCACGTGTCCATTAAGTTCGTGTCGAGTGAGAGATTCGACCCGCACTGGACACGGGTGCACTGTGCACTGAACTCAGTTCGTGTACATTTAGTTTGTGTGTGTTTTGGACACATTCGTGTCCTGTTTTGGACACAATATTATAGGTATATCAAGTACACATATTGATTATTAATTACCAACCATAAACCTATTGTTAATTGTTAATTTTTATGATGGAATGGGAATTTCTCCATTCGACTGATACTGTCGAGTATCAGTGCATTTGTGCACCGTTCTTCTATTTTAATTTATATTTTTAATGTTAAATATCATGTAAATTAAGTATGGGTTAATGTTTGTACATTAGATAACATGTTTAGGTTTGTAGGGGATTCATTTTGTGTTGAATTGTCGAATGGGAGTTCGAATTTTATGGGGATTTCAATGTCACTGATACACTATTTTCTTTTATCTAAATTTCTGAGAAATAGGAACTGTCATATGAGATTTTATTATATATCTGAGTTGAATGCTTCATTAAACTGAAACCTGGATTAGTTGTGTCAGGAATTGATCTCCTACCTATTCGAATTCTCTCTTTTAAACTGGGAATGAACTGGGGATGTAGGCATGTATTTGTGATACACTGTTTACAAACCTGAGACACATTTCCTGTCATTTGAACCCTACACACACACACCATTGGGACACTTGTACACTGCAATGAGACACACTTGGCATTGTTAAACCTGAGTTTATGTTATATTTCCTATACACTATTTTTACACATTCCTGTCACCAGTAATCAAATGCACACACACACACACTTAACTGAACCTGGTTTTACATTCAACTAAGATACTGTCACTTGGTTTCAAACCTGAGAACAATTAGCTCTACACTCTCCTGTACACGGAACACCTACACACACACACACACACACACTATTACACTCTCCTGTACACAGAACCCCTATACACACACTATTACACTCTCCTGTACACAGAACACCTACACACACTATTACACTCTCCTGTACACAGAGCACTCACACACACACACTGAATCTGTTGATTTCCTGAGATTTTAGGGACTATTTGATAGCAGAGAACACTCACACACACATGCCTACACTCATGTACACACACACACACTATTTTCTCCCATATCTCACTGTCATTTTGTAAACCTGAGATTAAATCCTGTTTTCACATGATTAGCTCATTGTTTCAGCTCACACACACACAATATTTGGACAGTTTTATACACACATTGCTATGTACACAAGCCCTTTACACTCACACATTCACATGTTCTTTTCTCTCTATCCCCCTCTCTATATATATGTAATATGTATAGCTAATGTGTGAATGTGTAAATTGAGATTCCTATTGATATATACATATATCTGTATATAGATATATATATGTGGAGTGTATGTGTGTTGGCCTATATGTGATTGTAATGCAAATATTGCATTGCCTATGTAGATAATGTGTTCATAGATGTATGGCTTTGTGTATGGCTCATTGCCTATGTAGTTAGCCTATGTCCTATAACCTAGGTACATAGCCTATGATAGTCTTGTGTAGTATTGTGTATATGAAATATACACATGTGTAGAGTCTTATAGACTTGTGTATGGTGTGTACTAGCTAGGATAGACTGGTTAGGCCTAGTTAGACTTCTTTGAGTCTAGGTTGACATAGTTGACCTAACTTTGACTTTTTAGTTGACTGAAGTTGACAGGGTTGACTTTGGTCTAGGATTGACCTAATATCATGTAGACTGCATCATAGTATCTTACTTTATTAGCTGGACATGTTGTGACTTGTACTGTTCTGATTAGGAGCCAGACACCACTCCTCAGGCAGTATTTTTCTTCCGGACATTCAGGATATCATGCGAGTACATTCTCTGACCGTTTCATACTTGATAGGATTTACATTTACTCTCTAGATTAATTTACTTGATGCTGTCACAATGTTAATACGGATTGGTACTATATGGCTCCTTTCATGAGATGTTATCCCCCTCGGGAGCATCGGGTTACAGTATGTCATGTGTATTTCACTTTCATCATGTACTCCGGTGCTTTCACCATTCATGTGCACTCTCGTGATTCATGTACTCTCATGTTCACGGAGCCCTTATGTATACTATCATGTGCACCCTATTATGGGCCTTCATGTGATATCATGTGCAATAACATAACCTGTCTGGATCCTTGTGTATTGATTGGGGTACGGGGAAGTATGAATGGTCATGTGAACAATTTCAAAGTAGTATACTCATGTGCAAACTCTTAGATTACTTATATACAAATTCAAGCCGTTCACATGTTCATCTTGTACTCTAAATCACTAGTTCATTGTAGTTCTCTATTTATAGTATCTATTTACATTACAGCTTTCTTTTTTACTTCATGTATATTCTGCAGAGTTTTCTGTATCTTACTCTATTGCATAATTATATATCATGTCACATTATGAACTGCGTGAGATGTACTGTGCTCACTCCAGTCCTGACTGGACCTGTTGAAATTTTACAGAGGATACTGAGGAGTTCTGTCCCACTTATTACAGAGTAGGCATATACGACACTCTTGAGCTGGACTCCCAGGAGGATCCAGTACTTGCTCACGATACTACCCCTGTAGACTAGGCTAGTTAGCTAGGCTAGTTCTATTTACTTTCATGTTATGATACATTTGTATATATTGGAGTTGTACTCTGGATTGTGGAGATGTTATCTTAGTTTTCAGCTATCTCTCTGTCTTGTCTTATCATCTGTGGATTCTGAGTTTTATCTATTCTATCGTTTCGTACTTTCTTCCTTAGTTGTGATTGAGTTGTACTTATTTATGTCACCTCCATTCGAAGTGTATAAACTGTACAAGTACTTTATAAACTGTTAGATGTATGTGACCTAGGACAGCGTTCTACCGCCGACACTGTGGCGTAGGTTGGACGTAACCACGTCTCGTGCTCCTACACTGGGTGCAGATAGTGATACATTTTTAGTGGTGGCCCATGCAGGTTGAGTTTATGTAGTGGTATTCGAACTAGAGTATCACTGCAACCTGCAGTAGGATTAGGATATTTTTTTGGAGGTACTCAATCACATTAGAAAAAACTCTTGACTGAATTCCTGCCATCTAAGTTCCTGTTAAAGATTGCTTCCTTGAAATAACTGTCATCCCTTGAATTATCGTTTCTATCTCAGTATTGATTCCTTGTTTGATCTGTCTCCAGGATGGTGATTGAGACACGATCGCATCGCTCTAGCCCAGTAGACGCTGGTGAGAGGTCTACCACCCCTCGCCCGATTGTGGATGCTGGGACCACAGCACCTCCTATTTCTGCTCATATAGGAGCGTCTGCAGCTTTTAGGAGTGTACCTCCACCTGTCCGGAGGTCTTCTCCCGTCATTCCGGATACATTCCAGCAGCAGTTACCTTCAGGGGCAGTGGCTCAGATGTTTACCCTTTTCCAGCGATTCCTGGAGGCTCAATAGCAGATATAGCAGAGTCGGTCTACTGATCTCCGACAAAGCGTATACGATACCCACCAGTTGGTCAGGGCGACAGTAGAGCTGGTGGCTGCTCAGCCATTGTGAGGCCAGATTCAGCATCAGTATCAGCAGAGGCATGTTCAGCAGCACCTTCAGGGTCAGAGACGTGCATATTTCCACCAGGCATCCAGACAGAAGCAGGACGCTAGGTGCATCTTCTGCAAGAAGGCAGGCCATGGGTGGAACGACTGCAGGATGAGGCTTGGCAGGTGTTTACTTTGTGGTTCAGCGGAGCATCGGTGTAGGGAGTGTCCCAGGAGCCAGACAACAATGACCCAGGTAGCAGCAGGAGCTAGGGCTCCGACAGAGCAGCCGAGGGGACTACCGTTACAGATACAGCAGACCCCTAGATAGCAGCAGGTTACCAGTTGCCCTTTCTGTAGGAAACCAGGGCATGATTAGAGTAAATGCCGGATGAGGTTAGGCAAGTGCCTACTTTGTGGAGCATCATATCACCAGTTAAGAGAGTGTCCCAAGAATCCTGGACGGACAGCTCAGAGAGCAGGAGCGAGGGCTCCGGTGAGCCAGCACGAGGGACTACCCTTTCAGACTCAGCCGCAGAGATTCGCACAGCATCAGGCTGGAGGAGGCCAGCAGGGGCGAGCCTACGCTATGGCAGCTGAGAGTGCACAGGCAGTGGGAGAGCTTATCGCAGATTCTGTTCATCTCAATTACGTTCCTTGCCATATTTTAACCATCTCGAAATTTCAGTTCCAACAGATCTTGCTTATCGTTCTTGTTCGTAGATAAATCTGATTCTTGGTATTCATTGTCGATTTAATTTTCTGCCAAGATAAATCATATGGGCTAGGTTACCTCAGTTATGGGATCTAGGATCTTCGATGGTCGTGTTAGCTGGCATAGTGAGGACATATAGTCAGATTTTGGACGTATTTCTCGTGTGTGGGAATTTAAGGTTTTCGCTGTCAAGTATGCGACAATACAAAAATTTTAAATACCATGATTCTAGAGGTATGTACCTTAGTCAAGGACTCTGTGATTATCGTAGCCTTGCTCACTAGCATGACGAAGACTCTGAGTAACATGATTTTGGACAGACGTATATGATTATCAGATTATATCTTGAGAAGGTTTTTAAACATATCATCTCTATCATACCCTTCTATTGTTATAAAATTGTATTCCATCAAATAACTTAGGAGTAGGAATATTTTAGTTTTATAGAACTTATTCATATGTAGTTCTTTTATAGTGTAATGATATGACGACTTGTAGGGTGTCTGTACCCTAGAGATGGTAGTTAGCATTGGTATTAGAATAATAACCCATTGTAGATGATTCTCCTGACCAACCAATTTCCATATAGGATGTTAGTATGTCTTACAGCCTTGATGATTTAATTTTTTTTTCTTACCCTTTCCAGTAAGGCACCCATGACCTTCGTGTCCTACTCGGACATGCCATCTTGTGCTTCATCATTATCACACGACTTTTCTGACATATTAGACTCAGATACACAATTCATACTTCACCCTCTTGCAATTGACACTTCATTCCCTAGCTACTTAGGTATATAACCTACAAATTTAATCATTTCCTATATATAGATGAACTACTGCAATACCTTAGTATCCTATATACCTGAAGTGTCCACACAAATTGGCACTGCACCTTAGCGCATGCCCTGTACTTCACATAACATTCATTGTATATCCTTGATTCACATGCACTTATTCATTCCTGTACTTCACATACTTCCACCCTATTGCATGTCTTGTCCCTTATTTGGTTAAATTGCTGCTTGTGCTAGTAAACCTCCATGTTAGGCTAATGCTATGCATTGTGTATAATATTATAGGGATATATGTGATAAGTAATTGGGTTAAGGGGTTCTGTATATATTATATAGATTAGACATATGAGACGGTTAGTCTATATGTATGCATAGATGATACACTTAGAATACTGTGGGTTCTATGGGATTACATTAGAGGTATATGGGTATTAGAGGGTAAGGTATATGGGGTTATGTGAGGTATTTAGAGTATGTGTTATGGTTAAGGGTTAGAAGTTATGAGTCAAGTTTAATATAGAGTATACATGTGTATGTTGAACTTAGGATTTAGTTGGTCTTGATATTTTTAACACTATAGACTATTTAGGTCTAAACCCTAGATTAGCCATTGACCCAATAGTCCAAGTTGACTTAGTTGACCAGTTTTGACCAAGTGCTTAGATGTTGACAAATTGACTAGTTGTTGACCGGTAGTTGACCATTGACTATGTTCGACTTAGTTGATTAGAGATAGGATTAGAAGTAGGTTGTTTGTTTGTTTTGTTGTTGATCATGTTTGATTATTTAGTAACATGAGACCTTGTTTGTGTTTAGGTCGGAGACATGGTTTTTCTGCGGATATCTCCAACTCGTGGTACCTTACGTTTTGGTGGAGGTGGGAAGCTTAGCCCGTGCTTAATCGGACCTTTCGTGATCAGCGGGAGAGTCGGTGACATGGCATACAAGCTAGACTTGCCACCTGTACTAGTGGGGGTCCACAACATATTCAACGTATCACAGTTAAGGCGGTACGTGGCTGACCCTAGCCATGTACTCCATTACTCGGAGATTGAGGTGGGACCTACTCTCAGTTATCCAGAGCAGCCAGTGGAGATTCTGGATAGCCGAGAGAAGGTACTGAGAAACCAGGTGATACCCTTGGTTTGCGTCGCATGGAGGCATCATTCTCCAGAAGAGTCTACCTGGATGCGGGAGGATGAGATGCGCGAGCGATACCCTTATCTTTTGGACCATGAGGTATGATTGTCTATCATTCTCATTTGTTAGTTTCGCCTTTCAATTTCGAGGACGAAATTTTTTTTAAGGAGGGTAGATTTGTCACTACCACATTTCCAGTTTGAGAGTATTTTTGTCATTTTGAATTTATTTGAATTTAATAAATAATTATTTGGAATTAATATATATTTATTGGAATGGTGTGATTTAAATATTATTTAATTAATTACCATGTATTGTGATTAGCCCTAACCTAGATTGGACCTAACCTAGATTAGTCATAGCTAGTCTTAGTGAGCCATGGTTAGTATTAGTTAGTTATGATTAGTTTTGGTTAAGTCATGAATAGTTAGAGCTAACTAGGTTGCAAATCAAGACAAGTGTGAAACCTAGATTTTAGACCATTGATTAAACTAGATGAAAGGAGAACCCTTGATCTATCCTAAAATCCTAACCCTAGACTTCCTTGGCCGGCCACTAGGGACACCCTATCCCTATTTAATGTCTCTCAAAAAATAGTTGCCTCTTTTGTTCATCCCTTCATTTTTCAAGAGCAAGGTTTGTTCTTCATTAAACCCTTTCCTATTTTGATCAATATTGATCCATTTTCATTCAAACTTCTTGCATGGTGACCTAATTCCTATTCTCCTACTGTTGGTGGAGGCTAATAACAGTTTTGGGCTACTTTGGAGCTTGGGCTAGCTAGAGGGAATCTCTATTTTTAAAGCTTTCTTGAGGAAAGAGCACATATAGGTAACTCCCTATTCCCCCAATAGAATTTCGATTTCTTGGCATGGATGCATAGCCCTAGGTGTCCTCTAACTGTAGGAATAGGTTTCGTGTCATTTCGTGTCCTTTACGTGTCCGTATCGGACACGTATCAGCGTAGGATCAATAGTGTTCGACGAAATGCCACAGTGGGCATTTCGATCCTATTTTAGGAATGTGTTTGAATAGGAATACTCGTTTTAGGGTGGATTATTGATTTTTACACGACTGAACACGTATCGAGACCATTTCGTGTCAGACTGGACTCGTGGATACACCCGCGCGCGCGTGGACAGCACTGTCCTGCTACTCGCAGGTTCGTGTGGGTTATTCTGGACACGTGGACTCGTGTCCTTTGACACAGGGCTTGGGGCAATGTCTGACACGACACCCCTAAGACCACGTGTCTATTAAGTTCGTGTCGAGTGAGAGATTCGACCCGCACTGGACACGGGTACACTGTGCACTGAACTCAGTTCGTGTATATTTGGTTTGTGTGTTTTTTGGACACATTCGTGTTCTGTTTTGGACACAATATTATAGGTATATCAAGTACACATATTGATTATTAATTACCAACCATAAACCTATTGTTAATTGTTAATTTTTATGATGGAATGGGAATTTCCCCATTCGACTGATGCTGTCGAGTATCAGTGCATTTGTGCACTGTTCTTCCATTTTAATTTATATTTTTAATGTTAAATATCATGTAAATTAAGTATGGGTTAATGTCTATACATTAGATAACATGTTTAGGTTTGTAGGGGATTCATTTTGTGTTGAATTGTCGAATGGGAGTTCCAATTTTATGGGGATTTCAATGTCACTGATACACTTTTTTTTATCTAAATTTCTGAGAAATAGGAACTGTCATATGAGATTTTATTACATATCTGAGTTGAATGCTTCATTAAACTGAAACGTGGATTAGTTGTGTCAGGAATTGATCTCCTACCTATTCGAATTCTCTCTTTTAAACTGGGAATGAACTGGGGATGTAGGCATGTATTTGTGATTCACTGTTTACAAACCCGAGACACATTTCTTGTCATTTGGACCCTACACACACACCACTGGGACACTTGTACACTGTAATGAGACACACTTGGCATTGTTAAACCTGAGTTTATGTTACATTTTTTGTACACTATTTTCATACATTTCTGTCACCAGTATTCAAATGCACACACACTTAACTGAACCTGGTTTTACATTCAACTAAGACACTGTCACTTGGTTTCAAACCTGAGAACAATTAGCTCTACACTCTTCTGTACACAGAACACCTACACACACACACATTATTACACTCTCCTGTACACAGAACACCTACACATACTATTACACTCTCCTGTACACAGAGCACTCACACACACATACTGAATCTGTTGATTTTCTGAGATTTTAGGGACTATTTGATAGCAGAGAACACTCACACACACATGCCTACACTCATATACACACACACACACACACACTATTTTCTCCCATATCTTACTGTCAATTTGTAAACCTGAGATTAAATCCTGTTTTCACATGATTAGCTCATTGTTTCAGCTCACATACACACAATATTTGGACATCTTTATACACACATTGCTATGTACACAAGCCCTTTACACTCACACATTCACATGTTCTTTTCTCTCTATCCCCCTCTCTATATATGTAATATGTATAGCTAATGTGTGAATGTGTAAATTGAGATTCATATTGATATATACATATATGTGTATATTGATATATATGTGGAGTGTATGTGTGTTGGCCTATATGTGATTGTAATGCAAATATTGCATTGTCTATGTAGATAATGTTTTCATAGATGTATAGCTTTGTGTATGGCTCATTGCCTATGTAGTTAGCCTATGTCCTATAACCTAGGTACATAGCCTATGATAGTCTTGTGTGGTATTGTGTATATGAAATATACACATGTGTAGAGTCTTATAGACTTGTGTATGGTGTGTACCATCTAGGATAGACTGGTTAGGCCTAGTTAGACTTCTTTGAGTCTAGGTTGACCTAGTTGACCTAACTTTGACTTTTAGTTGACTGAAGTTGACCAGGGTTGACTTTGGTCTAGGATTGACCTAATATCATGTAGACTGCATCATAGTATCTTACTTTATTAGCTGGACATATTGTGACTTGTACTGTTCTGATTAGGAGCCAGACACCACTCCTCAGGCAGTATTTTTCTTCCGAACATTCAGGATAGCAGGCGAGTACATTCTCTGACCGTTTCATACTTGATAGGATTTACATTTACGCTCTAGATTACTTTCCTTGATGCTGTCACGATGTTAACACGGATTGGTACTATATGGATCCCTTCATGAGATGTTATCCCCCTCGGGACCATCGGGTTACAGTATGTCATATGCGTTTCACTTTCATCATGTACTCCGGTGCTTTCACCATTCATGTGTACTCTTGTGATTTATGTACTCTCATGTTCACGGAGCCCTCATGTATACTATCATGTGCACCCTATTATGGGCCTTCATGTGATATCATGTGCAATAACATAACCTATCTGGATCCTTGTGTATTGATTGGGGTACGGGGGAGTATGAATGGTCATATGAACAATTCCAAAGTAGTATACTCATATGTAAACTCTTAGATTACTCACGTGCAAATTCAAGCCGTTCACATGTTTATCTTGTACTCTAAATCACTAGTTCACTGTAGTTCTCTATTTATAGTATCTATTTACATTACAGCTTTCTCTTTTACTTCATGTATATTCTGCAGCGTTTCATGTATCTTACTCTATTGCATAATTATATATCCTGTCACATTATGAACTGCGTAAAATGTACTTTGCTCGCTCCAGTCTTGACTGGACCTGTTAAAATTTTACAGAGGATACTAAGGAGTTCTGTCCCACTTATTACGGAGCAGGCATAGACGACACTCTTGAGCTGGACTCCCAGTAGGATCCAGTACTTTCTGACGACACTATCCCTGTAGACTAGGCTAGTTAGCTAGGCTAGTTCTATTTACTTTCATGTTATGATACATTTGTATATATTGGAGTTGTACTCTGGATTGTGGAGATGTTATCTTAGTTTTCAACTATC
The DNA here is from genome assembly GCA_029216955.1 of Iris pallida. NCBI lineage: Eukaryota > Viridiplantae > Streptophyta > Magnoliopsida > Asparagales > Iridaceae > Iris > Iris pallida. Next base: position 25,832,478 of record JANAVB010008599.1, read on the forward strand.
TCTCTGTCTTGTATTATCATCTGTGGATTCTGAGTTTTATCTATTCTATCGTTTCGTACTTTCTTCCTTAGCTGTGATTGAGTTGTACTTATTTATGTCACCTCCATTCGGAGTGTATAAACTGTACAGGTACCTTATAAACTTTTATATGTATATGACCTAGGACAGCGTTCTACCGCCGACACTGCGGCGTAGGCTGGACGTAACCACGTCTCGTGCCCTTACACTGGGTGCGGGTCATGACAACTTTCTCTCAAGTTTCTTCGAAAGACACTTTTAAAACAATTAGTAGCAGTTGTTGCACATTTTGATATTGAGTTACATCAAATGGATGTCAAAACGACATTTCTCTATGGTAACATTGACAAAATAATTATATGATGCAAGCAGAAAACTTTGTGTCAGAAGACCCAAAGAATATGGTTTGCAAACTGACAAAATCTATTTATGGACTCAAACAGGATTCTCGCCAAAGGTACTTAAAGTTTTACCAGTGATTATCTCGTTTGGTTTTTAAGATAAATACTATTAAAGATTGTGTGTATCACAAGTTCAGTGTGAGTAAACATGCTTTTTTATGTATGTTAATGACATATTGCTTGCCAAAAATGTTATTGCTATGTTATACGAAATTAAAATTTTCTACCAAATAATTTCAGAAGAAATATCTTGGTGTCGTCTCTTTTGTATTAGGAATCTAGATACACCGAGATCGTTCTCAAGGTATTCTTGGATTATCACAAAAGATCTATATCAATACAGTATCTAAAAGATTTGGCATGCAGGAATGAAAACAAGGTGACACCCCTCTCGTTAAAGGAAACAAATTTGGTCTCAATCAAGTGCCCTAAGGTTAGCCTTAAAATTAAGAAAATGCAATAGATTTTTCGTTCATGGTCAGTTGTAGGGAGTCTAATGTATGCTCAAGTATGTACGCATTCGGATATTGCGTACATAGTTAGAATGATAGGCAGATATTTAAGCAAATATGTGATGGATCATTGGGGAGTAGCCAAACTACTTAAGTTATTAATAGAGAACATGAAATTATATGCTCTTTATAGGAGATCGGATAATTTAGGAGATCATAAGGTATTTCGACTCCGATTTTGCTGGATGCCAACACAGCAGGAGATCCACATCAGGTTATGTTTACTTGCTGACTGGTGGATATATTTTGGATGAGTGTCAAAAAGATACTCACAATTTCTACCACCATGGCAGCAAGGTTTATATCATGCCTTGAGGCATCCATTCAGGAAATATAGTTGCAAAATTTTGTCACAAGACTGCGCCTACATGAGGGTGTTGAAAGACCACCCAAATTATGGTGTGACAATAAATCAGCAATATCACTACACCAAAAGAGGGATTTCCTAACACATATTTTTTTTCAATTACTAACAGTTTTTTGCTGTTACGAATTACCAACAGTAAAAAACCGTTAGCAAACTAAAAAACCATTAGTATAAATAGCAAAAACTAAAATTTAATATTAATAAGGTATAGTATTTATTTTATAACACTCTAAACCGTTACTAAATTTATCAAATTTAGAATAAAGTATGTCACATTTGCCTTTTACGTGACATAAGTGTTATTGGGGCATACGCTTTTGCATTTCCCTCATTTCTCATCCCGAGCTTTCCCCAAGCGCTCTCTCCTCATCCTCCTCCCCCCGAGCGACTGGAGAGAACGAGTGCCTCTATTGGTGAAGGTAAAAATCTCTCTTTGTCTGTCTCTCTTTCTCTCTCGATTTCCCTTTTGTTCTCCGTGTGTGTTTTATTTTAGGGCAAATACAATTTTAGGGCAAAATTTTCATCTTCTTATTGTGAGAGAGATTATCGGTGTATTATAATTTATCAATATACCTATGTAAAGAAAGCATTTTTATATCTTTACATTTTTCATGTTTCTTTTGAAGGGGTTGGTCGTGGTGGAATTGCTATTAAAATTATCATTCTCTGTTAAATTCATTTGTTTTTGTGTACTGGAATTTCTGTTAAAATTTTTACAGGGTTTAATAGATGAATTAATCTATGTATATAAATTCTCTTATTTTTCACTCGAGATGTTGTCGACTTATAATTTTTGTTCCACGTAGTTTTTGCATCAGAAGTCGAGTTCTAGAAGAATTATTAAATGAATAACTGCGTTGCGTGGACAAGACATGATACGAATACGTTGAAATGGGCATGCCAATTGATTTTAGCAAGTCTTAGTGTTATTTTTGATTGCCTGTGAGACGGACGCTGCAACACGGATATGCCATCCATCTTCGGAGTGCTATTGCTTCCTAGGTTCTCGAGGATGAGCACTTTATTATCGGTTCAAACTAAAATAAGTGTTCTAGTTTCTCTTGATCAGAAAAGAGGCTACACGAGAAGTAAGGTGGTAATGTTTTCTATATGAAATGAGACAAAAATGAATCACAACCCCATTAATGATTTGGTCTATAGTCCAAATGACCAGTAGCTCCATCCCTAATAGCAAGGATAGCCAATTATCGTTTAATGACTCTAGATGCCATTGGCATGGAAACTAAATTTGTTATGTGTATATCGCTTGGGCACATGATTCTCATATCGACGAATGAACATACTTCTGGTTATGCCAAGGCTGAGTGATTTAGTGTGTGCACATGATCCTCATAGAACTAAATTAGTTATATGGAATGATCATCATATTAACGAAGGATCATAGCAAGGATACCCGTTCTAGGTCAAGGTATCATTTACTAATGTTGCCGATAAGTGTCATTTACTAATGTTTTACCTGTGATGGCGTATACAAGACATATGAAGCACTACTCTCATATGGTCAAGAAAATTCAGTATTACTATCATATGGTCAAATAGTCTCTAATCTTAGAAGAGAAGCAAAATCTACTAATTTGTCTTCCTTTTGGCTTTTGCTTCAAACTTAAAAAGTAACAAGTACAACAAATATACAATTTCCTTACATATCATTGTTAGATAGATATCAAAAGAGCATCTAGCTTATCACTCCCCGATCTCGAAATACGTAAAATTTTTGCTTTTTCCTATGTATGGTATCTGGCACATGTATCTTGATTGCATGTATCATGTATTTGTAACTGGCCATGGCATGAAACAGTATCTCATTGCGGATTAGTATGCCACCCCTTGTCCTTGTCTGGTTGTAGACGTGGCTCACTGCTTCGATGCTAAGATTTTTGGACCGTATTGTGGTTAGGATTTTATTTAATTAATTTAATTAGTTATATCATGCACCATTTAACATGCCATTAGTCATATGGTTAGGTTATGTTAGGGTTAGGGTTTAGTTGAACCAACCCATCCTACTATATATATTCTCTTTCTCTCTCTCTCTCTATCTCTCTCTCTCTCTCTATCTCTCTCTCTCTCTCTCTCTCCTCATTCATTCTCATTTTCATTTTCTTCCACCAACCCACCTAGGCAAGTACATCTTGCACAAATGAGAGACCACTTGCAATTTTTATTTTTTGATATTATTAGTATAGATTGTTTATTTCTTCATCCTCTACAAGTTTAGTTCTTGGAGTTTTTGATTTTAATGGCTAGTTTTGTGTAGATCTAAGTTTCCAAAACTAGGATTTTATGGATTTTTGTGGTTTTGATCTATCAAACTTGGTTGTTTTCGAAAACTAGTTGTTCCATGTTGTATAGAATTTTATTTCATCCAATTTTGGCTTTTGAACTGCCCGATTTTGACTTTGTATGAGGAAGTTACGACCGTTCTTGTGTTCATGGGTTCCCACACACCTTCGATGCTGTCGGGACGATGAATAGTTCTGCGCGCCTGTGTGCCGTACCTCTGTGCCTCGCGCGTTGCGCGTCGTGCACTCTGCGCCTCGTGCGCTGCGCGTCGTGTACTCTGCGCCCTGTGTGTCGTGCCTCTGCACCCTGCACCGTGGAACCGCGTGCTGCATGATTTTACGTCGCGTGCCTGTACGTCGTGCCTCTGCACCGTGCACCGCGTGCTGTACAATTTTTTGCCGTGCACCGTGCCTCTGCGCCGTGCACCCGCAACCTGCACAATTTTTTGTCGCACGCCTGCGCGCCGTGCCTCTGCGCCCTCACGTCGTGTACCCGTTCTCTGCGTGCCGTGGACCCGTTTTGTGCCTGCGCGCCCGCGCTCTTTCTCCGTACGTTGTGCGCCCGTTCGCTGCATGCCGTAGGCTCGTGCCATGAACGCCATTCACCAAATTGTCCCGACACATGGTTTTTTTTGTGTCCATACACCCTCTTTACTTAGCCTGACCCGTTGTACCCATGGCACATGAGACCACGTGACCTAAGCGTCTATTTGTTGGATCTTGCACTTTTAGATTCTCTGCCATGCGCATGACTTGTCCCATGTGCTTGATTTGATGAATTAATATTTTATCTAGTTTTGGATGAGTTTATTGATTTGAGTTTGATTTTATGTCCCGACTATGTATCCTATGTGACTTCTGTGTCACAAGGGGTCCATGTGACTTTCCGACTTGACCATGTTCCTGACTTGGCCGTGTTCCCGACTTGATTACCTGTATACGTGCTGGTATCTTTTCTAAGTGTGTATTGAGATACAATATTAGTGTGCACTGCGGTATTATTAGTGAGTGCACTGAGGTGTGACTCTTCGTGCTAAGCAATCCTTCGTGTTATATGTCAATACATGCATCCTCTCCAGCACAGTCATGGTAATTGGTCAGTAACATTGACGTGGTATATTGAATGTTTGCTTGATGCATTACACTAACATGGATCTATATTTGGGACTCTTTGACCCGAATGTAGAATTATGCTTAAGGTACACGTACTATGGTGCGACATATAGGCGGATGACTATATGACCACGACATGTGATTCCAATATCAATATAGGGTTAATCTAAGCAACTTATATTTGTAGCATCATTGGAGGGAACGGAATCCCGAGATCGTATGTTACCAGCCACCGTAGGCCATGTTCTAACGTGTCGACTGGCCACCACGGATACTGTATAGTCATTCGCACTAGTGGAGTGTAGTATCTGATTAGTGAATGCCGAGCCAGTTCTCTCTATAAGAGAGATAGAACTATTATTGCTTGTCTTAGCACGGTGGCCTTTCGAGAGACCGGTGCATTTAGTGCGTGCTTATATTATATTGGTTCAGCTAGCCTTGCTTGGATACGATACGATCTGAGGATTCCTATATATATGCATTACCGGGATAACCCAAACAAATCATAGGAAGCCGTAGGATTGATTGGCCGCTTGTAAACTGACTTGCTTGTGATATGTTTCTTCTATTAGTAACTGAGAAACATGGATTATCATGGTGCGTGGTCTAACTCATGTTCTTGTTTGGTTGTTGGATTGGGCTATTATGCTGCGATAGGCTATGGACAGAAGTTGCAACCAGAAGCCCTTAACCTGACCATGGTTATAGGATGTATCTTATCCCGGTACGATATTGACACCGTTTGTCCTTGTTTGAGTGTAAGGGTGCCTTGTTGTCTCGATGATATGGTATAAGCTTATAACTCTTGAACCATGTCTTAATTTACTCATTGGGTTTTGTCTTATTCATTATGTGCCCCCTTGTGGTACTTGTTATTCGGGGCCTGACTTCGCTGGTTTTGTTTGGCCAGATCTCATAGCAGCGCTAGAGGATCCAACCTTCTATTCGAACAATGGTACACACCAAGAGTATGGGCGCCAGGGACCATGAGTGGATTTCTTCTTCGCCGCTCTGATATCTTCATTTTGTACTTGGCATTTAGCCACCGGCTCCCGTTTAGCCAGCTGTTCTAGACATTAGTTTCCTTTTACATAATTGTAATTAAATCAGACTGCAGCTGACTACTATTATGTTCTATTGACTCTCGGTACTAACTCAATATTTTGTGTAGCTACACTCATGAATCATTTTGATGAAGCGTCGGGAACGCCTTACTGCTTTATCTTATATGATCATTATTATTGCTTCTTGGTTGATTGATTGAGACATATATGCTCTGTGAGATCATAGGAGACCTGATTATAGCATGCACCCCCTAGTCTCTTGACAGCCATAATCGTCGTATGACATTTTCACACCTCATACGGGATAGTTGGCCTAGTTCGTCTCTATATTTTGGTACTGGGACGTGACAAGGTTTTAGTGGTGGCCCATGTAGGTCTGTTTTTCAGACTTGTGGGGTGTTGCGATTATAGGAGTCTCAATCAAAACATGTTCCCCTTGATATCCTAATTCGTCTTCTCTTTCTTCCACCTCGATTGCTAACTTGATTATCATCCTCGATCCCTTCTCATCCAGTATTTTGATACATTGTATCATTTTCCTTAGGGGCACATCGTTCTCGGCTATTGGAGAAGCCTGTAGTGCCCCGCTTTCGATAGGCGATGGACTTCATAATATGCTTGCACCGAGTCAGATCGATCGGGAGCTTAGATGGCCATTTGACTCGATCGCTGAGCTTGGTAAACGATAACACCTTGTGGCATCGATCAAATCGATTTGGACGGATGTTACGAGAATCGATCCAACTAATGGAACGACTTCTGTTGGAATAAGTCCTAGATGCAGCGGGCTGCGTCTCGACGAGCGAGCTCTATATAAGAGTCCCTTCGACGGGACCAGACCGTTGTATGGTTTTCTTGGAGCTTTTGCCGCTTGGTTTTGATGAAGTGCTTTCTCGTCATTTTTTGAATGCAATATATGAATTTCGAAGTGAAGGAATAAAGTATGAATCCTAACTAAGTGTTGGTGCCATTGCAGGAGCTCGTGTAACTAAAGCTTGAACGTTGCGAAGCGCTTCGACGGTCGGCACGATCAAAGAACTTGGTGGGTGATTCGGCCCCTTCTTTTCTACTCTGTCCAACAAACGAAATTCCTTAGCCTTGAATTCATTCAAATCGACGATGCCAAGTTAAATGCATGCCAATCCACTAAGGTCAAGAACTCGGGAAAAACGTATCGATTTAGAGTAATCTACTCTGAAAAATACAAGTTTCTCACATAAATGAGAAAGTTTAAGGTTCTAGTAAAAAGATAGACTATTTCACGTGCTGCAAAATAATATGAAACGTCGATCGTAGGTTATGATGTCTCGGGCAATTTGGTGCCTATGGGATGCTAAATCGGGAGTACGACTTTGGAGAAAATAAATCGTTGCATGAGTTGGGAGAAATGATAATGCCGTTCAATACTGTTCGCACTATATAAAACTGTTCGCATATATTAAACTGTTCAAGCATTGGCATGGTCATGGACAACTTGTGCACAAGTTTGATTTTCCTCGAATCGGTATTCGGGGCATCAGAATCGAATCGACCTAGGGGAATGAATAATCGTGCTTCGGCACTGATGTATTGCGGAACCGTCAGTCAGGCTTGCAACCTAGACTGAACGGGCCAAAATGCCGTTGAGATAGTCCCAAGTGGTGTGTAACACCAGTGACCGCGCATATAAGATAGTAGGATAGTAGCATGCTCACATATTGTCTTATGCAGGTAGTAAGTATTATCTCTGTTTTTATGCAGGGACGAGCACGGCCGTGGTAAGAACGGTAAATAATCGCTATGTTACTGTATGCTTTATTACTTCAAAGATGGCTATTGATATGAACTGAATTCATTTAGTTCTAAATAGAAAGACAACTCTAAATCATGCCTACCTTAACAATCAGAGTCAATTTAGACGAGTGGGTTCGTCTCGTCCACTTAGCAAGTGTTCTAATCCCCTCCCCCAATTTCCCAGGTGCGGCGGGAGCTCTAAACTGAAGCTGAAGTGCAGAGAGGCGTTTTGAAGCTCTTCCTATACTGAAGTATTTTGAAGCCAATTCAATCGAATGCTTATGTATAAAGGGGCGAATGTATGGAACGACAAGTGTTAGTTCAGGCAGCTTATCGAGTATGTTTCTTTTTGTTTTCAATCAATGTAGCCGCAACGGCATCCAATGTATTTACGACTTGCATTTCGTTGCAAGCTATGAATGAAAAGCATATTTCTATCTTCCTATACTGCATCTTAGTTTTATGTGATTTGTGAAGTTTCAACTTGGTATTTCAATATAATAATCAACGTAACGTTCTTGCCTTATACGAGTGCAATTCCAGACTCGTACGGCATCACGCCTTAGCGAGGACGGTCGATTCGGCAAAATAACACCAGGAACGAACGGCTTGTCGACTCGGGGCGTGACAAATTGGTATCAAAGCACAGTTATGTTTTCTCGAATTTTTGAAAGATGTTTCATTGTTAGAATGTTTATTGCGATCGCTCGATTGAATGCTTGTCGACATGCTGCGTGAAATAAAAGTTTCATACAGGTAAGCCCGTAGATATTTTTGAAAAATACTAACGGGTTTACTCTAGTTTGTAGGAATGACTAAGAAAAATAAGAACAATCCCGGCACAATAACCCAAACCGTGGATAGTACGTTGAGCTCAAAGAGTACTGGCCCTAGCGAGATGACCATAGAGAAAATGCTACAGTTAATGGAGCTGCAGCAGCAACAGCTTCAGATGCAAATCAAAACCCAATTTGATGCACAGCAGAAGCAAATGGACGACCTAACGCAGATCGTAAGCAAGATGGTAGGCAATACCAAAGCAATGGTCGTGGTACCCGAGGAGAGGAAAGATGTTCAAGATAAAGACGAGGAAGAAGCTCAACCGCAAATGATAAATTCTTCTTCCTTGTTCAAAGAAAAGGAGTTCTGCAAGATGAATCCACCAAAATTCAATGGCCGAGTAGAGCCTGATGTGATAGTGGGGTGGCTCGCGAAAATTAAGGATTTATTTAATCTGCTTAGCATTGAAGGGTCCCAGAGGGTAACATGTGCGACGTTACAGCTACAACTGAGGGCTTACGACTGGTGGACAGCTAAGAAACAGAAAATCTACGAAGCTGATACCGACACCACGATTTTCTGGAAAATGTTCAAGGAAGCATTTCTTGAGCAGTTCATTCCTCGCGCCGTCCGTCGTAAAAAAGAAGATGAGTTTATGATGTTGCGACAAGAAAATATGTCAGTCGAAGATTATGACTCGAGCTTCTCGAAACTGGCAAAGTTTGTCGGCGCCTTCCTGTCCAACAAGGAAGCATGGTGTGAACGCTTCCAACAAGGCCTAAATGACGAACTGCAAAGGGACGTCATAAATCAAAGGTATCGAACCTACCGCGAGTCCTACGATGTCGCTCTCGATAATGAGCCTGTCTTTGGCTGTTTGTCGCATAGAGCCGTGCCTGTCGTCCGTAACCACTTCAACAAGCGTCCTAACGACGCCGGAGGATCGAGAGTATCAAAACATCCGAACACATTTGATAACCGGGGCCATGACGGACAATACTGCAGCAGATACGGTAGGCGTGGGCACCGACCCACCGATTGCATCATGAGATCTTGCTACAAGTGTGGCAAGGTAGGCCATATAATTACATATTGTCCGAAAAATGTTCCGAATCAACACAACCCACCAAGGAACGTTCCGAATCAACATAAAACGCCTATACTACAAGGAACAATGCGGTGTCCGTCAACCCGCAGAATCAACGCCATGGAGCTCAAGGCCGAGTTTATGCATTAACTCGAGATGAGGTGTTCGCGTCCGATACTGTTGTAACAGGTTTATTACTCTACAAAAATATACCTGCTCGAGTACTATTCGATTCGGGTGCGACGCATAGTTTTATATCTGCTGATTTTGCAAAAGAAAATAAAATAACCATGCAATCACTAGATATAAATATTAGCGTTAGCACTCCGTCGGGAGTCGATATGCCTGTGAACTTTATTTGTAGGGATGGCCATATTTGCATCGGGGGAAGAAATCTATCCTTGGATGCCGTCGTACTAGACATCAAAGAGTATGACATAATCATGGGCATTGATTGGTTTGGCGCTTGTCATGCAACGATCGAGTGTGCGGAGAAAAGAGTGGTGTTTCGTCTTCCTGGCGAGACAGTGTTCTCATATTCGTGCGGTACGCTCTCGAAGACGGAAATGATGGTGTCGGCAATCTCGGCGAGGCGTATGTTGCGTTCCGACTGTGCGGGATACTTGGCATCAGTTCGAAACACGCGGAAGGATAATACAAACAAAATACAGACTGATGTTGTGGCAGATTTTCTCGATATTTTCCCTGATGAGACACTACCAAAATTTGTCGATTTAGCGACGACCAGATCCGTCGCCCGTCCGACGGAAATTTCTATTAGCGCCCGATCACTGACGGGTCTTGGCCAAAAAAAATTGTCAGCAATCAGCTCGTCGCTAATAAAGGTCCGTCGCTACGTAGTCGTCAAGCGACGGAATAACGACGGCATTTCGACTTCACAATACGAAGCATTAGCGACTACTTTTCGACGGACTTTCGTCCATTTCAAGTATTAAATACTGAACTGTGTAGACAATAGCGACGTAATGGTCCGTCGGTAAACCGTCGTAATAGCGTATCAGAGTGTATCGTTCCGTCGCTATTCCGTCGATCGCCGTCGATAACAAAGGATGGATTAGCGACGGTAAACTGACGGATTATCCGTCGACCAGGTTCTGGAAATGCTTGGCATTTCCAGAACCATGGCGACGGATGATTCGTCGCTATTCCGTCGATCACTGTCGCTAACAAAGGACGGGTTAGCGACGGAATACTGACGGATTATCCGTCGACCATGTTCTAGAAATTCTTGGTATTTCCAGAACCATGGCGACGGAAAGGTCGTCGCTATTCCGTCGAACTATATACCATCAGAACGTTGCCGACGGATATTCCGTCGACCACCCGTCGCTACCTGAAAACATTTTCAAATCTCCAGTTAGCGACGGATTTGCCGTCGAACAGTAGTCGAAAACTGGAAATATTCGTCGCTAATCGGTCACTAGTCCGTCGCTAACTGAGATTTTTTTGAAAAAAATTACAGCGCTTTCATTGTTCGCAAAAATATGCATAAACCAAACCAATATATAATGCACACCAATTATCCAACAATCACATAGACCAAATATATAATGCACACCAATTATCCAAGAATCACATAGACCAAATATGCACATACGAATTTAATGCACACCAATTATCCAAGAATCATATAGACCAAACCAAATTAATATAAAATAGACATCAATTATCCTGAAGAGTAACCTAATATCCATCGTTATAATCCGATCATAGCACAAATATTCCAAAATTCCCACAAATATTCCAAAATTTCTACAAATATTCCAAAACACATAAGAAAATTGACTTTGGCCTCAACAAAGACCGCAAGTCAGACGATGAATCCTCACAGCCAGGGATCATAGTTGCGTTGAGGCATGTACCATTCTATCAGCCACTTTGCATACGAAGGCTCAATCTGGTTGAGGTCTTCTGTAGGGACAGGAGGGTCGGTCCCGATGCTACTACTCTCTGACGGTGGCTCCTCCTTAACTTCAAGCTTGGGAGCAATCTCTTCCCTGATGGTCATCTGTTCTTCCTTGACCTCGACCTTTGGTAACACCTCCTCCTTAACAGTCACCGGCTCTTGTTTGACAACGAAAACTTCCTCCGTGTCGACCTCCAAGGGTTTCTTGCCTCGGCCCCTTCCTCGACTAGCAGCACCACCTCGACGAGTCCTAGGAGCCATCTCTCTGACAACAAATTTATTTATATAGGGTAAAGAAATTTACTCAAATTATAAAAGTTGCGACGTTGGTTTTTGGCGTTCATCATCATTAGAGGGAGCTGCACTGGAAAAGTTGTGACGTTGGTAGCATGAGAGAGTAAAAATCTGTATCACAAGACTAACAGAATTACTATGTAATCATGTACTCACCAATAACCGGATGTAACTGGAGTCGTTGGGCCTATCGTGTAGTAATTGGTGGATCCGCTGGTATAGGCCGGATGTACCTAGTATCTAGTGTATCAGATTAGTATCGGTCTATCGGTTTGGTATATGACGTATCAGATTGGTATTGGCCTTAACAAATTGGTATCGTCCTATATCCGATATGTACATGTATCGGCCGTATAGCTAGGATTCATATTGGCCTTATCGATTTGGTATCGGTCATATCCAATAGGTATCGACCGTGTTGGATTAGTATAGACCATTTCGGATTAGTATCGTGGAAGGTTTAGTAACAACTGTACTTGGATTTCTCTCTTCTCGAGCTAGAATACCATTGCAAGAGAGTCACCAGATCGTGATTGGCCAGTTACAGTAACAGAAAAGCAAGATTGAAAAGAAAGTATGTATGTTCTGTAACTGGCCAGCTACGCTCTCGTGACTCTCTTGCAATGGTAATCTAGCTCTAGAAGAGAGAAATCCAAGTACAGTTGTTACTAAACCTTCCACGATACTAATCTGAAATGGTCTATAATAATCCAACACGGTCGATATCTATCGGATATGACCGATACCAAATCGATAAGGCCAATATGAATCCTAGCTATACGGCCGATACATATCGGATAGGATAATACCAATTCGCTAAGACCAATACCAACCGATACGGCCCATACCAAAATGATAGATCGATACTAATCCGATACGATCAATACTTATAAGTACCTACGGTCCAGGAGGTTGATCCGCTAGTACATCCATGTATGATCAACGAAGTAACGATCTATTTCAATTTGGATGTGAAAATCTGTATCGTAAGACAAACTAAACATAATCAGTTCTATTTTACATGCTTAATTGCCAAGTATGGGAACGAATGGCTCAGAACACAACCCAAAATTTATTCTAGCATACATTAGTGTGAATCATCTATGTTCTGTACATATGGTGTAGTATATGTTCTTATCGTATCTAGTATCTGAAGAATGTAACAGAATCAAGATGAACTCACATAATGTAATACTAAGACATCATCTACTACTATATAAGATATAGTGATAGGTTGTCATATCATCATTGCCGAGGGATGAGGGTCGGAGAACAAATACCGCTCGAGTGAGCTAAAGGCATGCAGCCACTTCCCTCCCTCCATTCACCCTCTCCCTCTCTCACGCTATTAACGTCACAACTTTTCTACCTCAAGTTCTGATCAAGCATCTTCCTTCTCCTCTCCTCCACTATGGCTCTGGACCCATCTGCTCCTCCCTACTTCCCTGCTTCTTATTTGACTCTCTCAGCCACATATGATATCCATCTCAAGTGTAGAGTCGGGGGAGAAAAAGTGGGCAGGAAGAGGAGGGGGAAGCAGCACAGCCGGCGGCATGACCCGGAGGAAGTACAGAGGTTTTCTTCAACATCCGTAGGAGAACTATAAGGATATATCTTTTCATAACATATCACCTTGTCAAAGACCCTTAATGTGACAACCATGTTACCGCGGTGTCGGAAGACTAACATGTCATAATTTTCTAAGTCAAGTGTTTTGACATAATCCTCCAAACTCTTTTCTGCTATATAGTAATGCAAGATTACTACATAGGAGGAAAGAGTTGGGAGGATTATGTCAAAACACACAGCTTAAAAAATTATGACATGTTAGTCTTCCGACACCGCGGTAACATGATATTCATATTAAGGGTCTTTGACAAGGTGACATGTTGTGAAAAGATATATCCTTATAGTTCTCCTACGGATGTTGAAGAAAACCTCTGTACTTCCTCCGGGTCATGCCGCCGGCTGTGCTGCTTCCCCCTCCTCTTCCTGCCCACTTCTTCTTCCCCGACTCTACACTTGAGATGGATATCATATATGGCTGAGAGAGTCAAATAAGAAGAAGGAAAGTAGGGAGGAGCAGATGGGTCCAGAGCCATGGTGGAGGAGAGGAGAAGAAAGATGCTTGATCAGAACGGATGGCTCAGAACACAACCCAAAATTCATTCTAGCATACATTAGTGTGAATTATCTATGTTCTGTACATATGGTGTAGTATATGTTCTTATCGTATCTAGTATCTGAAGGATATAACAGAATCAAGATGAACTCACATAATATAATACTAAAATATCATCTACTACTATATAAGATATAGTGATAGGTTGTCGTATCATCATTGCCGAGGGATGAGGGTCGGAGGACAGTCAATTTTATCTACGACTACATAGTTTCTGCCTCGCTAGTCGAATGGCTGCAGGGACTATGTCCTGATCACCATGTCGTACCGTAGATTAATGCAAATGGAGCTAGAAATATCCGTCGCTAACCGGTCACTAGTCCGTCGCTAACTGAGATTTTTTTGAAAAACAATTGCAGCACTTTCCCTGTTCACAAAAATATGCATAAACCAAACCAATATATAATGCACACCAATTATCCAACAATCACATAGACCAAATATATAATGTACACCAATTATCCAAGAATCACATAGACCAAATATGCACATACGAATTTAATGCACACCAATTATCCAAGAATCATATAGACCAAACCAAATTAATATAAAATAGACATCAATTATCCTGAAGAGTAACCTAATATCCGTCGTTATAATTCAATTTATCTTTAAGTATGAGAACGGATGGCTCAGAACACAACCCAAAATTTATTCTAGCATACATTAGTGTAAACCATCTATGTTCTGTACATATGGTGTAGTATATGTTCTTATCATATCTAGTATCTGAAGAATGTAACAGAATCAAGATGAACTCACATAATGTAATACTAAGACATCATCTACTACTATATAAGATATAGTGATAGTGTTTTCCATAAATAAATTCACTTTGTTTATTTTGTATCTGAGAAAATTACAACTGTAGGAATCTAATCTAGAAGACGATTACTTTATCCCTTGGACGATGCGATGAAGAAGACTCGAACTTTGAAGAACTTGGACAGCAACTGGGCAATCTCTCTGTTCTCTCTGAAATTGACTGTGTCCCTGATGAAGATGAAGAAACTCTCTTTTATAGAGTTTAGGATAACTGTCCTTAAGCATACGCTCAGGTAGTTACTTGACGTGTGCATAACTGCAGGGACGCGTGGCAAATTCTGATGGAGACACATTAGCGTGCGGTTGAAAGTAGTGGAGGATATTCAGGAGAGATTGATGGCATGAATGCCACGTTGCATAACTTCTGAAGAAGTGGATAACTGAGTATAGGACACGTGAGAACGTGTGTTAACTGCTCATTGAAAATTATTCTGGACATAACTGCTGTGATACGCTGCCTTGGAAGAAGAGTCATACGCTAGCTTTGAAGGCACATGTCTTGCATACGCTTACTTGGACAGCGTAGAACCATATAAAGCTGATACGCTCACATTATTGACAGGGAGTCGTATGGAAACTATACGCTCACTTGTCAAGGAGTCGTATGGAATCCATACGCTCACTTGGTTGAAAAGAAGTCGTATGAGATCCATACGCTCACTTGTTTGAGAAGGAGTCGTATGAGATCCATACGCTCACTTAGTTGAGAAGGAGTCGTATGAGATCCATTCGCTCACTTAGTTGAGAAGGAGTCGTATGAGATCCATACGCTCACTTAGTTGGAAGGAGTCGTATAAGAAATAAGTAGACACGTGGCATGTTTGAATAAGTAGACACGTGGCCATCATCAATCTTCTTTGATACGCCATATCTTCCAATAACTGACAAAATCTTTTCGAGCGTCGTGACTGCGGATATGATGGCTGACAGACTGTCAAAACTGACAGTAATGATGGCTTTTACATTTATGAGAAATGCTGAGCTGTCCTCGTAAAAGACAAAACCGACTCTTCGAAAATATATACGATGGCTAGTCTCCATTGGACAGCTGTCTTTGCACGAAAGACAAAGTGTCAGATTCATCCTTTATTAAATATATGCTGTGCTATTATCTCAGAAAATAATAAAATATTTACTGAGCGTACGGCCTTTGGATGAGCGTATGGCCTTGATTGAGCGTATGGCTTTGAGCGTATGACTTGGACTGAGTCTTATGTCAGCGTGTCATAATTTTCACACCCTACAAGACCCCCTTCAAAGTTTTCGAACTTTATGAATTTTAAAAGTTCGAAATTACTTTGAACTTTAAAGTGAGAATAAGTCCTGACACGCTGGCATGAGTTTGTTATCTTTCTCAATATCAGTGCAAATCTTTAGGGATTTTGTTTAAAGAATATCCGCCGTTTGAACTACTTTCTTTCTTCTATAAATAGGTCTTCCAAAACCTATTTTATTTCTTTACCAGAGCTTTTGCCTTCGAGAGAGAAAAGAGCTTTCAGAAACTCAAGATCTTTCTTCTTCTTCTTCGTCTTTAACTCCATCTCCATTAATGGCACCCAAGATTGATGCTGCTGCGAAAGGAAAGGGGAAAGCCCCTGAAGAGTCATCTCATCCTGCCGTCGACACTGCCACTACCAAGAAGACGGCTAGTCAGCGTGTTTCACGCAGTGAACGGCCGTTGAAACCTCTTTATGGTGAGGACGAAGATGATGAACAAATAACTATTCCCTTTTTAGGGCTCTGGTTAGAACAAAACTCAGAAAACGTATCCCTCTTTAGGGTCAATACATCAGCAAATACGCTTCCCTCTTTAGGGTTTAGCCGTATTCCATGTTTTTCATTTTTACGAAAAATATGTTTGGAGCGTATATCTGTAAGATACGCGTATTTTTGATAGAGATATCAAAATACACTATCTTTAAAAAGAATATGCTATGGCAATTTGTCCCATTGAGATACGTTAACTCCTGTGTTTAGCGTAAACTTTTGATGATCATCTTGTCAACCATACGCTGATATGCTCAAACTGATCATAAACTGAACTTTAAAAACCATTCACTTAAGATAAAATCTGTTATACGCTTAAAGAAAACTAAGCGTATACTGAACCTTGAGTCTGCCATACGCTTAAAGAAAATTGAGCGTATACTGAGTCTTGAGTCTGTCATACGCTTAGTAAAAACTGAGCGTAAGTTGAGCTATATGCTTAGTAAAACTGAGCGTATGTTGAGCTGTACGCTTAGCAAAAACTGAGCGTATGTTGAGCTGTACGCTTAGTAAAAACTGAGCGTATGTTGAGCTGTACGCTTAGTAAAAACTGAGCGTATGTTTAAACTTTATCATCTCTTGACATTGAAGATTTCTAATATTTTATTCTTCATTTGCAGTGGATATTCTGGCTCAGGAAGCAGAATTTGAAGGAAGTATGGGAAATAATTATAGAAGTGATTTATCACATGTTCGTTTTCCCCAATTTGACGGACCTTCCACTAGAATAGCTCTGTTGACCAATCAGGAAGATGATACTTTGCTGAACCTGAAGAGTGGATTGCCGTTACAGAGTGTAGATGGTGTTGCCTATTTGAAGCCAGCATTCCTTTTTGGAGATGCTATTGACATAAATTCCTAGCCTGCTCTGGACAAAGTATCATACAGTTACTATAGGGATGGTGATGTAAATCAGCCTATGTATTTGACTGGTTTGACAAAGAGTATCAACATAGCCCGTTTATTCCATTCGGGTCAGCAAAGACAGATGAAGTGGGATATTACTCCATCCCGACAAGCTAAGGCTGGGTGGATTGGATATCGTCAAGGAAGGTTCCGCAGTGGTACTGAACCATATGTCACATCTTTGCGAGGACTGTTACCTGCCACCATCCCTCCTGAGGACTCAGCACTGCTGAAGCCAGTCAGAGTCCCAATTTTCGCCAACGAATTTGTTCAATTGAAGAATGCCATCTACCCAAAACAGTCAATGAGGCTGACTGGTCTAGTAAATCCAGAGAACACTAGATGGACTGCTCTAGTGAGATGGATTTTGCAGAACTTCGGTGCACAGTTGAAGGCGATAGGTTTATATGATGCCATTAAGTGTACTGCTTATGGTTTCAAACCAAACCTGGATCTGTTTTTGGCATTAGCGGAGAGATATAACTATCGGACCGGCACCTTTATGACCCCAAAGGGCGAGATGGGATTCGTCCTTCATGAAATGGCATATATATCTCAGCTACCAACGGCAGATTTGCCATATGAAGAATATATCCCTTTTGTTGACGAAATAAATAAGATTTCTGCAGCCAACCCACTAATTCTTTATGTATTTGAAGAATTAATGTGTCATTACAGCATCTGAAAACTTTTTATAAGGGACAAGGTGGAGAGGGGGACTCCAATTGTTATTCTTCGAAGTGGATGGCTTATTTATTTCAAGGCCGCACTGACAAAGTCTAAAAGAAGAAAAAGACCGAACAGTATGTCGATAAATTCAAGCCTTTGAGTCAAGCCGAGATTAACAGATTAATCTGGGAGACTAATCATGATGACATTGTCGTCGAAGAAGACATTGACAGCTACAAGGCCGGTGATAGGTTAGAAACCTATATTAAACAAGGTGGCCGAGAATTGTCCGTTGAAGGTCATCTGGCCGGTTTCATATCTCTTTGGCTGAGGAAGTTCGTAGTCCCTGGCACCTGTTCGGCAGACAGGATGCACAGAGGCGTCGTCTTCGCAGCAGTCCGGCTAGTTTTTGGGTATAAGATGGATCTATTAACGGCAATGACCTGCCGTCTGAATGCCGGATTAAGGGCATACACAGATAGGATGTTCGAATTGGCACGGAAGAGCCTGATGTCCTTTCCTCGGGTAGAAATGCCCTTTACATACTTGTTTGGATGGCTGCTTCTTCATTTTGAATCTCTGATGAGTGCTGGGATGGCTAGGCCAGATGACACTTTTCTTGAAAGGTACAAGCACATACCGAAATGGAGATATGATACTTTAACCGATTGCAGAACCATCTTGAACAGGGGAGAACTATGGAGCTTCACCTGTGTTCCTCCCCCTATTGGTTATGAGACCATGCCCGGGAGATTGATTGACGGCGTTGGTGCTAATGAGTTGGATGATGTCCAACATGAATGGCTAAAGAGAATCAGGCCATCTCATTTAATTTGCCGCCGTGACAACATCACATATCTAGAGCCATATCTTCCGAGCAGATTTGCTCGTCAATTTGGTTACGATCAGTTGCATGTGGGTAATGCAACGACGTGTTTTGCTCATCAAGGCGGGTTGGTTGATGGTGCCAGAGCTTGGCTATATTACATTGCCAAAGGTACAGGGGCTACCTTTTCTATGCCAGATCCGGTCAACTATCGAAGATGAGCTAAGATATTGGCGTCCTATGCCAGATTTTATGTATCAGCTAATACCTTTGATAAAAAATTTAGCATCTTAGGTAAAAGCTTTATTCATGTTGAAAAGAAATCAACCAAATCCGCCTTGCCTAGGGATTGTCACGACAAAGAAGATCCTCTGGCCACCGATGAAGTTGATGATGATGTTTTGGAAACTTTCTTCTCTGATGACCTTCATCAACCATTGCATGTGCCTATCGGGAGTGATGAAGAAAGTATATCTATTGACAATACCCCGAAGAGGAAGAGGAGTAAAGGTGCTGCGGGTCCTGCCGCAAAAAGAGCTACTCGAGCAGAAACTCGAAGTCGCGGAGGAATTACTATTCCCGGGAACTCTCCTGTTTCTGAATGAGCCAGAGATGTTGATGAAGCAGGTAGTGATCCAATAGACAATTATTCTACTGTTCCTTTAACCAGAAGAATAGGAAGGAAAGTAATAGTTTCAAAAACTAAATCCGTAATTTGTCTGGATGCAGAGAGTCCCACCGATCGTGCTACGCGATTGGCTGCAGAAAAGCAAGCTTCTTTTGATTTCTCTGTAAAGACAGAAGAAGAAGAGATTCCTGAAACTGCTGGGTCTTCTAGGCCTTCTGATATAGGCTCAGTTCCACCAATGGTCGATGATGCGCAAGAAATTAGTCAACCTGCGGTAGAGGCCGAGCATCGGACTGAAACGGCTAATGACTTACTGATTTCGGGAGAATCAGTGAAGGAAGCCACTCCTCTCAATCCAATTGTTGAAGCTTCAGAGAGCGAACAAGTCGACTATGAACCGTCGTCGCATTCGTCTGGAGAAGAAGACATGGAGATAGACGATGAGTCACCGTCTAAAACACCAATCGATGTACTGAAGACCATCGGTCAACACTCAGGGTTGACACCAGAGCTGGAGAGGCTTCTGGAAATTGAAGTTCAAATTCCGAGTACTTCTGGAGCGGGAAGCAGTGAAATAAATCCCGTGTCAGAAAGTACCCTGAACAGACTAAAAACCGGATTGAATGATCCGAAGGAGACTGAATATGAACCAACTCCAGGTAATATTTTATTCATCAAAGTTTTGTCTTGTCTCTGCTTTATTTATCTTTTGGTTTTGATCATGCTTCTTTTATTTCAACAGCTGTAGGAACTGCACCGGCTATGAGTTCTACTCAAGCCCCAGTTGTTCAAACTGAAGTGGGTGAGGGGAGTTCCCATCTGCCGAGTTCTCCAAAGGCACTAACTTCAGCTCCAAGAATAGAAGCTCCTCCTGCTCCTTCCCCTATTATTGCAGCGACTCCCAGTTTTGACACAGGGATAGCAAAAGTCATGGGGATGTATTCAGATATTATTTATACATATCTGGATACATATTCGAGGTGACTCATGAAAGATGAGACTATGCCCTTTTCGAGTCTTCGAGAAGCGACTAGTTTCCCACGTTCAGCCTTGAGACAATCTGGTTATGAGGCTCAATGTGTCTTCTTTGAACATCTCCTGAATGATTTAGAAGCCAACATCCAAATATACTGGGAGACTAAAAAGGAGGATATTGAATCTCTGACTGCAGCTGAAATTTCTCAATTGGAGAATGAAGCTCAAGCTCAGCATATTGCTCTGACAGAATTCCTTGCTCAATCTTCTAAAGAGTTAATGGCAAAAGACGAAGAAATAATAAGTACTCGTCAGAATATGGAGCGCTTAGAGAAGGATGAAGCGTCAAGATCTGAGGAGCTTAGAAAATTGAGGGAAGAGCTAGCTCGTATTCAGGAGCAAATTGCCTCTGTGGAGAAAGAACAATCAAAGATTGCTGCTGATCATCAATCTGAAGCTGAACGCTGTCAAATTTTACAGCAAGAGCAAGAATTAATGCAAATCAATCAGATTGAAGAAACCAATCGCCGTAGTTCTATTATTGTAGAATATGATCAACGGAGGATTGGAATTGAAACATCAGAGCGAATAAAGGAAGCTCATGATGAGAAGATGAATAATGTAATCATTCGTATTCAGGAGATCATTACACCTCCTAAATAGTTCTTTTATATTTTTCATGTACTGAAATGTTTTTTTGAAATCCAATTGTAAGCAATGTTTTGATTCTGATTAAAGAAATGAACATCTTGGCTTGATTTCAATTCTGTGGATGACACTTTTGTAGAAAATATGTTCAGAGGTAAATAATACATGACATATTTCAATAGAATAGAATATACAAATAAACTTTGCAACTCTATCATGATATTAAACCAAAGATTTTTTTTTAGTTTAATACTGATTAGAGAAAACAGAATTCAGATATAAAGATATCTTTGAATTATATTTTCCATGATCTTTGGACTCGGAAATCAAAAGACGAGATATCATTTTCCTAAAAATATGATACATACTGAGATAGAAAATTCAGAGGTAATATGGACATAATTTTCTATATAAGATCTTTATTAAAACCACTGGGGATCTAATAAAACAAAATATCAAATTCTCTGGGAAGATGATACATGGTGGAATATCAGTTTCCTCTGGGGATAACGATATCGAAATAACTTTTGTAAAGAAGAATTTTATATTTGCTGGGGAATGATGAAAATATTATACATAATATTTCTTTAAGAATTTGCCATTGATAGGTATCATCATGACTTTTCCATCCATAGAGGCAAGCTGGTATGCTCCGTTAAAGAAGACTTTGTTTACTACGAATGGGCCTTCCCATTTCGCATCAAATTTGCCTTTGCTCATATGTGTCATGGTCATAGGACGTCTGACAGTAAGGACCAGTTCTCCCTTCTGATATGCTCTAACTTTGACTTTTCGGTTAAAAGCCTTTGAGATTCGGGCCTGATACAGCTCGATATTTTGTTGAGCATACAATCGTTTTTCATCTAGAGCTTCTAACTCTTGAAGTCGAAGACGATCATTGTTTTCTGTTGTCAGTTCATTGGAGATTGCAATTCTCAGAGAAGGAATCTGGATCTCAAGGGGAAGAACAGCTTCACACCCATATACTAAAGAGAAAGGTGTACATCCGGTCGCATTGCGAATTGTGGTGCGGTAGGCCCATAAATATTCACCAAGCTTCTCGCTCCAGTTTCGTTTGTTGGAAGAAACGAACTTTTTCAATAATTTGATGATTGTTTTATTGAAAGCTTCTGCCAATCCATTAGCTGCTGGATTATATGCTGTAGAAGCTAAATTATTAATCCGATGATCGTCGCAGAATCGAGTAAATTTCTGACTGACGAACTGCGGTCCGTTATCATGGATAATACGCCGAGGAACACCAAATCGATAGATAACATGATGTTTGACGAAGTTGATAACACTAGAAGTTTTAACTTCAGATAACGGGATTGCTTCAGCCCATTTGGAAAAGTAATCGGTTATTGCTAAAATAAACCGATGTCCTCTTGATGATGGTGGGTTGATGGGACCAATGACGTCCATGCCCCAAGCTTCAAAGGGCCATGATGTCGCTGTTGGGTGTAAGAATTCTGACGGTTGATGTATAAAGTCTGCATGAATTTGACAGGCTTTACATTTCCGAGCATATTGAATAGCGTCAGCCACCATCGTGGGCCAATAATAACCTATACGTCGGATACGCTCTTGAAGTTTAGGACCTGGTTGATGAGCTCCGCAAACACCATCATGTGCTTCACGGATTATCTGTTGTGTTTCTTCACCAGCAATACATCGGAGGAGAAGACCGTCGTAAGACAGACGATATAATGTTTTCATCGTATGATTATAATAGAATCTGAGAGATCGACGTCGAATAGACGCTGCTTCACTCGGATTATCAGGAAGTATATCATACAAAACAAAATCTAGAAACGGGCGTCTCCAGTCTTCAATTATGGCTTCTGTTTCATTAGAAAAGACATATTCTATAGTAGAATCGGAAAAAGACGAGGATATTTTGTCAAACTTTAATCCAGCATCAAAGTGGAAAGAATCTTCGTCTGGTTTATAAGGAAAAGCCAAAGCCAAATTATTCTCAACACAGAATAGTTCTCGGTTATAAACCACTATCACTTGCTGACGTCTGATTGGTATAGCTAATACAGCAGCAAGATTAGCTAAAGCATCAGCTTCTGTATTATAGGCTCGTCGAACATGTTCAATAAAGAAACCTTCAAAAGATGAGGCTATAGAGAGTGCTGCTCGATGATAAGGTATCAAATCCTGGTGACGGACTTCATATGTTCCTCTGATCTGATTGACAATAAGCTTGGAGTCTCCAAAAACTTCCAAATATTGAATATCTAGATGTTTAGCAAGTTGAAGACCAATGAGTAATGCATTGTATTTGGCTACATTGTTTGAACATGATTGATCTAGAAAATAAGCCCTCTGAATAGTTAGTCCCTCTGGGGATACAAGAACAATCCCAACTCCAGCTACAATATCGCCGTTAGGACCTATTCTAGATGCTCCATCAAAGAATAGACGCCAGGTAGAAACTTCTTCAGAAATCAGATTTGAATCCAAGACTTTATCAGGAATATCATCATATAATTTAGAATCTTCTGGAATTGCATGAGCAGCCAGAAAATCAGCAAGAGCCTGTCCTTTAACTGACTTCTGAAGAATATAATGCATATCGTATTGAGCTAACAAGATTCCCCAATTAGCTAGTCTGGAATTGAGAATACCAGGTTTCTTCATCATAATCCTGATGGGATTCACTCTGGAAATGACGTGAATCGTTTGACCGATAATATAATGTCGCATTTTCTGAACAGCAAACATTAATGCTAAGCATTCTTTCTCGATTGGAGAATAATGCGGTTCAGCACCCGTCATTGTGCGACTGAGATAATAAATAGCCTGTTCATGGCCATCTTTATTTTTCTGGGCAAGTAATGCACCAAGAGAATGATCCATGGCTCGAACATATAGAAGGAATGGTATCCCCGAAACGGAAGGTACTAAAACTGGAGGGTTCATGAGATACTGTTTAATATCGTTAAATGCTTTTTGACATTCTTCGTTCCAGATAAAAGATACACCTTTCTTCAGAAGTTTGTTGAATGGTCTGCAGCGTCCTGATAAGTTAGAAATGAATCTCCTGATATAAGCAATTCTTCGAAATCCTCGTAGCTCTTTTAAGGTGCATGGAGGACGCATCTCTTGAATGGCTTTGATCTTCTCGGGATCCACGTGTATACCTTTAGCGGTAATGACGAAGCCGAGAAATTTACCACTAGAGACGCCCAGAAAGGACTTTGTAGGGTTCATTTTAAGTTGATGCTGACGCATTAAATCAAAGATAGTCTTTAAATCTTGGATATGATCCTCCTTTCGTCGACTTTTGATCGTAATATCATCAACATAGCATTCGACTATTTTTCGGAGATGTTCGCGAAATATAGTGCTCATTGCTCACTGATATGTTGCTCCTGCATTCTTGAGACCAAACGGCATCACTGTATAACAGTATGTACCGATCGGCATTCTGAAGGAAGTGTGTTTTTTATCATCTGGAAACATTTTGATCTGGTTGTATCCCGAATACCCATCCATAAATGACATTCGTTCGAAACCACATGTGTTATCGATCATGACATCAGTAATTGGAAGAGAAAACTCGTCTTTAGGACAAGCTGCATTGAGATCACGAAAATCTATACAGACCCGGATCTTACCAGTCTTTTTAAGGACATGAACGATGTTAGCCACCCATTCAGGATGTTGTTTCTCTCGAATAAATCCAGAAGCCATAAGCTTGTTGACTTCAGCTTCAATTGCATCCATGATATTTGGACGAAATCGTCGCTGTTGTTGTTTGACCGGTTTAGCATTTGGCATAATATTGAGTTTGTGCATTACAATCTTCGGATCTAGTCCTGGCATATCTTCGTAACTCCAAGCAAAGACATCGATATAATCACGAATAAGCTTGATCATGTCTTGCTTATCCGTTTCTGAAAGACTTTCACTGATAAATATTGGTTTAGGAGAACCTTCTTCACCAACATCAATTTGGATCAGTTTATCTTCGGTAGGAGGTTCCCTCTGCTCGAATCTGAATTCCCATTGATTATCCAATCTTTGAGCCCATTGTTCTGATTCGGGTGATATTTTAAAATCATCCTTATTTTCATCATTTTCCTGCGGGCCATCAACGGAAACCATATTGATGGATAGAATAGAACGATGGATATCGCCAATACTCGTGTCAGAATCCCAAAAGAGGGAATCAGAAGACTCAGATCGTTCGTCTTCATCGGATTTTGAATCTTCATGGACTATGTTGATAAAGGAAGTAGGAGTAATGTAACCTAAACCACATTTTGTTCTTCCGTATTTTAATGGAGGAATTCGAACAGGCATTCTTCTTCCTTTTCCATTATTGAGACTGGTTCTAAAGTCATAACCCATATTCTTAATAATATTTTTGGATTGTTGACTGTAGCGACGCAGTTGTAACCTTCCAGTATCGTCGTTTATGTCATCTTCTTCCAAGTTAGGAGGATTCTGGGGTCCTTTATAAAAGAAGATTGGATTTTCTCCCTTCTTTTTAGCAGGGACCACGAAGTATGATTTTTGTATGGATTCCAGTGATACGTCTGTATGAAGAGTTTGAACAACCCCTATAGTTAGTGACTCTAAGCTATCTAGCAATTATAAATAACTTTGTACATGATCACAGACATCAATATACTACAAAAGAGATGCTTCATTAATATTAGATACTGTATTTACAACAGAAGGCCGAGCCTTATCAGACTTAGTCAAATTAATGACAAAAGGGGGAGAGGAAGAGCGATCAGAAGTTTTGTTTCGATTAAGATCGATAACAAAAGGCTCAGAAGAGGTGAGCTCCCTTGAAGAAGATCGTGGATAAGTAGTACGTCCACTGACTGGAATGACTAGAGTATCTGGTCTAGCCTGAGAAGATGGAGGGGGAGTGGTACGTCCACTGACAGGAATTACCAGTGAACCTTGTGGAGCTTGGGCATGTGATGAAGTAGTACGTCCACTGACAGGAATTATCAGTGAGCCTTGTGGAGCCTGGGCAGGTGATGGAGTAGTACGTCCACTGACAGAAATTATCAGTGAGCCTTCTTCAGATGATTTAACAGACTGCGGAGGAGTGATACGCCCTTTTACAGGAATAACAAAAGTGCCAACTTTTGCTATCTCATCATCATTATCCATAGCTTGCAAGACTTTTGAGTATTCATCTTTGTACATGTGAGCGTCATTGAAGTAAGCTTCAACTCCTTTGAATGGATAGAGATCTGCAACCTCCTTTTGAACTTCTCTATTATCATCAACGTATTTGAAACACTGATAAAGAGTCGAAGGAACGACATTATGTTCATGCAAGAATGGTCTCCCTAACAGAGCATTGTATGAGCAACCATGATTGTCGATGATGTAAAAAGTAACTTTAGTGCGAAGATCGCCTATTTGAAATTTGAGGCGAATCTTGCCCAAAGGCTCACTTTTTCCTTGATTAAATCCCAAGATGGTAGTGATAGTGCTGGAAAGGCTATGTACAGGTATCTTCAGTGCGTCTAGCATAGCTTTTGGCATAATACTGAGAGCAGATCCTGGATCAATCAAGAGACGATCAACCTTCATAGAATCAATATATCCTGTATGATATAAAGGACGGTCATGTCGATTATCCTCTAGCAGCATATCGTCCTGCGTAAAGGTAATGTTTGGAATAAATTCCAATACATTATGGCAATGAGAAACAGAATCTGTTTCCAGCTTCTTGAGAAGAGTTAGGCAGGTTTCTGCTTGCAGCAGTGCTTCACTTAGAGTTTTTTGAGTCTCTTTAGAGAGGCGTAAGAGCTCAAAGATTGATAATTTGGCTGGGGTATTGGCTAGTTGAGCCAATATATCAAAATTATAAGGCTTTTCAAGTCCTGTAGGAGATGACTTCTTCAATGGTTTGTCGAAGCGGACTTGTTGTTTGCCTTTGTCAGCTGCCGTTGGTTTAGAAGGAACTGTTTCAACAGGAACATTTAAAGGCTCTTCAGTAGAGACTGGTGTTGAAGCTGTAACCGGAGGAACGTCAGAAGTTTCTTCAGGAATCTCAGCATAATCTTTCAGATATATTTTTCCTGACCGAGTTCCAGCATGAACTTCAACTTCAGATTCTGGTTCAGGGTCTATGGAAACCATGTTGCAGCTCTTGGTTCTTTTATGCTTGATGAGAGCTTCATTCCAGAAACCAAGGCCAACACGAGATTGATTATGTCTCATAGTGATGGCCAAAGGTGCTCGGAGTCCTTTGCCTGAGTTCAAACCAGGAGCAGTGGCTAGATCATAACCCATCTTCGCCATCAATTCATGAGATTATGAACTGTATAGATGAAAAGCAGGCTTGTACCTATCTTCAAATTGAGGTATAGATTTTATCTCCGTAGGGAGTGAATTTCCTGCTGAGATGAAAGTAGAGGTTAGATAAAAATCGGGTGTGAAACTAGAAGTCACATTGCATGACTTAGTCTTCCCGAGCTTTTTTTTAGATAATGAAGTCTTCCGAGGAGAAGAGGAAGACGTTTCAAACTCCGTCATTAAATCTGGATGAATCCACATGATCTCTCCCTTCTTGGTTGTGACAGGAACAAGTCCATCATTCTGTGCTGGTGGGATATTTATAACTTCGAGAGTTGCTTTGGGGATAGGAACAATCCCACTTTCTACCATTAAGGGAGGGAAGTCACCGAACTGCATTGAAATTACATTTGCTGTGACTGTTTTGTCTTTGGGTGTTAATGTCACCGCTCCTGATTTAATCATCTCTTGAATCTTCCCTTTTAATACATAGCAAGATCGGATTGTATGACCCAGCATTCTATGATATGGACAGTATTTTTGATGATCTGTCTTATTGGCTTCATCAGGCTTTTTAATTTCTGGCAATTGAATCTTATTACCTTTGAGCAAGCATTCAAAGATACCCTGAACATCATCATTGTCGAAAAAATATTCTTCCTTCGGCCGAGGAGGTCTCTGTTGTTGATTTGTTGGAGCTGGAGTAGCTTGGGTAGTCTTTACCTCTTGACTACTGCTTTGGAGATTGACTTCAAGAGCTTCTTTCCCTTTGCGATTATTGGGTCGAATACTATTGCTAGCACTCTGATTTGATTCCTTGGGAGCCATTTGTACCCCTAGACCCTTGAAGGTCTCAGCACTGACCTCGGCAGTTTTGGCACTGACAATGAAAGAAGGCCAATCTTGGAACTGAGTGGGCCCTGTCCACATGCTGATAATTGGTAAGAGATTCGACTTGCAAGTGTCGATGGTAACAGCATCGGGAGTTCCAAGAGGCATTTTGAGGGCTTCTCTTCTGAATCTTTCAATGAAGTCCTCGGTGGTTTCATTATTTTTCTGTTTAATTCTTATGAGGGCTGACATGGTCATGTCGTTGAGCCCTTCATAGAATCGTTCAAGAAACATTTGCTTGAAACCGGCAAATGAGGTAATGCACCCGTCAGGGAGACTTCTATACCATTCATAAGCCGTTTCTTTAAGACATCCAACGAACACCCGAGTAAGGAGGGCGTCACTTGGTTGCAGTTGATCAGTCATTACTTCAAAATGATTAATGAACTGACTTGGGAAGGTTGTCCCATCAAAGAAAGAGATGGTCGGAGGTTTGTATTTTGGTGGATACGATACCTGCTTCCATTCTATCGGGTAAGGTTGCTTGATACCTAACCTTTGCAAACCATCCTTCTGTTTGAATGCCTCGAATTGAGTTCGGAGATTCTTTAACTCTTCAGAAACAATTCCAGAGGATTGGGGAGTTGTAACTTGTTGAGTGTAATTGGGAGGAGGGACTGCAGCATATGTACCACCCCCAGCTCCAGACTGACTTGGAGTGGGTTGTACAGGAACATTAGATTGTACCCCCGGAATAGTAGAGGGTTCCGGGTTTGGAACAACAGGAGTATTTAATATAACTGGAGGAGCTGTCTGTTGGACTTGCTGAGTTTGATGCTGAGCTTGCATAAGAGTGTGCATAGCATTCAATGTATCTGCCATAGCTCGCAACTGTTGTTCTAAGGAAGAAATCCTTTGTTCATGAGCTTCGATGCTAGTCGAAGGTTCATGATTGCCCTCTGCCATTTAAGTAGTAATCATTCGAGGAATAGATGATGAAACAGTCTGTTCTGAATCATCACTGTGTGAATCAGTATCTTTCCCGGGGCTATTTACGGGTGTCAATACTGGAAAGTTAGATTCTCCAAGGAAGTCTTCTGTGATCTCCGGATTACCACTTGGATGAGAAGAAGAAGGGGCTCTGGCCAAGGCTCCGGTCCTGGATCGGGTGCCGAGATAAACACCATCTTCAGAGTCTGATATAGCATCAGACCGTATGCTACCCCCAATATTTCTGGAGGTCATGTTGACAGAAGCATAAAGAGGTTCATCTTCATCCGACATTGGTTCATATTGAATCCGTTCGAAAACAGATTGTCTTTTTGGTGAACAATAACATTGAATTACAACTCGAGGTTGGAAGTTGCAACCATGCTTTTCATGACAAATATGAGCAATATCATAACCTGACGGAGTGTCAATTCTCCGTTTATTTTGCAAATACTCCCGGAGATCTGTAGGAACAGATTGGGAAGTACTTGAAGATAGTTTCTGTGTAGAAACTTGTCTTTTGTTCTTCTGTCTTCTTGGTTCCTGAGTGTATAAAGACTGATTAATTTAAGCCACATAGTTCTTGGCATATTCTGCATCAGGGTCTAATATACTTGTCTCAGTAGAACCGAGACGATTCTGATTAAGTTGTTACGAAGATCCGTAGGAGATCTGACTTTGATATCAGTCTTGGATACTTGTAATTTGCCTTTCTCAGATCGAGAAATTTGGAGAGAAGGAAGATGGGTATTATTCCGACTGGGAGTCGGTAATAATCCATCTTTAGAGGAATTAGCCAAAAGACGTTTTTCTTTGTTTGATCTAGTAAGAGTACTAGTCAAATTAACTCCAGAGGTAAAGACCTTAGGAGTAGAGGAGTTGACTAAAGAGTCTTTCTCCTTGGTTGGCACAAGATATGCAAGTTGAGGGGGAATCATTTGTATGTTCTGTGGAAGAGAACCCCCAGCCTGATTTTGAAAAACAGTCAAAGGACTGTATCTGTTAGCATACGCTGACTTTAGTTTGGACTTCTGGTCATACGCTGCCTTTTTATTAGCATACGCTGGCTTTAGCTTAGCGTACGCTGCCTGATGTTGGATTTTGTACGCTGCCTTTGCCGTACGCTGCCCTTTGAATACCATACGCTTAGAGTCATCAATGGCTAAAGAGCCGACTGCTGTCGTAAGAGTAGAGGGAGAAGGGACTTTGACTTGTCCAGAGATGGTTTTCCTTGTACACGCTGACTTGGTTAAAGAACCAATTTTGTCAGCGTGACTAGGAGAAGCCACTGTTGCCGTGTTCAGAGAAGCCGAATTGTGCTTCATGGAAGTTAAAGACATGTTCTTGTCAGCATGAGAAGTGACAGAAGCGTCTCGAACTGTTGCAGAAGACTTAGGGACATAGACGGAGCGTCCCTTCTTCTTGGCAGCAGAAAGAGCGGAGGAAGCAGTGCGGCCCTCCTTCGCCTTGAGCATTTCTTCATAAGCCGATTGGTCGAATTGTACAACCATCGTCTTCTTCGTCAAGCCGATCGACGAAGTATCGCATTGAGTTGTTGCTATCTCGTTGGAGGAGACAGCTTTCCCCAGCAGAGTCGCCAATTTGTTTTCCATAAATAAATTCACTTTATTTATTTTGTATCTGAGAAAATTACAACTGTAGGAATCTAATCTAGAAGACGATTACTTTATCCCTTGGACGATGCGATGAAGAAGACTCGAACTTTGAAGAACTTGGACAGCAACTGGGCAATCTCTCTGTTCTCTCTGAAATTGACTGTGTCCCTGATGAAGATGAAGAAACTCTCTTTTATAGAGTTTAGGATAACTGTCCTTAAGCATACGCTCAGGTAGTTACTTGACGTGTGCATAACTGCAGGGACGCGTGGCAAATTCTGATGGAGACACATTAGCGTGCGGTTGAAAGTAGTGGAGGATATTCAGGAGAGATTGATGGCATGAATGCCACGTTGCATAACTTCTGAAGAAGTGGATAACTGAGTATAGGACACGTGAGAACGTGTGTTAACTGCTCGTTGAAAATCATTCTGGACATAACTGCTGTGATACGCTGCCTTGGAAGAAGAGTCATACGCTAGCTTTGAAGGCACATGTCTTGCATACGCTTACTTGGACAGCGTAGAACCATATAAAGCTGATACGCTCACATTATTGACAGGGAGTCGTATAGAAACTATACGCTCACTTGTCAAGGAGTCGTATGGAATCCATACGCTCACTTGGTTGAAAAGGAGTCGTATGAGATCCATACGCTCACTTGTTTGAGAAGGAGTCGTATGAGATCCATACGCTCACTTAGTTGAGAAGGAGTCGTATGAGATCCATACGCTCACTTAGTTGAGAAGGAGTCGTATGAGATCCATACGCTCACTTAGTTGGAAGGAGTCGTATAAGAAATAAGTAGACACGTGGCATGTTTGAATAAGTAGACACGTGGCCATCATCAATCTTCTTTGATACGCCATATCTTCCAATAACTGACAAAATCTTTTCGAGCGTCGTGACTACGGATATGATGGCTGACAGACTGTCAAAACTGACAGTAATGATGGCTTTTACATTTATGAGAATTGCTGAGCTGTCCTCGTAAAAGACAAAACCGACTCTTCGAAAATATATACGACGGCTAGTCTCCATTGGACAGCTGTCTTTGCACGAAAGACGAAGTATCAGATTCATCCTTTATTAAATATATGCTGTGCTGTCATCTCAGAAAATAATAAAATATTTACTGAGCGTACGGCCTTTGGATGAGCGTATGGCCTTGATTGAGCGTATGGCTTTGAGCGTATGACTTGGACTGAGTCTTGTGTCAGCGTGTCATAATTTTTACACCCTACAGATAGGTTGTCGTATCATCATTGCCGAGGGATGAGGGTCGGAGGACAGTCAACTTTATCTACGGCTACATAGTTTCTGCCTCGCCAGTCGAATGACTGCAGGGACTATGTCCTGATCACCATGTCGTACCGTAGATTAATACAAATAGAGCTGGAGCCAAAATACAGAAACCAAAATACAAAATACAGAATCCAATCCCTGGGTTCGCCAAAAATACAAAACACAGTTCTAATTCATATGTATTTTAAGTGTGAGAACGGATGGCTCAGAACACAACCCAACCGGAGAGGATACTCTGAGAGATCCATCTGAGTAGGACGTATACTCTGAGAGATCACCTTTACAAGAATGATATCAGTAGTAGGATTGAGTGTTGGAGGAGATATTATCAGAGTATACGTCCTACTCAGATGGGTCTCTCACCGTTAATATTTTTTTCTGACAGCATGGTGGATGTGCTCCGTCAACAGATTCTTGCTCCGAGCCAAAACTTTGCCCCGAAGCTCAAGTGGACATCCTTCGTTTAGAGCTCGAGTGAGAGTTTCCTGACAGCATGGTGGTCTCCTTTGTCAAAGTATCCGTGCTCGTCCCACAACCAATGTGGTTAGATTGATACTTCATGATCTTGCCCGCGACTGGTGGGCATCAGAAGAGGTTGGAATGAGGCATCCTGTACCTTGGGATAGCTTCAGTACCAGATTCAAGGCCAAGTACTTTAGCGTGGTAGCTCGGTATGAGCTTCAGCAGAGATTCATCAGCCTCAAGCAGGCTAGTAAACAATAAATAGATATACAACAGAGTTCTTCAGACTGAGTCAGTTTGTACCAACAATGGTGGCGAAGGAGCCAGAAAGAGCAATGAGGTTCCAGTAGGGACTTCACTTAGAGATTATGCAGCTGGTAGAGGGGTACGACTATCAGACTTTCGATGCAGTATTGACGATGGCTCGGAGGTACGAGCTTACTATACAAAGGTTGTCAGCAAGGACTGGAGGCCAGAAGAGGTCTCATGCACAGAGTACAGAAGGAGAAGAAGAAGTACCCCGGACGTTAGTGCCAGCACCTAGCATTCGTATTCGTAATACAGCATCAGTTACAACAGCTGTGACAGCACCAATACGGCAGCAGTAGCCGAGGAACCAGCAGCGGTGCCAGGTGGCGCCCATAGGATGTACTTACTGCAATAAGGAAGGACACACTAGGGATGCATTTCGTTCAGCTAATGGGCAATGCTTGAAGTGTGGGAATTCAGACCACCGTATTACTACTTGCCCATAGATACAGAGACTAGGAGGGCCAGCTCAACAGTTCTCGGCATTGCCAGCTCCAGAGGTAGCATCGTATCAAGGGCTATCACTAGCAGTGAGGCCATTAGCCCTTAGATGTACCAACAAGTACAGCATCAGGTAGGGCAACAGAGGCCACAACAGCAAGGCCAGGGAAGGCAGCAGCAGGGGGTTCAGTAGGATCAGAGGCAGGTAGAATTTGGAGTATTTGAGCAGAAGTTGGCCGAAGGCGGTCAGATTGTTGGTAAGTTTTGAGTATTATTCATTATATTTCCTTGAGTTCTATGTTCGAAGAGTGAAGGCGACTTTCTCGTCTCACTCATCTGCTCTCGTATCACGTGATACGTGATATTCATCATGTGTCCTGACTACGAGAGTACGTCCTGGGCAGAGTAGGACCGCGAGGACGAATTCCTACTCAACTGACTCGGAAGGCATATTTTTTTTGTATATCTTCGATCACTTTCCTTCTAGGGTATGATTATTGCTTGTGCTTTTACTTAATTGTTGTTTCTTTCGTAATCTGTTCGTATGCCATCCATTGCTTGATAAATTTGCTTGCTATATGTCCTGAGTGTATTTCGTGATCGGAGAGCGCGATCGACTAGCCTTATCGAAATTTCGAGGACAACATTTTTCGAAGGAGGGTAGAGATATCACTCCCCGTTCTCGAAATACGTAAAATTTTTGCTTTTTCCTGTTTATGGTATCCGGCACCTGTATCTTGATTGTATGTATCATGTATTTTTAACTGGCCATGGCATGGAACAGTATCTCATCGCGGATTAGTGTGCCACCCATTATCCTTGTCTGGTTGTAGGCGTGGCTCACTGCTTCGATGATAAGATTTCTGGACCGTATTGTGGTTAGAATATTATTTAATTAATTTAATTAGTTGTATCATGCACCATTTAACATGCCATTAGTCATATGGTTAGGTCATATTAGGGTTAGGGTTTAGATGAACCAACCCATCCCACTATATATATTCTCTTTCTCTCTCTCTCTCTCTCTCTCTTTCTCTCTCTCTTTTTCTCTCTCCTCATTCATTCTTATTTTCATTTCCTTCCACCAATCCACCTAGGCAAGTACATCTTGTACAAATCAGAGACCACTTGCATTTTTTATTTTTTATTATTTTTTTGATATTATTAGTATAGATTGTTCATCTCGACATTCTCTATAAGTTTAGTTCTTAGAGTTTTTGATTTTAATGGCTAGTTTTATATAGATCTAAGTTTCTAAAACTATGATTTTATGAATTTTTGT
The DNA here is from genome assembly GCA_029216955.1 of Iris pallida. Lineage (NCBI taxonomy): Eukaryota > Viridiplantae > Streptophyta > Magnoliopsida > Asparagales > Iridaceae > Iris > Iris pallida. Next base: position 25,867,061 of record JANAVB010008599.1, read on the forward strand.
GGTTTTGATCTATCAAAATTGGTTGTTTTAGAAAACTAGTAGTTCCATGTTGTAGAAAATTTGATTTTACCCAATTTTGGATTTTGAACCGCCCAATTTTGACTTCATATGAAGAAGTTACGACCGTTCTTGTGTTCATGGGTTTCCCCACACCTTCGGTACTGTCGGGACGATGAACAGTGTCGTGCGCCTGTGCATCGTGCCTCTACTCCCTGTGCGCCGTGCACTCATGCGCTGCACATTTTGCGCGTCGCACACCTGCGCGCAGTGCACCCACGTGCTGCAAGATTTTCTGTCGCGCGCCTGCGCGTCGTACCTCCGCACCGTGCACCCGTACGCTGCACAATTTTCTGTCGCACGCCTGCACGTCGTGCCTCTGCGCCCTCACTTCGTGTACCCGTTCTCCGTGCACTGTGGACCAGTTTTGTGCACGCGCGCCTGCGCTCTTTTCCCGTACGATGTGTGCCCGTTCTCCGCATGTCGTGGGCCCGTGCCATGCTCACCATTCACCAGATTGTCCTGGCACATGGTTTTTTATGTGCCCATGCGCCTTCTTTGCTTTGACTGACCCGCTGTGCCCATGGCACATGAGACCACGTGACTTAAGCGTCTATTTGTTGGACCTTGCACTTTTAGATTTCTCTCCCATGCGCATGACTTATCCCATGTGCTTGATTTGATGAGTTAATATTTTATCTAGTTTTGGATGAGTTTATTGATTTGACTTTGATTTTCTGTCTCGACTATGTGTCCTATGTGACTTCTGTGTCACGAGGGATCCATCTGACTTTCTGACTTGACCGTGTTCCTGACTTGGCCGTGTTCCCGACTTGATTACCTGTATACGTGCTGGTATCTTTTCTAAGTGTGTATTGAGATACAATATTAGTGTGCACTGCGGTATTATTAGTGAGTGCACTGAGGTGTGACTCTTCGTGCTAAGCGATCCTTCATGTTATATGTCAATACATGCATCCTCTCCAGCACAGTCATGGTAATTGGTCAGTAATATTGACGTGGTATATTGAATGTTTGCTTGATGCATTACACTAAGCATGGATCTAGATTTGGGAATTTTTGAGCCGAATGTAGAATTATGCTTAGGGTACACGTATTATGGTGCGACATATAGGAGGATGACTATGTGACCACGACATGTGATTCCAAGATCAATATAGGGTTAATCTAAGCAACTTAAATTGGTAGCATCATTGGAGGGAACAGAATCCCGAGATCGTATGTTATCGGCTCCCGTTTAGCTGGCTGTTCTAGACATTAGTTTTCTTTTACATAATTGTAATTAAATCAGACTGCAGCTGACTACTATTATGTTTTATTGACTTTCGGCACTAGCTCAACATTTTATATAGCTAGACTCATGAATTATTTTGATGAAACATCGGGGATGCCTGACTGCTTTATCTTATATGATCATTATTACTGTTTCTTGGTTGATTGATTGAGACATAGATGCTCTGTGAGACCATAGGAGACCTGATTGTAGCATGCATCTCCTAGTCTCTTGACAGCCACAATTGCTGTATGACATTTTCACACCTCATACCTGGCCTAGTCCGTCTTCGTATTTCGGTACTGGCGTGACATAGCTAGCCAGCTTTCTATCTGGTGTCTGGTCTCCATTGTTTGGTTTCTTCCTTTCCCCATGTGGAGTTCCATTAGAAGCAACGTGCTGCTTCTCCAAAGGAACAATGGTCATTCTAATTAATTTCTATTTTGATAGCTTCATATCTGAGAAGATAGTCTGCTTTCATTCGACCAACAAGCATCAGCAACATAAGAATCTTAAGCTCTAGCAAAAAGGCTAGTGCTTCTGTAGTTAAATTTTCGTTTTCCTTCAGGTTAGTGCTCCTTTGGCTGATGATTTTTGGATGAAAAGATTGCTTGAGCTTGTTGTTATTCAGGTTATGCAGGATTCAAATAGCATTTTTAGGGGATCTGGACTTGTTGCTTTCTTGGCTCCTGAAGATGTGTCTCGTGCTGGAAGTTGGCAGTCATATTATGTGATATCCTTGAAACTTTAAAGTATTTTTGTGCTAATTTATTTCTTCCACATGGAATATCTTCTCAGTCTTATTATGCTCCTATTTTGTAACTGGTCATCAATGGAACTTATTTACCATTGTAATATTGTTTGTGGCATAATTGTGTAAGATCTAGTTGATTGGAATAATGTTGATCCTAATTTTGTTCGTATTTTTTATATGATCTAAATTTTGTCTCATGAAGAAAATAAATTTGATTCTTAGGTTGAACAGAGCCATAATTTTCTTTTAATTAAAATTTTTCCATTCCTAACGGTTATAAGCGTTAAGAAAAAAATTCTTTCCCAGCAATAAAACACTGTTAATAATTTATTTCTTTCCAACAGTAAAAAACCGTTGGAAAATTTATTTTTCCAACGATTTTTACTATCAGGGAATTTATTTTTCCAACAGTTTTTTACCGTAGGAAATTTATTTTTCCAACGATTACTTACCGTTAGAAAAATTCCCTACGCCATAGTTGCAACGGCAAAAAATCGTTACTAATAATTTTCCTAACGCTTATAGTCGTTAGAAAATGACTATTTTGGTGTAGTGAATACAATATTCCAATAACAACAAGAACTTGTATAAGCCAAAGGATATTGACATAAAGTTTTTAGTTGTGAAGGAAAGTATTCAGAATAGTTAAAGTGTCCATATAGCACATTAGGACAAACTCCATGTTAGCGGATACGCTCACAAAAGTATTATCATCCAAGGTCTTTCATGAGCATATTGCTCATATGGGTGTTATCTTATTTAAGAATATGGCAATATAGTGGGAATTTATATTTTATCTATTTGGGTATTATTTGACTTTAGACACATTTATGTATTAAAGTATTTTGGATATTTATCTGATCAGATATATGAAAAAATTAATTCATTCTGTTTTCATTATGTTAAAGTATTGATCTCACTAAAGTTAAGAAGGACCAGATGGAAAAAGACATGTGTTGATCACATTGTATGTAATTTCTATGCTACGCATCCATGATTGATCTATGTCGTTTAGCTTTGGTATATGTGACCATTGATGGTATAGTTAAGCTAAATGTGACGAAGGCCGCTTTGATCCTATACTGATATAGTTAATGGACGAGATTGTCCGGATATAGCCGAAGGATTAAGATAGCAATTTATGAGATCACTAAGGTTAACACAATTATAAGGTTACATATATGACCCAGTGGAAGATTGTTGGAATTATTCAATAATAGGGACCACATATGTAAAATTAATTGTGTTGGGCTATCTAAATAATTGTGCCAAATTAAAGTGGTTTATTTGGAAAATTGGCTTAAGGGTATAATTGTCATAGAAATAATGTGTAGATACCGAAGATAAATCTAATTTGATGAAGGGCCAAATTAAAAATATTAAAACATATTTATATATGTATTCATTAGGGTTATGGTCCCCAACTCATACGACAACCAAAGAGAGGGTTTTCTCTATTCTCTTTTGTATCTCCATCAACAGAGAGAGGTACAAAGATTCCATCTTTGTTATTAAGGGTCGTAGCGGGTTGGAAGATCGAACCCCATAAAGAGACGTCTGCTTTAGGATCCATCAAGCCAATCAATGGATTCAGGTATGCTTCCGCATTTATTTTGTTCTTCATCTCATGAATCAACATGCAATAATGTCTTATATATATATATATATATATATATATATATATATATATATATATATATATATATATATATATATCCAATAACTCCTAGTCTAGTGGTAGTGGTGAGACATATGGTCCAAGTGGTCAGGAGGTTATTGTTCGATACAATAATCATTTTCCATATTTAAAAAATAGGCAATATCAGCATCACATCATTTTTTGAAAATTTAAACAAACTATACAAAATTATCTAAACATATATTCAAACTTCTAATTTAATTTCTTTTTAACAATTTTTTTATGCACATACATTACATGTATTTGGTTTTAGAGTGGTTGTGACATTATAATAGGTTTAGGAGTGTTACCAATTGATAAGGAGAAGGAATAGTTAGGATAGCTTAGAATACTTTTTTTAGTTTGGATTAATTTAAAATAAAAGTTTTTATGTATATAAGTAAATGGGAGAGGATAATTGTCACTCCCGTTATACGTGTTTTCAGTATACGTGTACGAATTTCTGACGTTTGTCAGGTGGCCCATGTTTTTGACTTATCCTGTTTAGCCTAACCCTGGTTTAGTCTTAGCTTGACTTGGTTTATCTTGGTTTATTTTGGTTTGGTTCATCATGGCACTCTTGGCTTGGCTTGGTTTATTATGGTTTGAGAAGAGAAGGGTTGCTATATAAGTTAACCCCTTTCTCTCTCTTTATAACTCTTCTTATTTATTTCTTCCTCTTCTTTCTCATAACTCCTCCCACCCACCAAGAACCCTTAGGCAAGTGCAATCTTGCTTCATAAAGGATCTCCCCTTTTATTGTTCCATTCTCTTCTCTACTAGATTCTAAGCCTCTTTAGAGCTTAGCATTTTTTATTTGGTGGATGGATTTGTGTAGATCTAAGTTATGATTTTTCTTTTTTTTTGGTTTTGATCTAGTAAAGCTTGGTATTTCCTAAAACCAGTCGTCCCAGGCTGTAGGAAATCTCGTTCTGTACAGTTTAGACCCTTGGAAGTCCCGATCCGGACTTGTTTTGAGCAAGTTATGCTTCTTTGAAGTTTTGGGTTCCAATGAACCATTCTTGCTGTTTGGAGAAGAAGCACGGTTCTCGGCGCCATGTTGGTCCAGGTGCCCAAGTTTGGCCTTGGCACATCCCCTAGTCTAGGCGCCCCGACATGATCAGGCGCCCCTTTGACCCTTGCGCTCACGGTGCTTAGGCGCCAATGTGATGCGCCTAGTTGGCCCACGCGCCTTGTGCGCCCTGGTGCCCCAGCCCCTTGCGCTCACGGTGCTTAGGCTCCATTGTGATGCGCCTTAACCCTCGCGCCCATTGGTGCTTAGGCGCCTATTATGATGTCCCCCCTTCTGGCCATTTCGGCCCAGGTGCCACTTGGCCCTGGCGCCCATGATGATCCAGCGCCTAATCTGGCCATGCACCTACTTCGGCCCAGGCGCCATCTTGGCCCTGGCGCCCATTGCTGCATAGGCACCACTAGGGCCAAGGCATCCATGCTTGCTTAGGCGCCCATCCATGTTTAGGCGCCCCTTGTGATGCGCCTGCCTCCATGCACCTTCCTTGTTCTTGCAGTTGTTTATATGTTTTGTTATATACATGTATCCTGAGCTTTGACCCGACCTGAGCACGACCTTACTTGGCTGTAACACGAACTTAACTTGCACATGAGCCCTTCTTGATAATCTTGATAGTGGCCCGCTTAGGTGCACTTTTGACAAGTAACAAGTTAACTTGATATGACATGTATAAGCTTGATAGTGGCCCGTCGAGACGCACTCCTGAAAAGTAATCTTGATAAGTAACAAGTAACCTGACATGACATGTAAAATTTTGAAAGCGTTGTTGCGACAGCTATCCTGACTTGCTAAGTAACTCTTGTCTTGACACCGTGGTTGATTCTCTTGATTGTGCATGTACAAGCTACCTGTCTCGTCTTGCATCATGTTTGGGACATGGATTCCTGGTTACCATGATCAGGAATTCATAATGAATCTGACTAGGTTAATTACTAGATTGATCAAGTAGTTCATATAGAAAGATTTTTCCAGTTACAGACGATCCCGTTATCCCGGCCACACTTGAGGGACTTGTAGCTTGCCGACGAGTAGGGCACATTTTCAGCACACTGTCATGTGGGACACTTCTTGAAAAATATAAGTACTGAAAGTACACCAGCAATCTTGATAACTCTTGTAAATTACCTCGCGTGGATAACCTGGATAGTTGCAGGGCTTGTGACTGCGGGAACATCTCAACTGCATCTTGCTAGTAACTAGGCCTGTGACAACCCTAGTTAGTTAATGATAGCATGCCGTAGGACTTTATTGGCCGTGCATTAATGTTTGTCTCGTGGTTAGCATGGGAATTATATTCCACCTCTTGTTTTCCTAATGCAATCTATCATTTTATTCTAATCATGTCTTCATGTTACTTAATCATGTTCATTTACGTATAATTATCTGCTCGTTTTAGTTCCTTAATGAAGCCTCCCTTGTGGCACTTGCTCTTCTGGGTTCTGACCCAGCTGGTTTTGTACAGCCAAATTTTGAAGTAGCACCCGAGGATCTACATGTCTTCCAGCCAGATGGTGAACACTAGACGTAATCCTGGCAACGAGTGGGTTTCTTATTTTGCTCTCCCACTCTATTGTAAAGTATTCTTTTGAGGCGTTTAGCCGCCGAGTAAGTGTTAGCTCGTGTTGAAACTTATTTATGTCTGCCTAAGGGCTGTGACATGATTGGCAAATCCTAGGGTTGATCATGTATGACTTAAACTCTTGCTAGTCTTCGTATTTTGTATGACTAACTTCATAATCATCTGAATATGTAATGTTTGGGATGCCTTACTTTGTATGTCTGATGATCTGACATCTTGTACAATTATTTGTTTGCTTGAGATTGAGACACTAGGCTTGTTCTTGACCATAAGAGACTGTTGGCTTGTAGATAAACCCTCATGCATCTAGACAGCTGTGACCGTATTGCGAGGTGGGTTGCACTTCAATGTACGTAGCTGGCTTTGTCTGTCCCCCGCTCTCCAGTATTCTGATTTTGGGGCGTGACAATAATATTTATATTGGTGGTGGGTACTTTATGATAGATACATTTACACGTCTTGATCTTGTTTACTTTAGGTCTTATAGTTTTGTCATTATTTGGTATTTTTTATTTATATTTTTTTTGAGAGCTTGGGATATAGAGTATTTAGGATTTAATTTAATAAGGATATTTTTATTAGGAAGTTAATATATTTCTAGTTCTTATTACTTTCTTTATTACTCATTTATTAATTATTCTTAAATAATAATTATCACCTATTATATGTGTAAAAAAAAATTTAATGACTTAACCCTTTGAAATTTATTATTTATTTGTTTTTCTTATTTATTTACTTATCAATTACCTATTTTTTCTATCAAGCCTAGTTAAATAGTTCTACAATATGTGGGAAAATAAAATTTCAGATTAGGGTTTAAAGAATTGTCTAACTCGTGGATTATTTTATATTATGAAAGCATCCAGAAAGAGAGGAGTGAACAAAATCTCATATCCGAAAATCATGAAATCTATATACAATATGCTAGCTTATACGAGTTGTAGAATATGAATGAGATAATCATCAATAATATATTTGCATATTTATTGGTTGTAGAACATGAATAAGATAATCATCAATAATATTTTTGCATATTCAGTGATCACTGAAATATAAAGTGCAACGATACTGCACGTTCGGTAAAACTATCAATTAAGAACGGATTGCTCAAAATGGAAATAAGCAATCAAATCGAGTTAGATAAGGAAAATAAGCAATCAAAATCGAGTTAGGTTCCTTATCGAAGAGGAAAGTATTTTGGTACATAGTTCTAACACCACCCAATGTAAAACCTGTCGGATACAATGTAAGGAAGGATAATGAGATGAATGAAATAATGTGTTATAAAGAATGACTTATGACGCAAGGCTTCTCTCAACGTCCTGTGATTGATTACGAGGAGACGTATTCTTCTGTAATAGACAACATTATGTTCTGCTACCTTGTCAATTTGGCGTCCTAAGAATGTTTTAACAAGGCATCCACATCGGGTTGGTCGTATTTCTAGAATTTGTCATGTCCTAAAGACGTATTGACATCAACTCACTTTTTTTTTCTTATATTATGTTTTTTTTCAACTAGTTTTATCAAGACTTTTGGTTAAGTCTATCTACGTAATTCATATAAACTCGTGTTAATCTGTTACATAAAGACTGATGTTGAGCATCCTTGAAGACATGTTGATCATCCATAAAGGCTAATGCCAATCATCCCCGAAGGTTGATGTTGATCATTCCTAATACTGATACATATTGATTATTGTATTGTGCACACTAAAGAGAGAATGTTGTAGTTAGTTATAACTACTTATTGGTTGTGCCTAATAAATAGAGACCTTCAATCACTTAGATGTCTCAACAGATATTATTTGTCGTAACCAATTATGACTCTGTATATAAGGCTAGCAATATACCTATTATAAGATGACTTGCTCATATTAATAAACAAAGATTACTCCAATCCTTAGGGCCTGCTTGACAATGGTGTTTTTTTTTACCGATTTTGGAAGTTTTTTGAGCCAATCATTTATGAAGTGTTTAAAAATCCATGCGTGCTAATTTTTTTGAGGCACTAATTTTAGTCGAATTAAAAACTCCCCAAAATAAATGTAGTGTGATTTTAAATGTCTTTATAGATACCCCAAATCCGTAGGTTTTGAGGGTTTCTATTATTTTTCTTTAATTTATGCACTCACAAAAAATATAATTACAACTACTACATAAAATAGTCTAATATTTTTTTTTCATGTCTTTGCTTTTATTGGCTGCGATACTCGTTACTCCAACCATGACCACTCCCTCGAAGCTGATTATATTAGTTTTTTTATTCAAACCTTCGATATGTTGTGTAAGAGTTGTTTTTTAACTAGTTGTTTTTAGAGAGCTTTTGTTTATATACGAACATATAGTTAATTTTATTATTTAAAAAATAGAATTAATTGTTAAATAAATTATAAAATATTTGGAATGGATTAAAACTCAAGGTGTGTAATGGGCCGGGGCGGGGCGGCCCGCGACTGGATTTGGCCGGGCTTAGTTCGGGAGAGGAAGTGGGCAGGGCCGGGTTGGCCCGGGAAAAAAGAGGCAAACCCAGTTCGGTCCCGTGAACCGGCAGGGGGCGGACCGGGCCAAATTAGACTAGGTCCGGGCCAGCCCGATTTATTCCAAAAAATCGAAGAAAAAATAAAAAAATGGGGAAAGTTTTATTAATAATTTAAATATGGTATACCATTAACTAACAAACCTTTGAAAGTTGATATTTTATTTTTATAAAATTTATACTAAAATGTATAATATTTTTTTATTTTTCGTCATCCGTCTTTCGTCCAAGTTTATTGCTCAGTATTTCCTCAAGTAGCATCGTCCAAAGTAAGAGACTGAAAGTCCAGCTCACTGATGTCGGCAGTTTCATATCTTGAATTTTGAGTTCGTTTTTCCGCACGGACCCAATTTTGAATGCAGATGCATACTTCCGAAATATCTGGCAGCATCCTGCTCCTCTTCTTACTTAGCATCCTTGAACCTGCACTAAAATAAGATTCCGATGCTACCATGGACACTAGGACCATTAGTCTATCATATGCTATAGAAAAAAGTATATGATACATTTTTTTCGTGTCTTTTCCACCATTCGAAAATTGGAAAATATGATTCAGATTCGTAGGGATGTGCACATTTGGCTCAAACTGACCAAATCGAAACAGACCAAACTGGACCAATGGTCCGTTTGGATTGGTTCGGTGGGACCGTTTAAAAAATCAAGCGATTTGGTTCGATTCATGGTTTGATTATTCAAAACTCGTTTAAACTGTACCAAACCGGACACTATGTCACAATGTTAAATAATTAGTGTTGGACCAGTTGGACTCCATACAGTTTCATATCCAGGATAGGGGAAGAGGGTCCAGTCCATTATTCCATATTCACATTTTAGTGATTTCATGTGAGAGGCTCCAAATCCTATAGTGTCCTCTCTCCATATTTTTTCTAAATTCTTAACCTAACCCTAAACCCCTCTTTCTTTCTCTCCATTCACTACCAAAATAATACATATTAGCGACGTTATTAGCAACAACGCTAGTAAACGTTGCTAAATAATATGTAATTAGCGACTACACAAAAAAAGGTCACAAAATGTTGTTGTTTGTGATATATAGCGACGACTAGCGACAGCGGTTAGTATTAGTAAAAAAGGCGCCGCTGGACGTCGCTAAAAGTCGCTAAATAGCGATGTTTGTCGCTAAATAGCGACGTTTAGCGACGTCTTACTTCATGAGTCGCCAATTTCTTTAATATTAGCGTCGTTTAGCGATGTCTAAAGCAGACGTCGCTAACTGTTCAATATACACGGGGCTACCAGCTTTTCCCCAAAATCAAAAATAATTTTCCTAAATTTTTTCCCTTCCTCCCCCGCTGTTCCCCCCGACCACTGCTCCGTCTCCGTCAGCCCTCGCCACCGCTGCTTTCCTCCGACACCGCTGCTCCTCCCTCCGTCCACCGCTACTCCCCGTCCGACAGCCGCTCAATCGGTCGAACCCTCCTCCACTAGGCTCCCTCTCCACCAGGCGACGACCTCCTCTCAGGCCACCCCTTGTCGGTCAACGCCCCTCCTCTCCGACCACGCCCCTCCTTGATCAGGTAAACCCTAACCCTAATCGGACACACATACACGGACGCAGACACGACACAAGAAAATGGATGTGACACACACATACACACACACGAACACGACACATACACACACACAAACTTCTCTACCCAAAGAGCCCTCGCATGAAGAATAGGATCCAAAGTCCTACCCCCAAATATCGATGTCCTAAAATTCTCCAAGACTTGCCCTCCCCAATTGGTTCAATTTTGTCTATTACACGTATTAGAACTATTTTATTTGTGATTATAAATTATAAAATTTATATATATGTTATAAACATATGACACGGACACGTTGTTAAGATATGATACATACACTTTAACATGAGTTGGTTTTTGACACGATATCGTGAAATTGTTATATGTGTTGACGGACCCTAAATTTATAAAATTTAGTAGTATATATGAGTGTCGAGTGGTAGAGTGGTAGATTATCGAGCGGTAGGTGTGTATGTGTATATATTTGAGTGAGGGATGAGTGAGCTAGTGAGGGTTAGTAATCTATATAGATAGATACATATATAACGGTATAGAAATAGCGACGTTTGAACGATGCTATAAGGGTATAGATAGATACATATATAAAGGTATACATATATAAGGGTATAGATAGATACATGTATAAGGGTATAGAAATAGCGACGTTTGAACGATGCTATTACATTTGCAAGCCTTTGAACGATGTGTATCTATCTTATAGAAATATCTAAAAATGGATATGAATTACTACCTACGACATTGTTCGTGGATGTACAACCGTCATCCTGATGACATGTGCGGTGTACGGAATGAATTCATAGAGGATGTATAGCAGTTCCTGCAGTTTCACCAAGGCGTTACCTCAGTATATGGACTACCAAAATTAAGTGTTCGTGTGTAAGATGTCGCAACTTAAAATATCATCCAGAAGTGGAAGTCACATATCATTTGTACTCGAAGGGTTTTACGTCGAATTAGTATCAATGGACCATGCATGGAGAACTTGTGTCTTTAACATCGGAGTCGGAGCCTTATGTGGATGTCCACAACCACGCTGCTTACGACGATGGGTGGGTAAACATGGTTTTTGATACGACGAGGCCTAGTTTTGATCTGGGCAATCATGATGCAGCCGAGGAGGTACTGAATGTCGATGCTGTAAAGTTCATAGAGTTGCTGGAGAATGCAAGGACTCCATTATATCTTGGTTGTGAGGATCATTTACCGTCAGAGGTGGTTATAATATTATTGAGCATTAAGTCCGATTTTAATATGTTGCAAGAATGCTACAACCGACTGAGGGAGTTGATTATAGAGATCTTGCCGGAGGGTGCTAAGTTGCCTAAAGACTTTTACTGGTCTAAGAGGATAGTGAGATAGCTCTGGATGGGATACAAAAAAATTGATGCATGTCGCAACGGATGCATGTTGTACTACAAAGATGACAAGGATAAAGATGCATATAGATTTTGTGGTGCTAATCGCTACAAGGGCACTGGTAAAGGAAGGTCTGTCGGTGCAAGGAAGCCTATCGATTCGATGCACTACTTGTCGTTGACACCGCCATTGCCAAGCCCCGGTCCCATAGGACCGACCTCGCTAAAGTGTGATACCGCACGAGCCTAGTTTGTGCTCATGCTAGACGGGTTCCGTAACGGACGATTACAACAGCTTGTGACGGGGTCGTCGCATAGAAGTCCCAAGCAGAAATATTGAATATACGAGACAACACAAGCATTGAAACAAAATCAGAATCTTTTATTGATACTTGAAATAAAATTACAAAGGTGCGAAGCCAAGTTACAATCACTCAAGCTCTCTCTCATTTCTTAATACAATTGATGAGCCATCGGATGCTTCAGATAGGCGATGTCCATACATTATGTCCCATATAAGTTCTGACTCCAAGCGGCCATACGCTTCGAAACGCCAAGGAACTATGTGCTTCGATGCATCCAAGCGAGCTCCATGCCAACGAGCTTCTACCTGTGCCTTTACATGAAAACTGTGTAGGTGTCAATACTCAATTGTACTGGTAGAGTGAGCTCCTCGTCTACCCATACAAAACCAATACGTTTATTTACTTTGTGCAATATAATCCCTTTATGATTCTCTTTCTATTCTTGCCTTAGGATCGATTTTAGGACATAGACTCTTGTCCTATTTGTGTCTCTAGACTGTCATCGTACCATTTCACTGATAACTTGCTTATCGTTGTGCCTCTAGACCATTCTTGTGCTTGTAACATGAATGTACCGACTCGTGCTTATCTTTTATGCGATACTTAGGACACGACATGTTTTATGTCATTGACTTGGTCCGTGCTCCAAACATTCGAGGTCGTGCCTCAGAAATCAACATGACTTAACCAAACTTGCCTTACGGCCCATTTTGACTTAACTCGAGATGACTTAATCCTGATTTGTAGAACTTGTGTTGACGACTCAAATACGATGTCACATTCGTGCCGAAGCGTGTGCCCTTGCTATAGCCAAGTCTTAGGCTCCGTAATGGTGTTGCAACTGTGCACACCTTCTTAACTCAATTCGTGTCGTGCTTACGCTATCTTTGATTCGATCGACACCACGCATACGGATTTTCGCTTAGCACACTGACTTATCTATATGAAAGGTCACTAGCAATGTCAAGCTATATTGGACTTGGCTGAAGATAGATGGCGATCATCCAATGGGTAGCTAGCCCGTGGAAGAACCGAATCTCCTATGTGGTACATCCAGAATCCTACTTTAGCCAACTCACATTCTCCGGGAATGACATGATCCTATGGCCCCGACGATCATGTCGAGGAAGAATACCCCTTGTGCACAAGTTGTCCATGACCACGCATCTACGACGACTTCTAGACTCGACGTAAATGCAAGACCTATAGATGATACAACTTGATTTGTCTTCCTTAAACTTCTTTATCCATGCCCATGCCTTCCATTCTTTATACGAGACTCCCAAGCCATAGGACCAGTCTCGGTGACAAACGGTCGCGTGTACTTTATATTCTTTAAAACACAGGGAACGGCTATTACATAGCCTTCCAGATAGACCTGAACAAACATGTTCCTCTGTGTCCCGTAGACCGTGGCATACTTATCCTCGAATCGCCCGTGGCTCGTGCCTTAGACTGACTTGTGTTATATACGACACTATCGTCCAAGTCATACTTTATATGACGAGCCTTGAGATTGTGGGACTATGTGACTTTGACAATCGTAAAAAATATGGGGCAATGCTTGCTATGACTTCGATATTCCAGCATACTTTGCCTTACTTAATCGGGCAATAACTTGACGAGTAAAGGCTATGTGAAGCCTTGCCCCCTGGGAACATGCCGTACGCGCGTTCGACTTGAACAACCAAGTTCTTTAGGTACGTAGACTTATGCCATAAGCTGTGCGATATAACTTAACTCGTGGGACGAGCAAAGGCTATGTCAAGCCTTGGACGATGGGATTGTGCATGCTTTACTAAGCATTTTATTCGTACAATGCCTATGACTTAAGCTAAGTTCATAGCTTTTTGGCAACATCGACCAACGTTCCTTCTCCCAAGCCAAGGGATGAAGGACCGAGTGTCATTTTGAAAGCATGTCGTACAACGATTCTAACCGACCATGAGATCTTTCCATATTCTAATTCAATCTGACCCGACTTGGAATTATTCTCTTAGCTATGTGGATTCGTATCTTTTATTATCAAGCCTACTTCTGCATTTGGAAATTTTTGTTTTATTAATATGAATGCCAAGCTGAGGCAAGTTCACCGAAGCCACCCACTTGAGCGAGGAGTTGCCTCGACTGAACAGGACTTCGCGCAGGCCATTGCATGGCTAAGTTCGAATATTGTTGGCATTTCGATTCCTCCGATTGAGCTGAGCGGGACGGAGCATTACATTATACACCACTCAGAAAAAGTTTTATCCTCGAAACTTATTGAGTACACTTATCGACTTATAACTCGATTCAACATCCAATGACTCTCGCCCATGCTTCGCCTTAACCAATCTCTAAAATCTGACTTGCATCAATGCCTCAATCAATATTCAAGTTTATTTCAAGACCAACAATTGTACTACCATCAATATTTTCTTTGAAACATACGATTTTGAAATCCTTGATACCCTTATGTTCCTTTAGTCTTACTTGAATTCAACGTATCACTTAGTTGGATCGTGCATATATTTCAGGCGTCCCTAAAATACATACATTTCAACCAAGCCTCGTGATAGAAAATTCGTTATTTCCACTCGAGTCGGATCGTGCACATATTCAGGCATCCCTAAAATATATGCATTTTAGTCGAGCCTTTTGAGTGGTGTTTCCATACTTATGAATCATTCTATCCATCAATATCTAATCCTATCAATCCTCAAGATCAATCACACTGATACTAACTCTCGAGACAGTGATGTCTTGCCTAACCACTAGGCCATCTGTCTAGGCTAAAATCATCCGTCAGTATTGGAATCATAGTTCTCCAATAATTATATCAACACTGACCCCAATCCTAAGGTCAAACCAAAGTTGATAATACGGGTTTTCTATCCAAGCTCGTATCACTCTAATTTTTAAACTTCGAGCATAGATTCCTCCTATTCGTACTTGCAACACTTAGTCGAAGTGGTCCGAGTCATTCAGCAAAGCCATCCTATCGTAAGTTCATTCAACAAATTCCTCGACATATTAATATCACTCATCCAACAAGCAATTTGTGTAGTCTATCTCTTCGAACATGTTCGATATAATCTACCTATCCATCCTTCCCAATTCAAGCATGCTACGACACGATTTATCACTAAACCATAATACTCATTCCATATTCCCTAAGTCGCTTATCACAATTCACGTATTCGATCCCAAGGTCGTCCGGCATAACAATATGTCATGCTTCAATCTCACGCAAGTCTGATTATCCGTAGAGGACATGAAATCACCATGTCAACGCTACCGCAGGATAATCATCCTCATAGGGGCGTAACTCTTACTTTGAGTCTAAACTAATTCTTTCTCGATACACAGGTTGGATATACTCAATCCTCAAATTTACTTAATTGTCAATCACAAGTCTGACTAATTCTCGAATTTACCTTCGCATCAAACCATAAGTCGAAGCAATCCAAATTGCCATACCCTGATCTTTCGAGTTCGATCATTCTCGCAACATAAATCACCATGTCAGCGCTCACACGGAACGATTGTCCCAAATCCGATATGACGCATGTACGAGGCTGGAGTTGCGCTCGCACAATACAAGATCGTCAACATTGTGGTTATCATCGAAGAAATCAAGATATGAACATTTTCATCCAAGCATTCATTCCAATCAAAATCCCAAGTATAGCATCCATCAAAATAATAACACTTTACACGATCGTCATTCCCCGAATCAGAGTACCTCCGAGTTATCATACATCAATCTTTGATACATCTCAATACCATCGATGATATACTTAACATGACAATCTTCATTTGCAATGAATTTTTGAGTCGTGCAACTGATGCCATCATTCGAATTCCTTAATATTCAAGATTAAAATTCGATCAATAATCCCCGAACTAGTCACATGATCATTTCGTTCAAACCCATAATCACGTATCTATCTTAAGTCATCAAGCAACATTCTTCTTCAAGTTGTAACGTTTTATGCTAACTCAAATCATCGAGCAACATCTATTCCAATCCTTATATTCATTCTCAAATATTTGAATCATTCCCATGCACGCCATCATCCGGTCGTGCTAACTTTTTGTATACGATTTATATCGATTTCCTTGATCGATTTATCTGTTCGTACACCTTAACTTTTCTTCGATTCAATCTATATTTTCTTATCTCTTTGTATTTTGCGCTCAACATAATCCCAATCTGATGCATGCCGTTTTCTTCGTTCGTTCGAATCAAACTCATACTAACTTGAATCACTCATTCTAAGGCTTTGTATAATCGTCGATTGCTGATAGAGTCGTTGGCACCCCGTATCCTCAATCAATCGACATCCCTGAGGCTATCCCATACACCACTCAGGGATGAAGTCATTTGACAAATCCTCAAAATAAGTTTTAAATCACAATCGATTATTTTGAATCTCTATTCGAACCATTCCTCAAACTCCAAGCACGATTTACATAGATCGCATCGACAATAATAGCGTTCGATGGCACCTCTATAGTCATCCAGCATTTTATGAATCGATTCAAACTCATTCTCATTCAAAAATGAATTGAATCCCGCATATGACTCGCTCTGGTCAATGTAATTCTTGGTGTATATGCCCAGCCCGAGTTACCCAACCGTGCTTATTTGAAGTTAACTTTGTTCAACCAATTTTCTTCGTAAAACTTTTCAAAATATATAGACTTATTATATGGACATCCCGTGGAACATTTAAGAGAGAGCGCCAATGTATCAATCGCAACAACAACATTAGAGTTTGCAGAACCAACATCGGAGTTAAAGAATTCGATCGAAAGTCCAAGGACGTAAAGCCATGCTCTGATACCTTTATGTCACGCCTCGGTCCCATAGGACCGATCATCCTCCCTAAGGCGTGATGCCGTATGATCCTAGGTTGCGCTCGTGCAAGGAGGGTTCCATAACGGCCGATAACAACAGCTTACGACGGGATCATCGCACAGAAGTTCCAAACAGAAACATTGAATATACAAGACAACACAAGCATTGAAACAAAATCAGAATCTTTTATTGATACTTGAAATAAAATTATAAAGGTGCGAAGCCAAGTTACAATCACTCAAGCTCTCTATCATTTCTCAATACAATTGACGAGCCAGCAGATGCTTCAAATAGGCAATGTCCATACATTATGTCCCGTATAAGTTTCAACTCCAAGCGGTCGCACACCATGAAATACCAAGGAACTCCGTGCCTCGACACATCCAAGCGAGCTCTGCGCCAACGAGCTTCTACATGTGCCTGCACATGAAAACTGTGTGAGTTTAAGTACACAACTGTACTGGTAAAGTGAGCGCCTCGCCTACCCATACAAAAACAACACGTTTATTTACTTTTTGCAACATAATCCCTTTATGATTGTCTTTCTATTCTTGCCTTAGGATCGATTTTATGACAGAGACTCTTGGCCTATTTGTGTCTCAAGACCGTCACCATGCCATTTTACTGATAACTTGCTTATCGTTGTGCCTCTAGACCATTCTCGTGCTTGTAACATGAATGTACCGACTCGTGCTTGCCTTTCGTGCTATACTTGGGACACGACATGTTTCATGTTATCAACTTGGTTCGTGCTTCAAACATTCAAGGTCGTGCCTCAGAAATCAACATGACTTAACCAAACTTGCCTTACGGCCCATCCTGACTTAACTTGAGACGACTTAATCCCGACTTGTAAAACTTGTGTTGACGACTCAAACACGACGTCACGTGCCGAAGCACGTGGCCTTGCTATAGCTAAGTCTTAGGCTCCATAATGGTGTTGTAACTGTGCACACCTTCTTAACTCAATTCGTGTCATGCTTACGTTATCTTTGATTCGACTGACACCATACATACGAATTGCCGCTTAGCACATTGACTCATCTATATGAAAGGTCACTAGAAAAGTCAAGCTATTTTGGACTTGGCTGAGGATAGACGACGATCATCCAATAGGTAGCTAGCCCGTGGAAGCCCCGAATCTCCTATACGGTACTTCCAGCATCCTACTTTAGCCAACTCGCTTCCCCCGGGAACGACATGATCCCGAGGTCCCGACGATCATGTCGAGGAAGACTACCCCTTGTGCATAAGTTGTCCATGACCACACACCTACGAAGACTTCTAGACTCGACGTAAATATAAGGCCTACAGATCATACAACTTGCTTTGTCTTCCTTAAACTTCTTTATCCATGTCCATGCTTTCCATTCTTCATGCGAGACTTCCAAGCCACGAGACCAGTCTCGACGACAAACGGTCGTGTGTACTTTATATTCTTTGAAACACAGGGAACGACTATTGCATAGCCTTTCAGATAGACCTAAACAAACATGTTCCTTTGTGTACCGTAGACCGTGGCATACTTGCCCTTGAATCGATCGTGGCTCGTGTCTTAGACTGACTTGTGTTCTACGCGACACTATCGCCCAAGTCATAATTTATATGACGAGCCTTGAGATCGTAGGACTATGTGACTTTGACAATCACAGAAAACATAGGACAATGCTTGCTATGACTTCGATAGTCCAACATACTTTGCCTAACTTAATCGTATAACAACTTGACGAGCAAAGGATATGTCAAGCCTTGCTCCGTGGGAACGTGCCGTGCGTGCATTCGACTTGAACAACCAAGTTCTTTGGGTGCCTAGACTTATGCCATAAGTCGTGCGATACAACTTAACCCGTGGGATGAGCAAAGGCTATGTCAAGCCTTGGACGATGGGACCATGCATGCTTTATTAAGCATTTATTTGTGCAACGTTTATGAATTATGCTAAGTTCATAGCTTTTTGGCAACATCGACCAACTTTCCTTCTCCTAAGCCACGGGATGAAGAACTGAGTGTCATTTTAAAAGCACGTCGTGCAACGATTCTAAGCCGACCATGGGACCTTTCCATATTCTATCTCAATCCGACCCAACTTAGAATTATTCCCTTAGCTATATAGATTTGCCTCTTTTATTATCAAGCCTACTTGTACATTTGAAAACTTTCATTTTATTAATGTGAATGCCAAGTTGAGGCAAGTTCACCGAAGCCACCCACCTGAGTGAGGAGTTGCCTCGACCGAGCAGGACTTCGAAGCATTTCATTCCATGGCTAAGTTCGTACGTCATTGGCGTTTCGATTCCTCCGATTGAGCTGAGCGGGATAGGGCATTACAGTGGTTTCAGAGTTTGTTTATGGTGAAGGAGACTGCAGAAAATATAAGTTGGCATAGGCTGAAACAGATCGAAGGATTATTGGATCACCCATCTGATGGAAAATCATGGAAGCACTTTGATTGAGTGTATCCAGATTTTGCTTCGGATTCACGTAATGTTAGATTGGGGCTCTCCTCTGACGGTTTTACCCCCATTCGAACTTTTGGGCTTCTAGTATTTGTGTTGGCCTGTGATCGTCACTCCGTACAATGTACCGCCTTGGATGTGCATGAAGACTCCGTATATGTTCCTTACGGTTATTATCCCGGGTCTGAACAATCCGAAAAGGAACATCAATGTGTATTTACAGCCATTGATAGATCAATTGAATCAGTCGACGAACCCAGAGAATTCAACGGAGGGTTGCTCCGAGTCTATTGATATTAATTGTTAATTCATAAACTGCCGGGAACCCATTCTATTTTTTGCTTTTTTATTTATTTTTCTACTGCAAATTTAGCGACATTTAGCGATGCCGCTATGAGTCACTAAGCGTCGCTAAGCATCATTGATATTCTACAGATCAGCGATGTTTAGCAACTAAGCCTGTGTCGCTAAACGATGCTAAATGTCGCTGACTTCCTACAGATCAACGACATTTAGTGACACACAATCGCGTCATTATTGGTCGCTAGACGTCGCCAAAACGTCGCTTAATCCTACAACTTGTGCCAACGGTTGGTGACAAAAATTCGTCGCTAATTCTGCGACAGGAAGTCGCTCAAAGTCGCTGAATTTGTGACGTCTATACGTCGCTGAAAAAAGTCGCTATTGCGACGTTTAGCGACGTTTAAGTGGTCAGCAACTTGATGTAACGCAACAACACATAAACGTCGCCAATTATGTTGTCGATTTATTTTTGCGATATTTTTTATCATTTTATCGACGTTATTTGGCGTCGCTAATATGAAGTATTCTGGTATTGATTTTTACGCCGCTGTCGCTCCGGTCTTCTCTCCAAATCCACAGGCTCCGTCTCCTTTCTAAATCTGTCGACTTTAGTCTCCTCTCCTTCAAAGTCGAGTCTCTCCAGTCTCTTTAACCGGTAAGTATAGATGTATGTTATATAGATATTATATTAGATGTATAGATCTATCATCTATAGATCTATATATTAGAATCATTATATGTATATAGATGAATCATAGCATGAAAGATGTTGTCGACGCTTTTGCAGTGTAGCTAAGATTGAAGAGGTTTGAATGATCTAAACTTCAAAATATGTGGAATGACGAAGGCTCAAATATTCTTATACACCCACATGTAGAAGCATGGAAAATTCGAAGTATCAGAAACCATGCGCCCCCTGAATATGGCGTAGTGCAACCTCTACACATAAATGAACATGCACCCGTATATCAGCTAAAGGATCATGCACCTAGATTTAGATCTGCCAAAGCTACAGATATTCTTGTAAGGTCATACGCCTAAGTGCCTCTTCAATTCAGGGTATTTAATTCCTCACTGACAGTCGTGCTAGCTGTCAGCCAAATGCTTGGAATATCGTGTATTACACGCCCTGCGATGCACGCAAACGACAGCTACATAACAACAAAGCGTAGTCCAAAAAGTCTTGGCGTAGCTGAGCCACGCTTAATACAGCCAAAATGCTTTGAAGTACGAGCTGACAACTTACGTCAACATAATGACTAAAGCCTTGTCATAGTGAGATGAGCAACGTCATATGGATAACAAGTGACAAAACTCCCCCACGCCAAAGCATTCCACATGCCACAGATCATTCAAGCGTTGGGACTCCCCAAACACCTAAAATTCTATACGCCAGCATACGCTCCAACGTAGCTTAGTGATCTATTCTGTTCCAACAGCTTGAGATCCTTGAGCGATGTGCACGCACCACGTGTCATGGACTCTGCATGCTTAATAAATCTTTGATGCCGCGGGACCGATCAAGCCAATCTTCGTGTATAGAACTTCCCAAGCACGACCATCTAAAAAGGGTGCCCACAACGTGGGTCAGTACATCATCTATATACTGGCGAGCAGAACCAGCCCACTCGCCTAAACCGACACCAAGTGGTCAATTGTAGCAAGCATTCATTAGCGTGATCTTTCTAGTTGGAGCCTAGCATCAGTTTATAGTTTGTCACTTCCCGTTCCCGAAATACGTAAAATTTTTGCTTTTTCCTATATATGGCATCTGGTACCTGTATCTTGATTGCATGTATCATGTATTTGTAACTGGCCATGGCATGGAACAACATCTCGTCGCGGATTAGTGTGCCACCCCTTATCCTTGTCTGGTTGTAGGTGTGGCTCACTGCTTTGATGATAAGATTTCTGGATCGTATTGTGGTTAGAATTTTATTTAATTAATTTAATTAGTTGTATCATGCATCATTTAACATGTCATTAGTCATATGGTTAGGTTATGTTAGGGTTAGGGTTTCGTTGAACCAACCCATCCCACTATATATATATATATATATATATATATATATATATATATATATATATATATATATATATATATATATATATATATATATAATTCAGAGGAAATTAAAATGGCGTCCCCCTAGCTCCCGTTCCATGCCCCCCTCTCCGCCCGGCCTCGCCTAGGCCCGCGGTTATCTACCCTCCTTTTCCTCTATTCCCTCTCCTCCCATGGCGGCCTCCCTGGGTCCAGCCAGCTGAACCCCCTACCTCCTCGCCGTCCTTGGTCAGCATCTGCCTCCGCCTTGTCCGCCCGCCATAATTTAGGATCCGCCCCCCGTCTTCCTCGCCTCCCCGGGCGGTGCCCGCCCGTCTTCTTCGTCCCCGGCAGACTCGGTCCCCCCCCATCGCCGTCAGTCCAGTCTCCGTCGGCGACTTTCTAACCACCACCATCCACCGTTGTCCCCCGCCTTCCCGTCCATCTACTCCCCCATATTCAATTTTGAAATCGAATTCACATCTCCATTTCCCGCCCATCCTTTCCTTCCTCTGATTTCAAATTCGTATCCCCAGTCGCCCGCTCTTTAGTTGGCACACCTGATGGCCTCGCGCAACCTGGGTACCCTTGTGGGCTGCCCTTGTCGGCGCTACTTGGGCCCCTACTTGGGCAGTCCCTCCCCCCTCTGGACGTAACCCAGACTAGGCTGAGCGACGTGCAACCTGGTGCATGGGTCCGCGCTTCATGCTTTGTGCAACCTGGGTTTCAGGTTAGGCCGCCCTCGTGGGCGCAACCTGAGCCCGTTTCTGGTCAGTCCCCTCCTCTGCTGGGCACGGGCCATGGATCGGCGCATCCTGAGTGGCCTCCATTGACGCAACCTGGGGCTATCGGGCAGGCCGTGTGCTCGATGCAACCTGGCCCGACTGCCGTGTTTGGCGTAACCCACGAGTTGGCGCAGCCTATCCAGCCAGAATTGGCACATCCTGGGTCCGCGAATGGACTTGGCGCAACCCGGATGTACTCAGCGCAACCTGGCCAATCACAACTGACTGCCTTGGTTGGCGCAACCCATGGGTTGGTGCAACCTTATTAGCCAGCTATGGCGCAACCCGGATCCTTGAATGGCCTGGGCGCACCCCAGATGGGCTCGACGCAACCTGGCCACCTCTCAATTCTGCCGGATATGGTTGGCGCTACCCATGGGTTGGCGATACCTAAGCCGCCCGCTATGGCGCATCCTGGGTCTTTGGATGGTCTGGGCGCAACCCAGATTCCTTCTAGGACGGAAGTCATATCTACCTCCTCTACCGCCACCCCTGGAGTGGCGCAACACGCTCCTACCATCCCATCCACGAAGACTTTGGCACATTCTAGTGCTACGCAGGCTGTAACGACTTCGGGTGATCATGGCGTCCCCCATGTTGACCCATCGTCTTCGCCTTGTCCGGACCGCCCCGGCCGAGGTCGTTCTCAGTAGCCGGGATACGCTTATCGGCGCCCCTTCTATGTTGTCTTCCACCACCCCCTCTGGTCGCTCTCTTTCTACCGACCTTATTGCTATCTTCTCCAACCCGAAGCGGATCCCACGACCGGCAGTCTCTCCACCCTCCCTCCCTTTCGCTGTGCGGGCCCTCCCTTATGTTGCCCAGGGACCCCCTCCTTCGACGAGCCATCCGGTGCCTTCATACGCCGACAAGCTCCGTCCTGACAGGGCGGCCAAGCAGGGCCTACTGTTCCCTGACATCCTCCTCCCTGATGTTGAGTATTCGATGGCATCCCCTGTGCCTACAGTTCCATTTTTCGACCAGGAACTGACCTCCCTGGCTACATCCTTTCCCTACTCCTTCATCCTTAAATTCTCCTTCGGCTGCCCCAAAATCTCTCGAGTTCAGGAGGTTATTACCCGTTGAAAACTCACCATTGAATACAGGGTGGCCCCCCTTGACCCCAGGCATATCCTGCTCTATCTCTCCTCCGATATTGACCACAGGTCAGTGTGGTCCAAAGGGACCAGTAGGGTGGACTCCCACCAGATGAAGATCATCAAATGGTCATCGAGCTTCAGCACTAAGGAAGACTCAGCGTCAGTAGCCGTCTGGGTGACCCTCCCCAACCTCTCCCTCATTTGTTTCATTCCAGCGGCTCTTAGGCGTATATCCAACTCCTTTGGAACTTATGTGGCCACTGCAGCAGAAACCAGCAACCTGACCAAAGCCCACTATGCGAAGATTTGTGTGGAACTCAACCTCACTTCCGAGCCCCCAAATCACATCCTCATTGAACTGGAAAACAGGCCCCACACCTAACAAATCGTCTACGATAACCACATTATCTTCTGTTCTCACTGCCATCTGCGCGATCATCTATCTTAGCACTGCTTCCGTGTTCATCCAGAGCTCAAGAGGAAACCAGGCAAGAGTCCCTCTCAAAAGAGGGTAAGCAACAATCGCTGACCTGATCCCCTTACTCCCACTACCGAATACCCACACCAGATTTCAATCTAGTAAAGGCAAAACAGACAATGGAACATCCGCGGATAAATCGGTGATACCCTACCGCCCTCCAGCTCTGACCATCTCCAATCAGTTTAATGCCCTCGTCGCGGAAGCGACTAAACCAGCCCTTGAGATAGCTTCTCTTGGAGACTCTTCAGTGGCCCCCGAGCCGGACTTAGAGGACATCAGTGACCCTTCTTCGGAGGCCGCGGAAGAGACCCACGAGGTTCATCCATCCCATGAAATCGATGTTGTAGAAGCCCTTGCTATCCTAGGGCCAAAACAAGCTCAAAGAGGACTACAAGTTCTCGCTACAGGATTCCCCCTCCAATCGGAAGGAGTTCAGATTGTCTACACGGACGACTCCATCCTTATCCCCCCTGAGGAATCCGGGACGGACTCTGTAGGAGAAGGGCTCGAATCCTTCGAAGACATTTTCAGTAACCCTTCCGAGGATTCCATCATCAGCATATCAATCTCGAAGGCGGGAGAGACTTCGACTACAGTCAAGAAATCAAAACAGAAAAGAACCGGAGAGTCTCTGGCGATCCGAACCAGGTCCGCAACCAAGCAGGCCAACCAACCCCCCTCCGGCTTCATTAATGCTGAACATCCTCTCATAAAATGTCCGCGGTCTGGAAAAGAAACCTACCAAGAGAAGAATCACCATCCTTAATAAAACTCACAAGATTGACATTTTGATCATCATTGAACCTAAGATCCCCCACAAAGGGCTCAAATCCATTCAGCTGCAGTTAGGCTTTCCAAAG
Organism: Iris pallida; assembly: GCA_029216955.1. Taxonomy (NCBI): domain Eukaryota; kingdom Viridiplantae; phylum Streptophyta; class Magnoliopsida; order Asparagales; family Iridaceae; genus Iris; species Iris pallida. The sequence continues at coordinate 25,892,016 of JANAVB010008599.1, forward strand.
GCCATAGCTGGCAGATACGACATTTGGATCCTCTGCTCGAAAGACGTCAATATAGGAGTCATTCAGGACTCTAGGCATGCCCTATCTTGCTGGATGGAACATCCGTTGATCCCCAAGCGCGCCATCATGTCCGCGGTTTATGGCAGCTGTGATATCACGGAGCACAAACAACTATGGAACAATCTCCAGGACATTCACCTCCACCACAATAACCTCTCTTGGCTTTGCATTGGAGATTTCAACGCTATCACCTGCAGAGAAGAGAAGACCGGCAGCCGTCTTCCCCCTTTTTCGGCCATGGAGGATTTTAACAACTTCATATTAAACTCCCACCTCTCCCCCCTTCCGTTCACCGACAATGCATTCATCAGGTGCAACATGTAGTAAGGCAACCGCCGTCAATATTCTCGCCTTGACAGGGCCCTAACAAACGCCAAATAGCATGGCATGGGGACCACCTCAATGCTTTCCCACCTCAATGCCACCGAATCCGACCACACCCCCCTGCTTATTGGCATTACTCGTACCTCTGGCCAGAACAAAAAGAGAATCCATTTCTTGGATTTCTGGAACGAATGTAGTGCTCCACTCTGCGAAGGCACTAGATAGACAGAAAGATCGGATTACTGGCTCTGCAACAGAAGACGATTGATCTGGATGAGTGGACGAAGTCTCATTTACTGATTCGCTTACGCCTAATAAGAATCTGAGTTTTTGATTGAATGCTATTGTTAATAACAAGACAGTAAGCTTGAGTATGCATATAAGAGAATCCGTACATTGTCTGCTAAGAAAAAGAACGGTTTTCTGCTTGAGAAGAAGATGGAATTGTTTGTGAGTTGCTCGATTGATGCATGATGGTTTCATTTGATATTGCATTTGCATTGGGGTATCCACTTAGCGACGAGCTGAACCCTTGCGAGTCACAGCGGCTAGCGACGAGCGGAACCCAAGCGAGTCACAGCGGTTAGCGACGAGCTGAATCCAAGAGAGTCACAACGGCTAGCGACAAGCCGAACCCATGTGAGTCACAGCGGTTAGCGACGAGCTGAACCCAAGGGAGGCACAACGGCTAATATGGAAATAATATGTTGGTTTTTTCAAAGATGTTTTCAAAGAATGTAAACTGACTCTGTATGCATGAAATGAACATAGGTAAAAGTAGCAAGATCACATCATAAGAAACATTTTCTCACTAAATAAACAGTGATCATTTCAGACAAATGTAGCTCTTTGTTCACAATCACCAGTATGTTGATATACTGACCCACCATTATTCTGTATGAAGGTGCACCATGCATCGAGAAGGATAGTCCGAAGCGATAACCCGAGCCTCATCCTCAAGAGCCAGAAATCAGAAGAGATGCCAAGAGATGACATCTGTTGCATGAGTTTGGTTTTGTATATAAAGGGATATAATGTATGGGAACGGGATCATTATAATCTGTAAAGTTCTGAGAGAATGTAACATTGTATCAGAGAGAATCGAGAGCTTGTAATCTGTTTAAATAAAATCAATAAAGAGAATTATTCTTATTACCATTGTGTACAATACATGTATTCTGAAATGTGTCCGCTGCTGCTTCAATTATCTGCGATATGTTCCGCTGCGTATTGTCAATCTTTTCTATCTTGTCTTGCTTCAGGTCTTGGCCTTTTGCAAGCGCAACTTAGGCTTGCACGGCATCACGCCTTAGCGAGGACGATCGGTCTCAAAGAGTCCGAAGCGAGGACGAAAGGACTCTGCGGGATCGGGGCGTGACAGCGAACACCCCCAGTTCTTGGCCATTGTCTCGAAAGCTTGGAACAGTACAGACTCCCTCGAACCCCTCAGTCGGGTGGACAACAAACTCAAGGCTACAAGGAAAGCCCTGGCAGTTTGGAGCAAGCAGGCCTATGGGGACATTTTTCAAGCCATTCGTGAGGCTGAGGACGACGTCAAACGTGCCGAAATCAGATTCATAACTGACAGATCACCAGCAGCTAAGACCACCCTTAACCTCACCAAAGCGATCCTCAAATTTCGGTTGAAAGTTGAAACTGATTTTTGGAAGCAGAAAGCGAGGCTTAAATGGGACAACGAGGGAGACAAAAACTCGAGCTATTTCCACGCCTGCGTCAATGGTCGCAGACAGAAACTCATGCTTCACCATATAGCCGACGAAACTGGCAATATTATCAACGATCAAAGGGGTATCCAAGCGGCAGCTGCGAAGTTTTTCTCCCAACTTTTCTCCAAGGAGACGGTTCTCAGGGACCCCACATTCCTGGAGGAAATACCCTACCTTATCAGCGACATCGACAACACCCAACTCGAGCTCCCTCCGTCCGAACAAGAGGTGAAAGATGCCATCTGGGCCCTTGACCAGCATAGTGCTCCCAGACCAGACGGGTTCTCGGGGGTCTTTTTCGTACATGCTGGGACATCATCAAGCTGGATATCCTCAAAGCGGTCTCTGCCTTCTTCCAAGGAGCCATGTACCCCATAGCCATCTCGAGCACCAACCTAATCCTTATCCCGAATAAGAAGAACCCGAAGACTTTTCACGATTTCTGTCCCATCAGTCTTTGCACCTTCACCAACAAGATCATATCCAAGATCGTAGCTTCCCGCATGTCTAGTCTCCTTCCCAAGATCATCTCTGAGGAGCAGAGTGGTTTTGTCCGTGGTAGAAATATCCAGGATAATATCATGTTGGCTCAAGAGTTAATCACCTGCATGAAGCTCCCGACAAAAGGGGACAATATTGCTATCAAACTGGACATAGAGAAAGCATACGACAGGCTGGATTGGCAATTCATGATCTGGGTTTTTAGAACTTTCGAATTCTCAAAAACATGGACCAACATTATGTGGAGATCGATCAGCAACTCCTGGTTTTCTACGGTCATCAACGGTCAGGCCGACGGGTTCTTCAAATCGAGTCGCAGGGTTAGGCAAGGAGATCCGCTTTCCTCTACCATCTTCATCATTACGGCGGATGCCTTGATCTGGAACCTTAACAAGATGGCTTCCTCCACTAACTTCCATCACTATCATACGGTCAGCAGCTTCCCGATTATCACACACCTGGCTTTCGCTGATGATATCCTCATATTCTCCGTCGGGGACGTTGGTTATGTAGATGTCGTCCACAACACTCTCCAGAGATACGTCAGGTGCTCGGGCCAAAGGGTCAACCTAGATAAAAGTGTCATCTGCGCCTACCACAATATTAAAAGAGAGCACGCGGCCATTCTCTTCAACACCACCTCATTCCCCATCAAGCATCCCCCGTTGCACTATCTTGGCTGTCCCCTCCTGTACGGGAGATCAAATATCGGCATCTTTGAGGACCTTACTAACCATATCAGGAAAAAACTTGAAGGATGGCACAACGTTACTCTGTCCCCAGGGGGAAAGATAATCCGAATCAAGCACGTCCTCACTTCCATACACATCTACACCCTTGCGGCTTGCTCCCCCCTCCAAGAAAGTGTTTTCTAAGATTGAGGGCATCTTTAGCAACTTCTTTTGGGGGCATAGTAACGGCCATGACAAGCACCATTAGGCTAGTTGGGATACCATGGCACGTCCTACAGAGGAGGGGGCCTGGGATTCACCAAACTCTCCCATATTGTTAAAGCTTTATCCATAAAACTGTGGTGGAAACTCCGCACAGCTCAGAACTTATGGACCGGGTTCATGAAGGCCAGATACTTCAAGCACATCCCCCCGTCGACGGCCATCTCTAACTGTAGGTCCTCTGCGGCATGGTGACGCATGCTCGTCGGGTGTTCTCTAGCCGAGCCTGTCATGCGCCTCCGGGTGGGAGATGGGGACTCATCGGCATTTCACGAAAGGTGGGTTGGAGACACCTTGCTTCACAACCACTCAGAAGCCTACAGGAACTGCAAGATCAAGGACATGTGGGACCCTATTGATAATACATAGAATTGGATTGAAGTCCAAGATTGGGCCGGGCCTGAGGCTGTTGAGAGCATCCACCGTTGTAGATCGACAATCGGATACGACAACGACGAGTTTCGGTGGTCGGTCGAAGCCTTGGGCTCATTATCGATCAGATCGGCTAGAAGAGTGGTCCAAGGTACTGCAGTGCCCTCTCCTAGTATTGCACCCTTCTGGCAGACATGCATCTCCAAGAAGTGGTCCTTCATCATTTGGAGAGCCATTCGCAAGATCCTACCAACCGATGACACGCTCAATACTATTGGCTTTAGCCTTGCGTCCGTGTGCACATGCTGCACGGATCATCAATCGGAAACGATGGACCATATCTTCTACCAGAGAGACCTACCGGTCAAGGTCTGGAGTATTTTTTCCCAACGCTGCAGGATGGCCCCAGGGGGCGGGTGCTTTGACGACCTCGTAGAGGCATGGGGCTCGGCATCCCATGGCCACCAGATCGTTGCAGCGGTTGCTACGTGGGTAATCTGGAAGAATCACAATAAGGCGAGATATGAAGGACATCAGTACAACGCTGACCAGCTTATTGGGGAGACCTTTAGGCAATGCAGCAAAAGAAGATCCAGCTGTCTTCACAGCCAGGCGGCCTTCTGGAACTCTCTCCTATCCCTGGATTAGCCGTTTTGGGTTCCCTTCCTTTCCGGCTTTTGTTAGTATACTAGGCTTCTGCATTTTGTGCCTTCCGGTATACTTGTACAGGTTTTGGCTTTTAAGCTTGATAGAATAAAATAGGGAGTGTTCTGGTAATATATATATATATATATATATATATATATATATATATATATATATATTCTCTTCCTCTCTCTCTCTCCTCATTTATTCTTATTTTTATTTCCTCCCACCAACCCACCTAGGCAAGTACATCTTGCACAAATGAGAGACCACTTACATTTTTCATTTCTTGTTATCTTATTGATATTATTAGTCTAGATTCTTCATCTCTTCATTCTCTACAAGTTTAGTTCTTAGAGTTTTTGATTTTAATGGCTAATTTTGTGTAGATCTAAGTTTCTAAAACTAGGATTTTATGAATTTTCATGGTTTTGATCTATCAAACTTGTTTGTTTTTTAAAACTAGTCATTCCATGTTGTAGAGAATTTGATTTCATCTAATTTTGGCTTTTGAACCGCTTGATTTCGATTTATTTTGAGAAAGTTATAGCATTTTTCGTGTTCATGAGTTTCCCACACCTTCGGTGATATCGGGACGATGAACAGTGCCGCTTTCCTGTGCGTTGTGCACCCACGCACTTGCACGATTTTTTGTCGTACGCATGTACGTTGTGTCTCTACGCCCTGCGCACCGTGTACCTGCACGCTGCGCATTTCACGAGCCGTACGCCTGTGCGATTTTTTTGCCATGCGCCTGCGCACCGTGCACCCGTGCCATGTGCGTTGTGCACCGCATGCTGTGTGTTTCTCGTACCGTGCGCCTTTGCGGTTTTCTGTCGTGCGTCGTTCCTCTGCACCCTGCACATCGTGCACCCGTGCGATGGGCGTTTCACGCGCCGCATGCCTACGCAATTTTTTGCCGCGCCCCGTGCTCTTGCGCCCCGTGCGCCGTAGGCAGTTTTACCCGCGCGCGTCGCTCATCCGCGCACGAATGGCCATTTTTGTCCGTTTAAGCTGTTTTATAGCTAGAATCCGGTAAAACTCAAAACATAAAAGCTGTAGATCTTCGTCTTGGCTTCAAAAATCTTTTTGTCTCACCTTAATTGAGGTTTGCAGAATTTGGCCGCATAGGACTACTCATTTCCGGCCGCATGGAATCATCCTTGTCCGGCAGCATGAGTTTAAATTTCCTTGGTCGCATGATTTCCTGGCCGCATGAACTCTGATTCTAAATGCCTTCTTGGCTGATTCTTGTTCCAAATGGCATTGATTGACATCGATTGACATCTATTGACATTAATTGACTGTCTTGGCATTTATTAACAGTAATTATTGTCTGAGCATTAAAATAACATTATTGGTTATCTCGATTAATAATTGATCATGCGTTCCTAATTGGAACTAAGAGGCTGGCTAGTCGTCTTATTGAAATGAATGAATGAGACACGTTCATATTAATTATGAACTATTGTAATCGACTGGCTGATCCCGAATATTGACGTACAGGCACATGCAGGCTTCAATTTATTTATATATTTATTTATTTTATAAAAGCAGCATGTGTACTTTATGGTCAAGGCATGATTACTTCGTGGTTAGTTTTGATTGTTGCATTACGCTATGTAAGACCTGCAACCTAACCGTACTGGTATCGTTGTAGAGTTGTGCATATCGTACCCCGTACGAAAGTACTCATTTGAATGACCATGACCCACGGCATGAGATTTCACTTAACGTAGAGACTATTAAGTTAAATAAAATAATGATTGCATGGAGAGAATGGATTCCCGAGTTCTTACATGGCAGCCCTCTTGGGACTAGTAGTGCCCGACAGGCCGGCTGGTCCCCACAGATACTGCAAATCTGCCACACGGGCAGGGAGCAGTATCTGGTTATATTATCTATTGTATATTGTATATTGATGACGGGCGTCCTGCTGGGACTCGTCTAATTCATGATTGGCGCAATTGATTGACTGGGTAAACTAGCCTTGCTTGCACATAGTAAGAACTGAGGAATCCCTATTGCATAATTCCAGGATAACTTGGAACTCACAGTAGCAAGCCGTAGTAGTTGAATGGCCGTTTAAATTAATTTGTTTGTGTACTGTATGTCCTCTGTTGATACCAGGATTTACAAGCGAAAATAGAAAATAGGAGAAAGCACACAAGAACACTCAAAAGCACACTTCTTACAAAACACTCTCAAACTCCGTTGCCCTTAATCACACACAATCCCATCTATATATAGGGACTTAAGGGTCGGTACTAACCGGTTAAGCCAGTAAGGGCTACCGGTGTCTGCCCGTCTCTCCTCAATCAGTGAGGAAAGATTCCTCCTAATCCTTCCTTCTCATCCGAAATGGCTGGTGAGATGTCACATCAACATTCGGTGAGATGTCAAGCCCGCAATTAGTGCGCTGTCACCATCAACTTTAGATGGTATGCCGTCTTGTCAATGCTTTATTCGTTTCAGATTGAAACGAATCTTCCACCTGTTCCCCAGCTGGTGGTGAGTCATCAGAACTGCTACTAGTGGGAAGTGAGTCATTGTCCTCATCAGTAGGAATATATTCTGGAGTAATTACCTCCGCCTCATAGACCCAGATAGGTTGAGGGTCGGCCTGAATTTCGTCCCACCATCCGTCCCAGTCATAGAGATAGGATGCCGAACCGTCATCAACAGGCATTCTCTGTAGCTGTTCTTCAGTAGGCATCAAAGGTGCCTCAGCATAGTCAATATCTGCATAATCGGTGTCAGAAAAAAATTCCGAAGGAACTGATCCGCAGACTGAATCATCCGGTAAGTTAACCGGTCCAGGGCAAGAATCAACTGATTCGTCAGTATCCATAAAACAGAGGAGTTGCCCACCAAGCTTCACAGCTGCATAAGTTGAGACGCGATTGTAGCCTCAGCAAGAATCGCATCCTCCGCGCTGTCGTCTCCTTTCGCCTGAACACCTGCAGGACCAAGACACATGTTGTCGAAAAAATCCAAGAGCAGGATCTCATTATCTACTTCGCTGACGGGCTTCACGGTAATGTAGTCCGCCAAAATGATGGTGCTGCTGCAGGAGAGGACCGCCTTTTCTCCAGAAAGTCTTCGGGCTTCGGCAAAGAACTCCTTCGCAGCGCCATATCTCTCCTTCCCTTCATGGAAGTTACCCTTCTTGAAGGTAGAGAACTGAAGTCCTGGATCACCGTCAAGGCGATGGAGCTCCCAAATCTGATATGAGGGGAAGCATTTGATGTAGCGCTTCTCCTCCCAAATACTCCAGATTCTGAACCTGAACATGTTCTGGAACCAGGAAGCACAAGCTTTCGCTCCTTCCCAGCAGATTTCTGGGATAAACTGTTTATAGATATTTTCGTCCAAGGAGCAGATGAACATTTCATGGACGAAACCTTTTTTAATTTGTACGGATAAATTTACAATCTCTTGGAAACAAGAAACCAGGTGAATGTTTCCGTAACTTGAATATATGACCTCTAAACCTTCAAAGTACTTAGTGATGTTGGAATCATCTAAGCGTCTGAAGTATTGTAAGAGGCGGGCTTTATCAATCAGCCCCTGCTTGTATCTAGTAATCATTCCCTGAGCCATGCCCTCGGCATCCATGCTTTGGGTTCGTTCGTCATCAATGTTCAGGGAGGTGCAGAGTTTTAGCAAGTCTGGTATTCGAAGATTGACCAGATCATGGCTATGAATCTGCTCGAGAATTTTACTGAGTTCTTTGTGCTCAGAAGAAGGTCCACAGAAAAGATCCTTCTCCATGGCGTCAAGTGCAGGAGACCTTGAAGTAGCGCTAGAGGCTATCATCGTAAGAGCCTGCTGCCTGACATCAAACAATTTTGAATTTAGCTGCTCAGACTTTTCTCGAACAGCAAGGAACTGTTTTTCAATTTGGGATAACCAAAAATTGGCTCCCTTGGTGTCGTTAGACTGTATGGCCCGATAGCAGCCATTAAACTTGTCCCAAGCATCCTTGTCATTTCTTTCAAGTTCTTGGTTATACCAGTTCTTCACCACAGTGCTGGCGAAGGTCTTGTTTTGCTGGAAAGGTACGAGCCGCTTGGGTCCACCTTTCAGAAGTTGTTGGGCCTGTGCGCCCTGTTGAGCCTGTACGGCTTGGGAGGCCTGTGTGGCCTGAACTTGGGCCTGTGTGCCCTGAGGTGCTGATACGGCCATAGGGCTGTTCGCCTGGCCTGCCACGACTGGAACTGGGCTATTCGCGAAGGTCTTGTTTTGCTGGAAAGGTACGAGCCGCTTGGGTCCACCTTTCAGAAGTTGTTGGGCCTGTGCGCCCTGTTGAGCCTGTACGGCTTGGGAGGCCTGTGTGGCCTGAACTTGGGCCTGTGTGCCCTGAGGTGCTGATACGGCCATAGGGCTGTTCGCCTGGCCTGCCACGACTGGAACTGGGCTATTCGCCTTGGGTGTTCCAGCAGACGACGAAGATGCCTGTGCGGCACCTGCTTTGGCCTTTTTCTGGCCGGTTACAGGAGTGAAGGCATCCTGTCTCTTCATCTCGTCGTGAATGGACTTCATTTTCCGGTAGTCCTCCGGATCCATAGCATTACGAAGGCCTGGTAAGAGTATCAGCAAGAAAGTTAGTATAACCGGGAATATAATTAACTTCATAATTAAAGATCTCTAAATAAAGAGCAATTCTAATCCTTCGAAGATTTTCTTCTGGATTATTAATAGTTTTCTTTTTAAGAAACTGAGCAACAGATTTATTATCAGTTTCAATAATAAAATTTCTATAAAGAAGATAAATGCGCAAACTTTTTATTGCTAATTTAACAGCAAGCAATTCTTTATCATAAGTCGCATACTTAATCTGGGTTTTAGTAAATTTTCCAGAGGTATACGCAACAATTTCTTTATTTTTAGCAATTAATACTCCTGCCCAAAAGTAATCAGAAGCATCGGTTTGCATAACTAGTTTATCTTCATTCAAAGGAAAATAAAGGATTTTCTGGTCTTTTACCAGTTCCTTAATCTTAGCAATTTCTTCTTTTTCACTTAATGAAAGTGTAATTGATATTCTACTAGTATCCCATTTCCTAGGTTGTTCACCAGTCTCAGTCTTATACTTGGCTTGTTCAGCTGCGAGCTTATCTTGTAATTTTTCAATTCTAGCAGAAAGGTGAGGAATAAACTTTCTACCGTAGTTAAGCAATCCAAGAAAACTCTGAAGTTCCTTCAAGGTTTTGAAGTCTTCAGGAAAATCTTTTATCTTAGCATAGATATGTTGCTGTAACTCAATTTGTCCATTTTTTATTACTTTTCCCAAGAAATCAATCTCTGTTCTGAACAGTTCAATTTTCTTAGGGCTAAGTATAATTCCATTATCAAGTAATAACCTAGTCACTTGTAATAAATGATCTTTATGATCTTCCGCAGTTTTGGAGAATACAAGAATATCATCAATATAAACAACAACAAAATCTAGGTGTCCAAAAATTGAATTCATCCATTTCTGGAATATTTGTGGAGCATTCTTTAATCCAAACGGCATAACAAGCCATTCAAAATGTCCCTGGGGACAACTGAATGCAGTTAGCTCAATGGAAGTTTTATCAGCTAGCTTGAGTTGCCAAAAACCAGACTTGGCATCAAATTTACTATAAAACTTAGCTCCCTGTATTTGCCTAATAAGATTTTCAGCAGAGGGGATAAAATAACCATCAAACTTTGTATAGCTGTTAAGCTTACGATAATTAATAACCATCCTAGCCTTTCCTCTTTTTATCTCAGCATGATTTCTGACTAAGAATGCCGGAGATGAATGAGTACTATGGCTTTTTTGTATTAGTTTTAATCGAAGTAGTTCGTCAATCTGCTTAGCGAATTCCTCCCTGTCAGTGGGAGAAACCATAATGCTATTAACACGAACTTTCGATTCTTTATATGCATCTAAAAGCTCAATCTTACAATATCGTGGTGCTTTATCAAACCATTTTAATGGATTATCAGAATATAATGGTTCTAACATGCCATGAATAACTTTCTGGAAATTATTATCAGTCGGAATATTGTATGTGCATATTTTATCATCGATCTCACCACGCTGTGCTGCGGGTGAAAATTTAGTAGCAAGTGAAACATTAAATGGAACGCGAGGTATGGAGCGTCCATCAATATCAAAATAATGACGATTAAAGGGAGGATAATTACGCAGATTATCCATTCCTAATAAACAATCATTATCGAAATCTTTTGGTAATAGTCGAAAAGTGTACTGATATATCTTAAAATTACCATGAATATCAGGAATTTGGACATCAATTAGTGCCCCAAATTCAACAGATATCTGGCGACCCATAAAATCATTTAGTCTACAAGGTTTGTCTAACTTGTATCTTAAATGTTCGGGTATAAACATTTCTTGTAATAAACTAACTTCAGCTCCTGTGTCAAGGAGTGCATGAATAGTTAGTTCCTTATAACCTGGAGTACAAATGGTTAAAGGAATATAAATATGTCCCTGTGGATATGTTTTAAGATCAAGGGTTGTCTTGAGCATTGTCCAGATTGAGTAATTTTTCCCACTCAAGGGTATTGTCAGATAAAATTGAGGGACCCTCATCACATCTAATCCAATCATTATCGTCTAGTTGGTTAATTTGTTCAAACTCAAAACCAGTTTGCTCAATTGCAGTACTCATAATGTCAAGATCAATATGATCGAGTTCAGAAATAGGGATTTGATCACGAGAAGGCTCGGGATCAGAATCAGAATCCTCAATCTCATATATTTGAGGGATTCTAGCGAAAGTCACCCTCTTCTGGCGTTTATGTGATTCAAGATGAATTGTGTTAGAATGATTCTTATAAGTATAAATATGCTCTCTTAATTTTCTTTTTGTTTGCTCCAGACTTCGCATTACAATAGTCTTGTAATTTGACATGGAGGCTTCTATTTTAATAATAGCCTTGACTTGTTTTACCAAGCATAACATTTTGTAGGCTTCAGAGATCTGAACTGGATTGTAACTAATAGTTTTGTGAAACCGTAATGTTCTCTGAGAAAGTTCTTTTTCTTTTCCTTTTTCTTCATTAAGAAAGATCAGAAGTATTTTCCCTAATAGGGGGTAATGCTGAACTTAGCATAAGATTATCTCTTCTGAATTTATCATTGATCATTAGACTAGTTCTTCCCTCCATAGGTGTATCACTGATACTACTTCTATGGGCAGAGATCTCAGGAGAAATAGATATTCTTCCTGTATCTAGATGTCCCATTGAATTAGATCGTGATATCCTCACTGAATTAGAGGATGAAGCCTCATCGTCATTAGACTGGGGTCTTCGTCCACTTAATACAGTAGAGATAGTATTGCCAGAAGCAATGAAGTACTCAGTAGGTACTTCAAGTTTAGGTTTCAAGGATTTGACAAAAATTTGCATTTCATTGTCAAGCCTTAAATGTTCTAATTTGACCAATCTAGGTTGTATAGTTTTACCCATACTAACCTCGAAGAGTTTAACTAGATGTTTAGGTGTGATGGATTTAAACGTAGGAGTATCGTTTAAAGCCATACAATGTTCCCATTGAACACCTAAAACCTTGGATCCCGGCATAAGCTCTATGCCTTGAAGGTTTATAGATAAAGTACATGTTTTCTCTATATTCTCATCATCAAGACTTATAGAGAAATCAGGATGTATATTTATCCCAAATAGTCTATTTACTAGATTTGATTTAGCTCCTCCAATAATACTATTAAGAGGGCTATTAATGATACGTTCATCCATACAAACCACAAGTATGGGAGTATCAATTCCAGTTCTAAATAAACCCGTTATTTTTAACTGTATTAACCCGATATGTAAATATCTCATCTTAGGGTACTTTTTCCTTATTTTTCCTATTTTCTTTTTATCAAGTAGACAGATGGACGAAAAATCTTCTCCGCCACGCAACTCGATATTCCTTTGCATACAAATAAAGGTATACTTTTGACACAAGGTTTTATCGAACCAGTGTCTAGACATAATGTATGTATTACCGTCAAAAATACAGTATATGAGGGTGATTATATAATTCACCGTGGTGACCCTATTGGGTTATTAGTAATACATAAATATGAGGATCTACCTATGGTGGAAGATACTCTTCCTTCCAAAGCAGTTCCTCAACCAGGTTCTAGTTCTGGTATTAGTTCCGACCGAAGAGACCCTGAAGAACATTACTATGAATTTAGAATCTATATGAATAAATTGACTTCAGAAGAAACTTGTGTGCTTTCTCCTATTTTCTATTTCCACTTGCACGATTTTTTGTCGTACGCATGTACGTTGTGTCTCTACGCCCTGCGCACCGTGTACCTGCACGCTGCGCATTTCACGAGCCGTACGCCTGTGCGATTTTTTGCCATGCGCCTGCGCACCGTGCACCCGTGCCATGTGCGTTGTGCACCGCATGCTGTGTGTTTCTCGTACCGTGCGCCTTTGCGGTTTTCTGTCGTGCGTCGTTCCTCTGCACCCTGCACATCGTGCACCCGTGCGATGGGCGTTTCACGCGCCGCATGCCTACGCAATTTTTTGCCGCGCCCCGTGCTCTTGCGCCCCGTGCGCCGTAGGCAGTTTTACCCGCGCGCGTCGCTCATCCGCGCACGAATGGCCATTTTTGTCCGTTTAAGCTGTTTTATAGCTAGAATCCGGTAAAACTCAAAACATAAAAGCTGTAGATCTTCGTCTTGGCTTCAAAAATCTTTTTGTCTCACCTTAATTGAGGTTCATATGTGACTGATATTTTCATTCATAGTTCTTGATTTTTTTGGCATATTTTTTGTAATGCATGTGGTTCGTATTCCGTATTTTGGAATACGTGTACGTATTTTGTCTCGTATTGCATGTCTCCTTGCTTGGTTTAATTGGTATTGTCATTTGCTTCGCTATGGTTCATCTTGGTTCGGTTCGGCTTGATTTGGTTCGGCTTGGTTCGGTTGTGTACCAACCCACCTACCTACCACCACCACCACCATTTATTAACCTCTATCCTTTCTCTCTCCTCATTTACTCTTCTTTTTCCCCACCATTACTCCTCACCTACCTAAGAGAGAGAGGGAGAGCTTAGGCAAGTGCATCTTGCTTCATGGAGGAACTCCAGTTTTATTGTTCCATTCTCTTCTTCACAGCATTCTAAAACACTTTAGTACTTAGCATTTTTAATTTCCATGGCTTATTGCTTGTAGATCTAAGTTTATTTTACTTTCAGATTTCTTGGATTTTGATCTATTTAATCTACTTATTATCAAGTTCTGATGGTTCCATGTTGTAGAAAATTTTATTCTGTCCCATTTTGACCTATGGAAGTCTGGATTTAGACTTGGGATGAAGGATTTATGAAGCTTTAAAGAATGGAGTCCATGACTCTTCTTCTCGGACCAGTGGAGAAGAAGTGCAGTGCAGCCGTATGGCAGTTCATGGCCGCATAGCCTTTCTGGCCGCATGATAGTACTTAATCGCATGGACTTCCATACGGCAAGCTTTTTTTAGCCGCATGAACTTCCGTTCTTTTTAGCAGCATAAATTCATTCGTTCAGCTGCAGAGCCGCATAAAGGCAGCATGACAATCCAGCCGCATAAGATCCGTCTCCCGCAGTCGCATAAGGCCTTGGCTTGACCTATGCCGCATGGCTATTATTTGTTTCAGCCGCATGAAGTCGATTCCTCTTCAGCCGTATATGCTGCTTGTTCCTCAACCGCATAAGCTGCCTTGGTCATTAGCCGCATGAACACCAGTCTTCTTAGCCGCATAAAGCTGTGGCAACTTCCAGCCGCATACGCCTCCATTTCTTTCCTGGCCGCATAAGGCCCCTCCATTCCCAGCCGCATAAGCTCCTGCCCCCTTCTAGCCGCATAAACCTGATTTCCCTCGAGCCGCATGAGCCTTTCCTCTTCAGCCGTATATGCCTGCCCTCCCTGAGCTGCATATGCACTCTCTTTTCCTGGCCGTATATGCCCGAGTCCTCTTCAGATGTATAAGCTGCTCCTTAACCCAGCCGCATGAGATCACTTCCTGGCCGTATATGCCCGAGCCGCATGGCTCTTCCATAGCTTTATATTTTTATGATTTATGATTTAATTGTTATTATTAGGCTCATATCTTGTGGCCCTCAGTGTACTTGGGTCTCCTGATGGAATGCTCGTACTATGTTATTCTGTACATGTACCATGAACACGATAGTGATCCGTAGTGGTGCACTCTTGACAAGTAACATGACATGATTGTGGCCCGTCGTGGCGCACTCCTGACAAGTAAACCTGACATGATACATCTCGATATACTGTTGCGACGGCTAGCTTGACATGACAGGATTGAATGACTGGACTCCGTGGACGATTGTGCTTGTATAAATGAACCAGTATTGTCTTGCATCATGTCTAGGACATGGACCCCTGAGTACCACGGTCAGGGGTGCCTACCAAATTGACTAAGGCTAATAACTAGAATAATTCAGTAGTCATGGAGAGATTTCCCAGCTACAGGCAATCCCGTTACCTGGGCGTGCTTGGGATCTGTAGCCTGCCGTCGAGTAGGGCACATTTCCAGCACACTGTCATGTGTTGCACCCTCCAATCTACTTAAGGGTATATGCGTTTCCTGGACGATGTACCCACTTGAATTCAACTCCAAATATTCGACCTGGATAACCTGGATGGTCTGCAGGGCTTCTGGCTGTTGGAATAATCTCGCTGCATCTTGCTAGTAACTAGGCCTGTGATAACCCTAGCTAGTTAAAGTATCAAGCCGTACTCATTGCTTGGCCGTGATTGATTGGATGGAGTTAGCCAGTCGAGTCTTGTCCTGATCCTGTACAAGATTGTAGTATGACATGATTACTTGTGTTTTATTTTACTCGATAAATGGGAGAAACCAAGTTCTATTTAGATGAAGAGTTACAATCCCGGTCCTTGTTTGGTTAAAGGGTTGTAACTTGGTTATCTGAATGGTTCCATGGTTATCTTACCGTATATCCTCATGATGCTCTATCTCTCCAGTTTTACTATATTATTATTATATTCTGTGCTAATTGCTGGTTTTAGTTCCTAAGTGAAGCCTCCTTTGTGGCACTTGCTCTTTCTGTGATCTGACCCAGCTGGTTTTGTATGGCCAGATACCGGAGCAGCTCCAGAGGATCTACTGACTTTCCAGCCCGATGGTGACCACCAGGCGTAACCAGGGCAACGAGTGGGTTATTTTTGGCTCTCCCACTTTATTGTAAAAATATTCTTTTTAGGCGTTTAGCCGACGAGCACTTGTTTAGCTCGATTGTACTTTACTTACTGTCTACCTACGGGCTGTAACATGATTGGCAGATCCTAGGGTTGATCATGTATGACTAAACTCTTGCTAGTCCTCACATTTTGTAATGACTAGCTTCATGATCAGCTGAATATGTAATGTTTGGGATGCCTTACTATTATATATTTGGTGATCTTACATCTTGTAACTATTAATACTTGCTTGTGATTGAGACACTAGGCTTGTTCATGACCTTAGGAGACTGTTGGCTTGTAGTTAAACCCTCATGTATCTAGACAGCCGTGACCGTATAGCGAGGTGGGTTGCACTTTAATATACGTAGCTGGCTATGTGCGCCCCCGCTCTCCAGTATTTTGGTTCAAGGGGCGTGACATTTTTTATACTTGGCCTAACATACGAAGACCTGACTTGACAACTGTGCCTTTTAGTTCTTTTCCATCTCGTGACTTGACCTTCATTCCTGACCTGACTACCTATACGTGTGCTGGTTAATCCTATGTGTGTCCTGAGGTACAATCTATGTGAGCACCGAAGTGATATCTCATATGCTAAATGTTCCTACGTGATATATGTCAGTACATGCAAAGTCTTCAGCACTTACATAATGAATGGCCGATGTTAATGACGTGGTATGTATTGCATATTGCATTACACTAAGAAAGGATCCTTACGTATGACTCCATGAGCCAGTATAGATCCTTACTTGGGGTACTCGTACTATGTACGACAACTAAGAGGATGATCATGTGACCACGACATGTGAATTCCGAGATTAACCTAGGAATTAACTAGGCAACGAATCTGGTAAATGCATTGGGCGGGAAGAATCTCGAGATCGTGCCATCCCAGCCACCCCAGGTCCCGTCCTGATGTCTCAGGTTAGCCGCCACGGTTATGGTTTCATCCGCCTATGGTAGATGACTATATCCGACTCCTATGTGCTATGTGTTATATGTTTTAGCATGGTAGCCTTACGGGGGACCGGTGCATAATCAATGTGCTATGTGTTTATATATATATGGATTGGCTAGCCCTGCTGGAACGATACGATCTGAGGATTCCTATATTTAGTATTGCGGGGATAACTCCGCCAAATATAGAAAGCCGTATGAATGATTGGCCGCTTAAAAAACGACTTGCTTGTGCCTTGTGCCTTATGTTTGTATCCAAGGGACACGGACTGTCATGGTGTGTGGTCTAATCCACGTCCATGTTTGGTTGTTGGGTTGGGCTATTATGCTACGACAGGCTGTGGACCGAGAATACGACTAGAAGCTTATAACTTGACCATAACCATAGGTGGAGTCTTATCACGTCACGATATTGGCACCGTTTGTCCTTATTTGGTTGTAAGGGTGTCGTATGGTCGCAATGATAAGTTATAATCCTATAAGTCATGAGCCAGGTCTTATCTATTAAGCTTGGGTTTGTCTTATTCATTATGTGCTCCCTTGTGGTACTTGCTATTCGGGACCTGATCCCGCTGGTTTTGTTTGGCCAGATATCGTAGCAGCGCTAGAGGATGCAGTCTTCCACCCGAATAATGGCACACACCAGGAGTATGGGCGCCAGGGACCATGAGTGGGTTTCTTCTTCACTGCTCTGATGTCTTTCATTTTGTACTGGCATTTATCCACTGGCACCTGTTTAGCAGGATGTTCTGGATATTTAGTCTCCTCACATAATTGTAAGTAAATCAGACTGCAGCTGACTACTATTATGTACTATTGAGTCTCGGTACTAGCGGATCCTTCTGTGTAGCTAGTCTCATGAATCATTTTGATGAAGCGTCGGAGACGCCTTACTGCTTTGTCTCATATGATCATTATTTACTACTTGGTTGATTGATTGAGACATAGATGCTCTGTAAGACTATAGGAGACCTGATTGTAGCATGCACCCCTAGTATTTTGACAGCCACAATCGCCGTATAACATTTTCACACCTTATACGGGGTAGCTGGCCTAGTCCGTATCCGTATTTCGGTACTGGGGCGTGACACAGTTCATGGGCAATAATTATAGTGAAGCATGTAAACATATTCTTAGCAGCGTTCATGTGGAGGCATCTTTTAAGCATCGTTTGAGTTAGCATACATTGAACATGTTATAGTGATATTCTCATCGAAGGCAACACTTTAGCATACTGTATTTAACATGTTAGGCATGTTCTCATTTGTAAGGCAACATCATAGTATCATTTTGTTTAGCATGTTAAGCAGGCAAGTTGAACCAACATTGTCACGACTCGTACCCGAATAATCAGACACAAGTACGCGGGCTACGCCCAGCCTACGCCGCAGTATCGGCGGTAGAGCGCTGTCAAGTACCCAGCAATTATCTCAACATCTAAATGATCTATAATAACAATATGTAATCCAATCACATGACTAAGGCAGATATGAATAAGAAAGATGGTAATAACACTGAATCAATCCAAAGTCTACAATGATCATAAATGACAAGAATGTATCGGAGACAAATCAGATAACGGAAACATGATCTAAATAAAGAAGTAATGGCCTAGAGCTTCCAGAAGACAACTCACGATAAATGGAACATCAAGATCTGACTCATCAAACATCGTCATGTATCCAAGAATGTGGGCCATAACAACTTCTAAAAATGTTGGTTATCTAGTCAGGATTGGAGCAAAATACATAAACTAACATCAATTTCATTTAAATTGACAAAAACTATAAAGTAGCAATAAAGAAAATGCTATATAAGATGAGGAAAACATATCTGAGGCTATAATATAATGAAAAGAGACAGGCAATAAATCTAAAAATGTAATTTGTGTGAGCAAGTAATGGAAGGGGAACTACCATATCAAGATAGAGCAATCTAGCTCGTGAACTGAGTATGAAACTATAATAGACAATGTGTTTTGGAATACCAATTAGATATATGATCGGCTTGGGAGATTCAATATACACTAAGGAAAGCTATCTCAACCATACGTGAAGTGTATCACTACAAAAATACTGTATTTTACCGACTGATCTTACCGACGAAAATAAAATGGTCGCTATTTACCGACAGATTACCGACTAACTAGCTACTGATTTATTATGTAAAATACAGTATAAATAAACGCTGCTTGTTCCGTCGGTAGTTCGTCGCTAATGTTCTAGCGACCACCTAGCGACGAAAAATTCTGTCGCTGAGCTACTGTAAAAGTTAAACAGCACCCTCCCTCTTCAATATCAAATTTTTACCCAATCAAAAATTTTCCCCCATCCTTCTCCTCTGCCTGACCCCTCTCGTCCTCCGGCCTCCTCCTCCGGCGCCCTCCTCCTCACGACCCCCTCTCGTCCTCCGGCCTCCTCCTTCCGACCCCCTCCTCTACAGCCCCCTCTCCGCCCCCTACTACAGCCCCCCCTCCGCCCCCTACATCTCCCTCTTATCCACCGACCCTCCTCTCCGCCGACCCCCAACCCCTGCCCCCCTACAACCCCCCTCCTCTCGTCCTCCGGCCTCCTCCTCTCGACCCCTCCTCTACAACCCCCCTCTCCGCCACCTTACAGCCCTCCCTCTCTGTCCCCCTACAACCCCCTGTCCGTCGACCCTCCTCCCCGCCCCCCTACAACCCCCTATCCGTCGACCCTCCTCTCCGCCCCCCTTCTCTACAGCGAACAAACGCCCCCTCATCCTCCTACATCGAGCAAACACCCCTCCTACTCCAGTCAGATCCTTTTCATCCGTCGAAGGTAAACTCTATCCCACATTGCTATTTTATTTAAGTTATTGTATTTGTGATTTGGGGGGCAATATAAATTTAGATTTTGGTGTTGGACACGTATAGACACAATATATTGGACTTGGACGCAAGCACATTATATATTGGTATCGAACACGATATATTGGACTTGGACACGAGCATGTTGGACTTGGACATTGGACTTGGACACGATACATTGGTCGACTTGGACACGAGCATATATTGTTTACATGAATTTGGTTTGCTATTTTTGTAGTGAATAGGCATATGTTGTTTACATGAATTAGGTTCATGTATGTATTCATTTTCTCCTAACATATACTTCATAGGAATGGTCTTATACCGATACTCGTAGGAATGGTCTGATACCAATTTCAATATTGATACTCATAGGAATGGTCTGATACCGATTTCAATATTGAAACTCCTAGGAATGATATGATACCGATTTCAATATTGATAATTAGGCCAATTTCGATAATTAGGCTAATATCGATATGATACGGTATAAGGATACGACCGATACCGATAGGATATCCGATTCCAATACCAATCTGATACGGTCGATACCGAACCGCTAGGCCGATACTAATCCGATACGGTCGATATTAATAAGAACCAAACGTGAAGTAGAGCTTCATATTCAAAACATCTTCTTTATTCATTCCTCATGGAGCTTTACACCAAGGATGTCCACTTCCTCATGGAGCTCATTCAAGTATACGTATAAACACACACACCCCTCTCTCTCTAGATTCCTTCTCGATACTCATAGGAATGGTATGATACCAATTTCGATCTTATCGATTTCGATATTGATACTTATAGGAATGGTCTGATACCAATTTCGATATCGATACTCATAGGAATGGTCGATATTACCGATTTCGATATCGATACTCATGGGAATGGTTTGATACCAATTTCGATATTGATACTCATAGGAATGGTCTAATACCGATTTCAATATTGAAACTCATAGGAATGGTATGATATCGATTTCAATATCAATAATTAGGCCAATTTCGATAATTAGGCCAATACCGATATGATACGGTATAAGGATACGGTCGATAACGATAGGATATCCGATTCCAATACTAATCTGATACGGCCGATATCGAACCGATAGGTCGATACTAATCTGATACGGTCGATACTAATAAGAACCAAACGAGAAATAAAGCTTCATATTCAAAACATCTTCTTTGTGGTGGTGACTGGGGGTCGAGGGGGCTCGGGTGTGAGTCGGGTGGAAATAGTGTGGTGGCAAGATGGTGGTGGTGGTGGCAGGATGGTGGTGGCAGCAGCGTTGGCTTGGGGCAGGTGTAGCTGTGGCGTGGAGCTGCTGGATGTTGGTCGGAAACAGTAGTGAGGGAGTGCTGACAATGGGGACGATGGCGGCGAGGGGTTGAGAAGATTGGTTGTTGGAAAAATGCCAAAGGGGGAGTGGCGGCTGACTAGATGTAGGAAAATTAGGTTTAGAAATTTGTTTTGTATAATATTGGGTATATATAGGATATGTTAGAAAACCCTAGTGGCACAACTGTAAATGTAATAGAATTGGGGAATTAGTGGAAAAATCACTAACAACTAACTTAAGACTATCCACTAACAATTTGTTTAATGATTATAGATAATAATTTATTTAGTTAATAAATGCTAGATAATTACAATTTAGCTAGTTAATATATATATATATATATCCATTTATGAATCATATTTGACACACATTTTTCTTACATTAAAAGCAATATTTATTACTTATAGAATTTCAAGAAAAGGGCAAGAAATTTATTTAGGATGATCTCACACAATATAGTTTTTAGAAAACCAAAAGATCCAACAAAAGTATCGTTAGCATTTTATGACCGAAAATACGTCTCATATTAAAAATTCACGTTTTTTCAAAATATTTAGAAAAAGTTTAGAAAATAGAAATATTCAAATATTCGCAAAAATTTCAAAATTCGTCTAACGGAGGTTACAAATCTACCCTCCTTAAAGAAATTTTATCCTAGAAATTTAAGTTTGGCAGGGGAAAGCGAAACATGATAGAGAGTTTAGTCAGAAACTTAGGTACGATTAAGGAATGATGACTTTGACACGATCAGGATAATCAATTTAAAATTTCTTAGGCAGGACTAATGATTTGGCATGATAGAATAGAAGTATGGACGATACTATTTAGGCACGATCAGAAATAAATATAAACTATTTCAAATACGATTACCAACCACGACTAGTAAACCGAAGATAGGATCAAAATTTCAAGTACGGAAAGATCAGCAGTCTAGGCTTAACGATAATCAAACTCAAAGTCGCACAGGCACGGTCAAGATGAAAACTTAGGAATGAAGGCAAAACGTAGGCAAAATCAAGATTTCAAAGTCACGGTCTATAAATCTCAGGATCACAGTTTTAGTTAGGTCGTGAATCACGATCAAAACTCTAGCATGATTAACACCGTAAAAATGATTTGAAATCACTTAGGCATGATTTAATGATAGAGGAGCTATGGAAAATAATTACACACATGCATGATTTGAAATGAAATCTGAGTACGAACGGCTATAGAATCGAAATTTAGGCATGACAGAAAAGTTATTCCGACATGATCACGCCCAAATTTTGACATGACTAAGTTCGTAGTCGGATTAGACAGTCGTGATCGAAGATCAAAAATTTTGGCACGATTTAGGGATAAAATTAGTCTGTATGGTCACGATCCTAAGAATCACGACCGTGGGGATCAAAGTCGTTTAGCCATGCCAGATCATCTAGGCACGACCAAATGTGAAGAATAATGGTTAAGTCAAATCATGATCAGAATGGAACTTAGTTATTATTAAGAATTAAATCGAAAGATTTAGCATGAGCGTTAATAGCAATGAAATCCAAACATGATCATAATCAATTTTCGACACGATCAAGGACAAGGTCAGTCAAACCTTGATCAAACAGTATTTAGATACGATGAAGAATATAATCGAAGGATTTAGGCACGAGTGATAGTGGCATTAAAATCCAAACATGTTCATAATTGAAATTTTGACGCGATCGAGATAAGGTCAATCGATCCTAGATTAAAAATGATTTAGGCATGATGAAAACGAAATTGAAGTCTGAATATGAGCAACCAAAAGATGGAAAATCTAGGTCACAATCGAATTTTTTATCACTTGGGTATAGTCAAGGATCAATAATTTGGCGCGAAAAATGAGATGACCAAAATCGATTGGTCCCGATCAAAGAGAATCAAAATTTAGTGATATCCAGATCTAGAGAATGATCCAAGGATAGAAAAATCAAATTTCTTCTATTAGGATAGGAATTTCGAAGATAGGATCGCATAGGTAAATCAAGGTAATCATCTCACTCTGCTTCGACTACTACCAAGGTTATCCGTTCATCATTCCCCAATTATGCTTCTTTTGCACAAGTTTAGATTACCACTACAAAATCATGATCTTCAATCACGAAAATCGAACCCTTATGTGACTACTACCAAAATCAAAATTTTCAGTCATGAAGATGACTACCCATGAAGCATATTCTTTGTGATAACTCCTCGATTCTCCCTCTCTCCCTTTTTTTGTAATCCTTTTCAACTTAGTCGTCTTGAAAGTCCAAATTTCTCTACCTTGTCCTTAATTTAAATCTGAATCCTTATATCAAGGTATATAAAGTCCTTGGACATTGTCCAAATATATACTCCTTGTATTATTGCCACTTCAATATAAAATTCATTCCTTATTATTTAAATCAACCTCCACATATCCTTTAATTTGTACCTTCAAATATTATCCCTCTAAAATTTTAAAGTCTCACAAGGTCTTAAAAGTTTTCCTTTAACTCAAAATTTTTGTGTCCTACAAGTTCTTAAGCATTCTCCTACAAATCCTTTGTTCAATTTAGTATCATCATTGCATGCAATCACAATCTCCTTTCTATGTATTTAGGGTCCCTAAATTCAGTATCCTAGTCTAAATTCAAATATGAAATATTTCAAGAATCAATAACAAAATATCTAAGTTTTTGAAATCAAGTCGACTTCGAGTATCCTCTTCAGTTCTAAAAATGTAACACAAAAATATTACAGTTCTCACCATTAGTGTACGTTTCATTGTTCTCCTCCTCGGAATCCTCCTATGCTCATTCTAAGTAATCCATACTCAAATAATTCTCTAAGTGTATTTCCAAATCGATAATATCGATTTGTTGTCTTTATTTTCATTCCCAGTCATATCCTTATCCACTATTTTATCTCAATGTCATTTTATATTTCCACCAAGATTATCACATGATAACAAATTTCGAGCTAGATGATTACAATACTTTCTCGGCCTTTCCCGAGAAAAGAGGTACAAAAATTCAATAGACTTCCAAGTGTAGCTAACAAATTTAGATATGAGATAGTTGATCAATGTAAATAGGACATAGTTAATTAAGACGAAGAAATGATAATAGGGATTTGTTCTTGCTTAGCTAGTCATAACGAAGTCGTTTCCTTCCTCTTTCCTGCACTTGTCCATATTCAAATAAAAGCAGAAATTTCAACCTCCGAGGTGTCCACCTTTGTCTAATAATCAAACCATTTCTTACTAAATCTTCCTCGTGACTTCCAAGTCACTAACTATAAATTATTGATAATCTTGTGGCCTAACCTCCATACCTGAGGTCCTTTATCCATATAAATTCTTCTTGATCTTTATGTCTAAATTTGTCGGGATCTTCTAATAATTTTTTTCATCTCCCTTATCATCAATAAAATATTAACTCTATATCGCTGAAATTTTCTAAAAATGGGGTCATAGAAGTCTAGTCCCAAAATAATCCTTTATCCTATTTGAGCACCCTCAATTTTTGTTCATAGTCAAAAATAAATTTGTTGACAATTTCGTAGGAATCATAATTCCGATATAAGTAACCGTTCTTAAAATTCTATGTGTCGATAACTGATCCAAGTTGTATGGCTCTTTGGCTTTTCTAAATAAGTCGTAACCTAAGTACCCAAATTCAATTCTTAGTCATTACTCATGTAAATTCCCTCAAATCCTTCTACTATTCTTGTCTTGGTAATAACTTGGAATTTCAGAAATTCCATCCCTTGTATAATAATCACATCCCGTGCCACCTTCCTGACTAAAGAAAGATAATCCAACATTTTCTTCGACCGTTCCTACCACTGTAAAAATTCATATAAAACTTCTCTTTAATGTTTTTCTTGTCGCTAGTCCATTCAACACTATCCTCTAATCATTTAAAATTATAATCCACATCTACTAGAAATTCCCAACCTGATTATGTAATCCTTCCTTTGTTTCTCCGAATTTCTTTGTTATATTCCGTTTATTTTCTCAAACCTATTTCGACAAACCTTCAAGTCCCAAAAGCATTATCTTGGTAAAAATTCATAATTCTTAAATATAACCTAAAACAATTCTCGACTTACATATATATAAGATTGGTAAATCATTTTCTCCTTTGAACCCAAATAGTTATAAGTCCATCTTCTACTCTCTCGTTCATTCTAGGGGCCATAAACTCACCTTCGTACAAGAATTGGGTTCGGCAACGGACAGATATTCAAAAATCGAATGAGCAAAATTAGGTGAAAATAGACTCAACAGAGTTTTCGAAGCAAGATCCTCAGGGGTCATCCTTGGAATCTATCAAGAGGTCCTAATAAGAGATTGAGTACTAAAACTTCTAGAATATTATATGATTCAAATCCTAATCCTAAGGCAGGCTAGCTGTAGTATGGCTAAGCCTAACTACTACCACGACTTTGCTTTGGTTGCGAAGACAGACCTGCATGAGCCACCATAAAAAAGTGTCATGATCCGCACCCGAATAATCGGGCACAAGTACGTAGGCTACGTCCAGCCTACGCCACAGTATCGACGGTAGACCGCTGTCAAGTACCCAGCAATTATCTCAACATCTAAATGATCTATAATAACAATAGGTAATCCAATCACATGACTAAGACAGATATGAATAAGAAAGATTGTAAGAACACTGAATCAATCCAAAGTCTACAATGATCATAAATGACAAGAATGTATCGGAGATAAATCCGATAACGGAAACACGATCTAAATAAAGAAGTATTGGCCTAGAGCTTCCAGAAGACAACTCACGATAAATGGAACATCAAGATCTGACTCAGCTAACATCGTCATGTAGTCCAAGAATGTGGGGCATAACAACTCCTAAAAATGTTGGTTATCCAGTCAGGATTGGAGCGAAATACATAAACTAACAACAGTTCCATTTAAATTGACAAAAACTATAAAGCAGTGATAAAGAAAATGCTATATACGATAAGAAAAACATGTCTGAGGCAATAATATAATGAAAAGAGATAGGCAATAAATCTAAAAATGTAATCTGTGCGAGCAAGTAATGGAAGGGGAACTACTATATCAAGATAGAGCAATGTAGCTGGTGAACTGAGTATGAAACTATAATAGACAATGTGTTTTGGAATACTAATTAGATATGTGATCGGCTTGTGAGATTCAATGGTCTACACTAAGAAAAGCTAGCTCAACCATATGTGAAGTCTATGATAGCTAGTAGCCAATGATTTACACTACTTGTCGATAGTTCTTGATCATATATTTAACTAGTATTTTCCCCCGCCCCGACTGATACGATGGATCCAACCATGACACATTACTAGCCAACATATTCCAATGTTATCTAATATTCCAGTGTTATCCAATATTATCTAATGTTATCCAACACCAACGAGGACAGTATCCGATATCATTGTGATGAGTTAAGGTAACATCCCATGACTGAAGATCCAATGACAATACCAATCCGTGTACCATCGTGTCAAGAATCATAAGTAATATTTCTAAATGCTTGAATTACAGTAGTAATCAAATAATAGAAACTATCAGAGAATGTACTCGCCTCAATTTGGTTGGAGTCGACGTGCGCGACACGAACGTGTCAACACAGAATAGGTACGATGCTATGCTCCACAAGATAGTCCCAAACGATGGCACAGACGGTCCCATAGAGTCCAGAATAGTCCAAATAGCCTAAATTGGTATATAGAAGTCCAAAATCAGAGTTTGGCACGATAATCGAATCAAGAATATAAAATGACTATAATAGTCGCGGCATACGATTTTAAGGAAAAAATGTAACTAAATACATATACTATCTTTGAAAATTATTTGTAATACATAGAAACTACATTTTTGTTAATCATAATATTTATACATAATATTTGAAAGCCTAGGAAATTATTTGAAATAATACATACATGTACACCCCTTTTAAATCCAAAAACCTATTTATAATCACTAGAATTTTTTTTTATTAATCATAATATGTTTAGATATATGTATATTTAGGAAATTATTTTAGCGCTAAATCTCAACTTACAACAATACCAAAAGACTATTTTATTTATACATGAAATTTCATTCACAAGATATTATTCATTTATATTTATACTATTTATATTCATACAAAATATTGTACGTATTCATATACAAATATGTATATATATTTTTTTTTCATATACAAATATGTATATATATATATATATATATATATATATATATATATATATATATATATATATATATATATATATATTTAAATATATTATACATGTAATGCACCTGACCTAAAGCCCAGCCTACTTATTCCAATCCTCTGCCCCCAATACTCAGTTATTATATCTAACATTAGTTATATAATAAACCACCCCAATAATACTAAAATGCATAAAAATAGAAATATAATATAATTTACACACCATTTGTTAAACGAACAGAAGAATGAAAAAGGGGGTTCTCATATGCTGGTCTTCAAATTAAAGAAAACGAAGGGGGAGACCTGCTCTCTCCTTCATTTCCTTAAAATCCCTAAGTTCCTGTGAGCCCTTGACCCAAAATAAATTCTTTTAATATTATTACCATTACTGCCACTATTCATATATATACAGATGTATATACATGATATATATTAGGCTTTTGTAATTAAATAAGTGTAAGAATGAAGCCCTGCAAAACATAGTAAAAGGAAGGGGTTTAGTGAAATTTCCCCTTTTCAAAATCCAAACGGCCAGGCCTATCCAAACCTCTCTGATAGTCGACCCCTTTTATTTGAATTCAAACTGGTATCTTCAAAATCCTATACGGATTGGAAGGAATCAAGGATAGAAACCTCAAATCGAAATCCAAAAGGATTTCAGCTAAACCACTATATATAGCCAATCCTACTCCCTCTGTAAACCCTAGTAATCAGCCGCAAGAACAACCAAGGAGGAGCAGAGGAGCAAAAATCGAAGAGAAGCTGTCGAATACCCAACAGGTAACCTTCACCACCATGGCTAATGATTCATTAGAATTAGTTAATTCCCTCATGTCTTCAATAGAAGTAAAGTATTTGTATTAATTCCTGAAAGGAAGGCAGGGTTGGGATAAAGACCTTAGAAGCAGTCTCATCAATCGAAGAAGCAACCACAAATCTTGTGTAAGAGACCTGGGTACCCATGTATGCGGGCAACAGTAATAAGGAGTAGGTTATAGACTTGGACCTGACATAAGTACATTGGGAGAAAGGAAGTAGGTAAGGATGCAGTAGCTTTGTACTGGACATTGATGTCTATAATACACCCATGATCTGCCCTATAAGGTGTTGGCCCATTGGTCATATGGTCAACCTGATTTTAATAATTGATCAAAACTCTGTCTGGATATACGAAGCTTGTTGGGACATCTCAGCTCCTTGGACATTAGCAAGATTGGATATTCACTTCGTTCAAGACTGAAGATCTGTTTGCCTACTTGAGTCTGTATTTCCTATGCAATGTAATTTTCTTTTTATTTGAGTCTAGGAATACTTTGTACACCGAGTCGTACTGGCAAATAGGCTATTCCCAAAAATGTTTTTAAAATGACCTATCAAATTGTTTACAAAAAGGTTTTCAAAAAGGTTTTCAAAAAT
This sequence comes from Iris pallida, assembly GCA_029216955.1. Taxonomy (NCBI): domain Eukaryota; kingdom Viridiplantae; phylum Streptophyta; class Magnoliopsida; order Asparagales; family Iridaceae; genus Iris; species Iris pallida. The sequence continues at coordinate 25,920,581 of JANAVB010008599.1, forward strand.
CACCAAAACCTATTTTAAAAACCCTAACCTAACCCTGACAGAACTCGGCCAGAGTTCGGCCAGAGTTCGGCTAGAGTTCGGTTGGTGGCCGTTTTGATTTTGAATTCTCTGGAACTTGGTCCTCCTGCAGTTGCGGATTTGACCGAGATTTGCTCATCGAGTTCTGCCCGAATTCTGCCCGAATTCTGACAGAATTCTCCCTTTGGAAATCCTATAAATAGAGAAGTATTTCGATCATTTCAATTCACTCATTCACTTTCAATCTTCTCTCTATCTAAAAAGCTTTCTGCCTTCCAAAGAGTTTTCTAGAGCTTTCATTTTCAGATCCCAAGCCAGTTACAATCCTCTAGTCGATTTGCCAGTACGGTACGGTCTAGAAGTTTCTGAGAGATTGTAATCAGAAGGCTTGATTGAAGAATACCTCTTCACATTTGAAGTTGGACGAGTTCTTCGTATCAAAGCTCGCGTTGTAGAAGTTGCAAGGACTTCGTAAGAAAACTTACGGTTTTTCCTATAGTGGATTCAAACTGGTAGCAAGAGTTCTACCGACTGGATTAGTCCTCAACAGAGGGATACCAGTATACATCGCTGTCTTTGCGTTTGCTTTCTGAACTCTGCCTTTACTTTATTTTCATTTGTGATTATATACTGTGATTGTGTTGCTAACTTTTTTTAATTAGCATTATTCCGCTGCCAACTCTATTCACCCCCCTCTAGAGTATTACGCTTTACTATATCGTTCATACAATTGGTATCAGAGCGGGTGTTACAGATAAAGCAAGGTATAAGTGCTATTATTTATTCATTATTTATTAGATCACAGCACATCACATGGCTACTATGAAATTCACAAGTGAAGGTCAGGCCACAAACAGACCTCCTCTGTTTGATGGTACTAACTACACTTATTGGAAAACACGGATGAGTTTCTTCTTAAAGTCTCTTGATTTTGACTTATGGGCTATTGTTCTTGATGGCTATCAGAAGCCACCTCGTATAAATGTCGAGGGTGTTTTAGTTGAAAAACCCCAAAACAGTTATACAGAAGAAGAAAAGAAAAAGGCCAGTCTTGACGCACGTGCCATTAATGCTCTTTTTTGTGCCTTAGACAGAACAGAATTTAACAGGGTATCTACATGCACAACGGCAAATGGTGTATGGAAGCTTCTCGAAGTTACACATGAAGGCACGACTCAAGTCAAGGAGTCAAAAGTCAGCAGACTTACTCAAGAGTACGAGGTGTTCAAAATAAAGCCAAATGAAACAGTCACACAAATGTTCGAGAGGTTCTTGGATATTGTAAACCCTTTGTCCTCCTTAGACAAAGAATACAATAACCACGAAAAGATTCGCAAACTCCTGCGAGCTCTCACCAAGAACTGGATTCCGAAGGCTACAGCTATCATTGAAGGAAACGACCTCACCACAATGTCACTTGAAGTACTCATGGGTAAGCTACTCACTCATGAACTGGATCTACAAGATTTTGAAGAGCCTGCACCAAAGGAGAAGACTATCGCCCTCAAGGCTCAGCACAGAAAAGCTGCTGAAGATGACTCAGACAGCAGTGGATCTGACGCTGAAGATCAAGCTCTCCTAGCAAGGAAGTTCAAAAGATTCATGAGACGTGAGAAGAGAGTCAAAGAGAACAACAGCAACAACTGGTACCAAGAAGATGCTGTCTGCTATGGCTGCAAGAAGAAGGGACATATGAAGAAGGACTGTCCCATCAACTCATCATCGAGCAAGAAGAACAACAGGTATGAAAAAGGCAACCTGAAGAGATCAACATCCCGAAAATATGCCAACACCAGCATATGGCATGAGAGTGAAGCTAGCGACTCAGAAGATGAACATTCAGAGGACGCTGCAAACATCTGCTTCATGGCAATCGATCAGGTACCTACTGAACCTGTAGAAACATATGATGACTTTACCTTTGAGCAATTAGGAGATGCCTTCAGTGACCTGATGCTTGACTACAGGAAACTGCGTAGTAAATATCAGACCGCTAAGAAGGTACTCAAAGAGTACAAAGGAGAAATAGGAAGACTTACCGACCTAATAGCTGAGGTTAGAACTAGTGTTAGTGAGTCTTGTGAGCTTTCCTCTATAAAGCTCTTATTATACGAGACTAAACAGTCATCCGAAGAGAAAGATAAGATTATAGACCAATTGAGAGAAGATCTTTCAAAAGAAAAGAAAAGTCTTCAATCTGCACAAATCAGAATGGAATCACTCACTTCTGATTATACTAAGTTATATGACACTTCCAAAAGGTTGGAAATTAGGTTAGGAAAATAGCCTGAGCCTGCTGCTTCCTATCCTAACACGTGTCACTTACCGAAAATTCGGAACATTCCCAAGCCAAACACTGTCAGACCAAACCATATAAAACCTTTACCCCAAAAGGTTAAGCCCAAACATGATCATAGGTATGCATTCTTCTATACTAGAAAACCTAAACCTACCAACCATGCACATCACTCTGCTTTCAACACTCAACATACACAATGTCATTATTGTGGCCTCATTGGTCATATTTCATCTGCATGTAGAATGAGAAAGCTAGTTGATTTAAATGTTTATGCTTGGATACCTAAAGCTAACAATTCAGGACCCTACAAGAAATGGGTACCAAGAGTTTCATCTGCAAACTGTTTTGTAGGTGGAACACCCTTCACATGCTAGAAGCAAATGGATCCTCGACAGCGGTTGCTCACGGCATATGACCGGTGACGCTACTCTATTTGCAACACTGTCGAAGAAGAAGAAGGAAGGTTATGTTTCCTTCGGTAATAATTTGAAAGGGTATATTATTGGTATCGGTAATGTTGGTAAATCTCCCTATCCCGTGATTAAAGATGTCTGTCTGGTTACCGAGTTGAAACATAATCTGCTCAGCATAAGTCATCTAGCTGATCATGGTTATGGTATCAACTTTGGCAAAGACAAATGTACTATAGTTGATAGCTCAACTGGTAGTACTATCTTTGAAGGAATCAGGGAAGACAATATATATGTTTTCTATCTATTGGAAGAAGCTAACATTTCAGGTAGATGCTTAATGGCCAAAAGTGATGAGAGTCATTTATGGCATATGAGACTCGGTCATGCAAACATGGATACAATTTCAAGATTATCCACAAAGAAGTTAGTACGCGGTTTACCGGACATAACATTCAAGAACGATTCGGTATGCAGCCAATGCGAAAAGAACAAGGCTACCAGATCCACATTCAAGTCTGTAAACGCAGTATGTACTACTAGACCTCTACAATTGCTACATATGGATTTATTCGGTCCTAGCAGAGTTGCTAGCCTCGGAGGTAAATTATATGCATTTGTAATTGTAGATGATTTTTCTAGATACACGTGGGTATATTTCTTGACACGCAAGAATGACGCATTATCCGAATTTGTCGCCTTTTGTAAGAAAGTACAGAATAAAAAAGGTTACATGATTACTCGTATTAGAAGCGATCATGGAGGCGAATTCGAGAATGCTGATTTCGAGCAATTTTGTGACACACACGGTTTTATACACGAGTTCTCCTGCCCTAGAACTCCACAACAAAATGGAGTTGTGGAACGTAAGAACAGAACTCTAACCGAAATGGCCAGAGTAATGTTAAATCAATTTAGCCTACCCAAATACTTCTGGGCTGAAGCTGTCAATACAGCTTGCTTTGTGCTCAATAGAGTTCTAATTCGACCCAAATCGAAGAAGACTCCATTTGAGTTATGGTTTGATAGAATTCCTTCAGTTTCATATTTTAAGATATTTGGCTGTAAGTGCTTTATTCTTAATACTAAAGACAATTTGGGAAAGTTTGACGAAAAGGCCGATGAAGGTATATTTTTAGGTTATGCGGCCAAGAGCAAAGGATACAGAGTCTTCAACAAACGTACCATGATCATCGAAGAGTCAATCAACGTCACTTTTGATGAAATGAACCAAATGACACTCGATGACAGTGATGAAAATCTGCCTACATCAAGCTCAACATCAGCTGAACCTGAACCAAGCTCTGCACAAGCTGAACCCCCTAGAGGAGATCCAGGAACCAGCTACCTACAGAGTCTACCAAAAAGGTTAAAATTCACAGCTGATCATCCACAAGATTTGGTAATTGGTGACATTACCAAAGGAGTAAGCACTCGATCATCCAGTAGAGATATTATTTCTAGTGTTGTATTTATTTCACAGCTAGAACCTAAATCTATTGATGAAGCATGTAGTGATAGTTTTTGGATAGATGCCATGCAAGAGGAATTGAACCAATTCGAATGGAATCAAGTTTGGGAACTTGTTCCCAAGCCTATTGATCATCCGGTCATTGGCACCCGTTGGGTATTTCGAAACAAACTGAATGAGGATGGTTTAGTAACTCGTAACAAGGCTCGACTCGTAGCTCAAGGATACAATCAAGAAGAGGGTATCGACTACGATGAGACTTATGCCCCAGTTGCAAGATTAGAATCCATTCGTATGTTATGTGCATTTGCATGTTTTCATGATTTCAAACTTTTTCAAATGGATGTAAAAAGTGCTTTTCTAAATGGATTTATAAAAGAAGAAGTTTTTGTAGCACAACCTCCGGGTTTTACGGATTTCAAAAATCCTGACCATGTTTTCAAGTTGAAGAAAGCCTTATACGGTTTGAAACAAGCCCCTCGTGCTTGGTATGATCGTCTAAGCTCTTTTCTACTTGACAACGGTTTTACAAAAGGAAAGGTTGACACTACACTTTTTATTAAATCTTTTAATGGCAAGCTGCTTTTAATTCAGATCTATGTTGATGATATCATATTTGGATCCACTGATGAATCTCTTTGTCAAGAATTCTCTAAGTGTATGCAGAATGAGTTTGAGATGAGCATGATGGAAGAGCTGAAATTCTTTCTCGGATTGCAAATCAAACAAACCGACAATGGGACGTTCATTAATCAAGCCAAGTACACAAAAGATTTGCTAAAGAAGTTTGATCTGGACAATGTCAAACCTATTGGCACTCCGATGGCAACTTCAACAAAGCTTGATTCTAACGAACAAGGCAAGCCAGTCGACACACGTAAGTATCGAGGTATGATTGGTAGTTTACTTTACTTAACTGCTAGTCGTCCAGATATAATATTTAGTGTTTGCTTGTGTGCACGTTTTCAAGCTAACCCAAAGGAATCACATCTGTCCGCAGTTAAGCGTATCTTCCGATACCTTAAAGGCACTTCTTCTGTCGGCTTGTGGTATCCCAAATCCAAATCCTTTGACCTTATTGGTTATTCGGATGCAGATTTTGCTGGATGCAAGGTTGATAGAAAAAGTACTAGCGGTACATGTCATTTCTTAGGCAAGGCTCTAGTCTCTTGGTTTAGTAAAAAGCAAAATTCTGTAGCCTTATCAACAACAGAGGCTGAGTACATCGCCGCAGGACGTTGTTGTGCTCAGATTTTGTGGATGAAACAAACCTTAGAAGACTTTGATTTATTTTACACACATATTCCCATTTTCTGTGATAACACTAGCACCATTAATTTGACTAAGAATCCTGTATGTCACTCTCGTACTAAACATATCGAGATTCGGCATCATTTTCTTAGAGATCATCATCAAAATGGAGATATAAACCTTGTATACATAGATACTGATAATCAATTAGCTGACATCTTCACTAAACCTCTAGCGGAAGATCGCTTCAATTATTTACGTCGAGAATTAGGAATTTTGGACGTCAATAATATTAATTGATTTTATTTTATGTTTTTATATCATTATGCAAAAACTGTGTTAGAGACAAGCTAATAAAGAGTCTGTCTGTCACCACAACTACGGTTGAAGCGAAGCGGTATTTAAGAGTTCCCCGGTGAACCTCCGCCAGCTGGGACAGTACTCCTACAGCTAATCTGAGACAGCTACTGTGTAACGATATTTAACTCATTAAATATTATTAATTATGTTATTTGAAAGCTAAAATAACTAATCTTTGAATTAAATATTTGAAACGAGTCAATGAAAAAGAAGTAGCTAAATCAACTTGAAAGAACCCTAGGCGAATTCGACCAGAACTCTGACCGAATTCGGCCCGAGTTCGGTTGAGGGTATCTGCATATATATCTAGAACCCGAGAGCTCCTTCTCTTCCATTGCTTCCATATTTCCAACCAGCAGCTACAGCCGCCCGAAAATCCTCCAAACCCTAGGTATTCACCAACCCATTGCTCCCTATCTACTTGGTGAAATCCTTCCAAACTTTGGAATCGTGCGGAGATCATCCTTCTCTACAACATATCCAATTTTTGTGAGGTATAACTCTCTCCTTCTCCACTTTCAAATTTGTGCTTATTTATTTCAATGGCACCTAGTTTAATCCGTCTAAGAGGAAGCAGACTACTCCTAGTGAGGAAGGGTCCTCTTCGAATCCTCACACGGATTCTTTGTTTTTGCCAGTCCAAAAGAGCGACGGTGCTTTCGATGGGCTTTTCTTTCAAACCCTCGATCAAGCTTTATTATGGTACGGTGACTTTTCCACCCGATCCATATGTAGCGGCGCTCCGGTTAAATGGACGATATTTCCTGACCATCGTCACTTATTTGAGGCATTAGGGTTACATTTGCTTGTTAAACTGTGCTTCCCAATTGCTACTAATGCCATTAGATTGTTCTATTGCAATCTCGTAGTTAACACTTTTGACGTGAGCACACGTGTTGGAGGCATAGATATTGAGTTCAATGATGTCCTCCTAGCGGAGATTCTTGGGATTCCCAATGAAGGTGAACCGCTAGTTGATATCACGGAATTCGAGTTCCCCGACGGCACTACACTCACGAGTTTTAAAACGGAACTTTGTGCACCTGACAGAGTACGTTCTGGAAAGTTTAAGGCTAACAACCTTAACTTGTTCAACTACGAATTGCATCGCATCATCTACTCTACTCTACTTCCTAAATCCACTTCCAAGGATGATGTGACTTCGCTTGAGCTGTCCGCTATGTATCATCTTATCAAGGGGATTCCTTTTTCCGTCCCCAAGACTATTATTCAGATGATGGGACGTTGTCGTGCAAGAGATCGAAATCTCTCTTACGCGATGATTCTCCCTCGTATCTTTCAGTGCTTCGACATCGATCTATCGACTTGTACTCAGGACTCTGAGCCCAAGTTACTCCAGCTTTCTCGTCGCAGCCGGACTGCTTCAGCTCCACCTCCTGCTCCTCCTACTGCACCATCTCCACCACATCAGCCGTATACCATGACTTTTGAGGGCATACATCAGCACCTATCTGCTTTGCACGTCTCGATGACGGACATGGCTCGCGAGCGTGAGTTCCGCGATGTCACCCGTTACCAGGCGATGGTAAACTCCTTGGCCGATCTGCGTTTTGCACAGACTGGTCACTCTGCTGCTTCCATTCCTCGAGATCCAGCTTTTTCGGGTTACTGCTGTGAGGATGAGGCTGTCCATGCCTACTTCCAGCCCGGTAACGCCTATGATTGGTATCGTGCTCCTCGAAATTATGTTGGTGAGTTCTATGCTGGCGCCCCTACTCATCCTACTGGCGCTGGTACTTCTGGTGCTGGTACTTCCGGTCATGCTGGCCGTGCTGCTGATGATATTGATGAGGATAGTGATGATGAGATCTGATCTGATTACTAGTGACATTCTACTGTATACTTGGAAATGCTCCGACATTCCAAGTTTTTATCATTTATTTTTTTATTAGTACTTTGTAGTTTGCTATCAGTATTTCTTTTATCTTCATGGACATGTTTTTTGATGTTTCATTTATGATATCTCAGTTTATTTCAGCATTTTGTTTAGCACTATCTCTTTTTACTGCTTCTTCATTACAAACTGCCTGTGAAATAGCATGCCTGAGATTTCTTTTATGTTTTGAAGCAATACATGCATGTGATGATAATTTGTAGCAACTTTACATGCCTGTGATAATAATCTCTAAATTCTTATTTCTTTTATTTTCTCGCTATTTGTTACTTATGCATTCATTGCGGGGGAGTCTTCTGTATTTAATGCAGGGGAGCCTTCTCTTGTACAATTATTTTGCTAAGTGACAAAGGGAGAGAAAATTAAAATGATCTAACATTTTTTTTGAGTTAAATACAGGTTATGAACAATTTCTACTTTTTGATATTTTTGAACAAGCTTGAACTAGCTTAATGTTATATCATTCATAGTTTGTCAATTATCAAAATGGGGGAGATTGTTGGCCCATTGGTCATATGGTCAACCTGATTTTAATAATTGATCAAAACTCTGTCTGGATATACGAAGCTTGTTGGGACATCTCAGCTCTTTGGACATTAGCAAGATTGGATATTCACTTCGTTCAAGACTGAAGATCTGTTTGCCTACTTGAGTCTGTATTTCCTATGTAATGTAATTTTCTTTTTATTTGAGTCTAGGAATACTTTGTACACCGAGTCGTACTGGCAAATAGGCTATTCCCAAAAATGTTTTTAAAATGACCTATCAAATTGTTTACAAAAAGGTTTTCAAAAAGGTTTTCAAAAATCACCAAAACCTATTTTAAAAACCCTAACTTAACCCTGACAAAACTCGGCCAGAGTTCGGCCAGAGTTCGGCCAGAGTTCGGTTGGTGGCCGTTTTGATTTTGAATTCTCTGGAACTTGGTCCTCCTGCAGTTGCGGATTTGACCGAGATTTGCTCATCGAGTTCTGCCCGAATTCTGCCCGAATTCTGACAGAATTCTTCCTTTGGAAATCCTATAAATAGAGAAGTATTTCGATCATTTCAATTCACTCATTCACTTTCAATCTTCTCTCTATCTAAAAAGCTTTCTGCCTTCCAAAGAGTTTTCTAGAGCTTTCATTTTCAGATCCCAAGCCAGTTACAATCCTCTAGTCGATTTGTCAGTGCGGTACGGTCTAGAAGTTTCTGAGAGATTGTAATCAGAAGGCTTGATTGAAGAATACCTCTTCACATTTGAAGTTGGACGAGTTCTTCGTATCAAAGCTCGCGTTGTAGAAGTTGCAAGGACTTCGTAAGAAAACTTGCGGTTTTTCCTATAGTGGATTCAAACTGGTAGCAAGAGTTCTACCGACTGGATTAGTCCTCAACAGAGGGATACCAGTATACATCGCTGTCTTTGCGTTTGCTTTCTGAACTCTGCCTTTACTTTATTTTCATTTGTGATTATATACTGTGATTGTGTTGCTAACTTTTTTTAATTAGCATTATTCCGCTGCCAACTCTATTCACCCCCCCCCCTCTAGAGTATTACGCTTTACTATATCGTTCCTACATAAGGAATAGATGAGACTACCATTGGCAAATAAGACTTCATATGTAAAACTGGGTAATGAGTAGAGGTATAGGTAAGGAGCAACAGTTGTAATACCAGAATTTGGAGTACCTGATAGGTAGACTGTAAGGATTAGTGGTATGTGGTCTCATTCTCACCCTATGAACACTCTTTGTATCCAATAGATTTTTATATGTGAACTCTCTTTGTATCTAATAGATTTTTATATGTGAACTCTCTTTGTATCTAATAGATTTTGATATGTGAACTTTCTAGTATCCATTAGATAATGCTAAATGAGTCTTCATTTATATTCCAATTGATACTGAACATGGTATCCTAAATACCTAATGGTTAATGGCAGTACACCCATGTGTAGGCAGTGGCAATATCTGAGATTAGGAATATCTGGGTATGGACACCATCTACAACCTTAGAGACATGAACAAATGAACTGGGTTTGAAACTTCCTAGTCACCCCTGTGTTAAATGTATCAAAGCACTTCGAGTCTCACATGAGTCCAAGTAGGAATGGTGTATTAACCACCGGGTTGAGTAGATGGGGAAGTGAGAAGTCTAGGAATCTTGTAGCAGTTTACACTAGAGCATCTGTTATGCAGGGCATTATTTCCCTTTCATCCGGCCAAATAACCCACTAGTCCCCTTTGTTCATGAGATATCTTTCATTAGCCATTTATAACCAAAGTCTTGATATGCAGGATACAGTACTGCCCAGGATTGGGTAGGATGTACACACTTAGAAGCATAAGGTGGGACTGCAACCTAAGTTTTGGGGCCAGCTAGGGTTGGTGTTCAGCATATAGGAGTAGGGTCTTGATAGCAATGATGCTAGCCTAGGTAATGGCCTATGAGATAGCTCCTTGTACTCGTGTCCCAGTTAGGCAAGGGTGACATGTGAGTATCTGGGGGGAGTCATAAGGTGATGTATTGGTTATATCATGTCACTAGGCTAGTATATCAATCTTACGAAGTGAGGCCATAGGTGGCCACTAAGATATAAGGAATCAGGGATATCAGTACTTGGCCTAAATGGGAAAAAGGAAAGCCTATCAGGATTAGGATGCATATCTATCGTTTAGGAAAGGGCCAAGAGCAAGGGTATGCATCTGGTGTCAAACCCTCTGGTACAGAGTATATAGGTAGTCAATGAAGAGTAGAAATATTAGGATTGATGATGCACAGACCAATACGTGGCTGTATACGTGTATGCAGCAAAAGCCGAGTTACAATTATCCTTGAACATATACGAGATGACTGATACCAACTAGTAGCTGGGGACGACGTGAAGTAATGCCCAAATCGAGTACCAGAGTTCGGTGGAAAAATTGTAGGCAAACCGATAGCAGGGGATATCCTATATTCTGAACAATAAAAGGGAATTTAGTCCAAGGTTGTGTGTGGGTATCAGAAGGAATATGTGCCAGTAGGTTGGTGCCATCAACATAGGTACAACTGCAGAGTAATGGTTAGGATACCAAGCCCTAGTAGGTTAGCTACATATTCACGTACAGAGATGAGGAAGTATCAGACATAGTGTACCCAAACGATTGACAAGTATTAGTAGTCAAATTGGTACCTATGTCAGACCCTATAGGGATTTATTTAGCAAATTACCAGGTATCAATCTCTGTTGTGTGTCTATGTTTCAAGTGCAGGGATTTGTTAGCAGGTGCGTATGGGTCATAGGGAATAATATCTAGTATCCTAAAAAGTGCTAGGGTATATCATCACGATTGGGGGTTTAGAGAAGTTGTGATGGAGGTTGAGATATATGAGGGTAAAGGTAGTTTGTGCAGGGTTACAGCTGGATTGTAGGTAAGTCTAGAGCCTGTAATACAAGGTAGGGGAAGGAGACTCCCTGAGAACTGCAGTAGGTATAGGTAAGTGAACTTAGGGAAAACTAATTAGCAGCTAATAAATATAGTTATTAGCCTAAGGGACATATATATGGACTTAAGGAATAGGAACCTATAAGCCTAGTAGGAGAAAGTTATAAGTTGACTTTAATTACAATGTATATCTATTAATACAATTAAATTATAATATAGGTTCATTGGACTCTGACTCAGTACTGGACCCGTGTCATCAGCTCAGGACCACATGCAAGTGCATGCTCTGATTGCTTCTAATTCTTATCGTTTTGCTCAGTACATATTATACATATGCTCCTTGCTTGATGACACGATGGACACACGAGATAGTATCATGGAACCTATTTATCATATTCTTGTCTTCTTTTACCGTGGTGCTTCGTAAATTGTCTGGGCCCATGTATACTGGTCGAGAAGGAAAAATATCTTAGTAGACGTGTGAACTACCCATTCCATCCCAAAATATCTAATCTTGACTGATAGCAGCTGCACATGACACGTGCAAGGTGCCGTATTTACCCCTTAGTCGTTCATATGTCGAAAAGAATATTTCAACACACTTAGATAGTTGTCTTTTATTATTTCTTTACATTTCATCATTTACCATGTCACTATGCTTTTACATTCTTTTTAGTTGACATACCATGTTCTACGATTCATGCTTTCATTCTATATATACCATATCATCAGCTTACCTTCTAGTTTCTTCCACATATGCTATATTCACGTACTGTCGAATCTATTATGTTGCGGATAGCTTTTCAGTTTGTGTGTTTGTTTCTGACTGAAAAACCAATATTTTTAGGTAATGAGTTAGAGGATTTCTGTACTACATATTATGAGCATACTGCAGATCCCGATTTTGGCACACAGGGAGAACTGAAGGATGCTTTTACGGAGTTACCTGCTACAGATGATTTCAAGAAGATTTATTCAGCATTCTCACAGACTGGATTAGTTTGAGACTTTTAGATGTTATTTCTATTTTGTGATTCATGAGTTGATTTGTGACTGTTCACTAGTACATTTCATCTTTGGAGACTATGTCACTTTATACTTTTGATCTATTTTGGAGTTTTATCAGAATCATTTATCCTTTTCTCCAAACTGTGGTTATTTTATAAAATTCATCTCGTTTTGATCTATTCTGTGATATGGTTTACATTGTGCAAATGTTTATAAACTGCGTGGTTGTTTTTATAAATGTGGAGATGACTAGATAGCGTACTACCGCCGACTCTGTGGCGTAGGCTAGACGTGCCCACGGCTCTTGCCCAAATACTGGGTGGGTCGTGACACGTTTTTATGGTGGCCCATGCAGGTCAGATTTTGCAAAAAACTGCAAAACTCGTGGTAGTACTCAACTTAGATGTACTACCGCGGGCCTGCGAATAAGATTAGAACCAAGGACCATCTCCACATGTTTTAAACCATTATTGACTTCCCTACTTGATTTTAATTACTCTTTTGATCTGCGTCCTGTTTAAATCTTCATACTGACAAATGATTTTCCTTTTGTGACAGATAGATGGATTCTCAAGGCAGGAACACCACTCCCTTAAACACCCTAGCAACCGTCGGCGGGTCTTCTACGAACGGAACCCCATCGACCCACGGAGGCCATTTCACCTATTTAGGCGAGATGCCCCAGCCACAGACTTTGAGATTTCGTCGAGATGACATTCCACCACCTCCCCAGTTTCCTCCGCAGACTCTGCCACCAGCACCGTTTCTTCCACCAGCACCAGTCCAGCACCCAGCACATGTCCTGCCTCCAGCACCTGCACTGGACAATGCTACGCTCCTTGGGATTTTCCAGCAGCTCGTCAGTTCCTAGACACGACAGGCTGACATCTTCCGTGATACCCTGAGGGAGGCTCTTTAGACTAGGGAGGCTCTCCCGCTGTACCCCGGAACTTCCAAGAATTTTATGGACCTTAGGCCCAGGGAATTCAGAGGAACGGAAGGGATTCTCTACGCAGACGACTGGTTAGAGAACGTGGATCGCAATCTCCGGATGGCTCGAATTCCTAAAGACAAGAAGGTCGAGATAGCTAGCATGCAGCTCTATGACATCGCTTACACGTGGTATAGAGACGAGCCTCGGTTCATCGCGCCAGATGTAATTTGGGAAGAATTCAAAGAGCTGTTCAAGACGAAGTTCTATCCCGACGCGGCCAAAGAAGAGTTAGAAAATGAGTTCGAGAGCCTAGAGCAGGACAACCTCTCCATCGACGAGTACTGCGTCGAGTTCTCCCACCTCTTCGTAGATGCCTTGACCCCTGTAGCAAAAGCCAAGAAGTTCAGAAAGGGTCTATCGTATGAAATTTGCATAGCCATCGACACCAGCCAAGCCACCACATACGAGAGGATCTTAAAGGTTGTACAGGACGTAGAGGAGCAAAAGCGCAAGCAGAAGAGAGGTAGAGACGCATACGGAGGGGGCAACGGCCAGTCTGGATCGGCGAAGCGGTCCAATGCTCCAGGGAAGACTGCGGTACAACAGCAGCCACAACCCCGTTTCCAGCAACAGTACCAACCTCCAGCTAGAGTCCCTACCTCTCAGCAGAATCAGTCAAGACAACCAACTCCCACCTGCGGCCACTGCAGAAAGCCGGGACGTACGTGGAAGGTGTGCAGAAGACGCCTTGGAGTATGCTTATTTTGTGGTTCAAGCGTACATCAGATGAAGGAGTGTCCATCGACGCAGATTCATGCAGCACAGAGGGTAGCTTCTGCCCCGGGAGCACCGACGAAGCCCACGATACCCTAGCAGTAGAGAGGGGCCCTACCCACACAGCAGCAGCACTTCGTCCAATACCAGCAGCAGGGCAGAGCTTATGCCATGGCAGTCGAGGAGACATTGACATCCCCGGACGTGATAGCAGGTTCTGTTCTCCTTAAGTCCTTTTCAGCTATTGCTTTATTCGATTCTGGCGCCAGTCATAGCTTTATATCTGCAATTTTTATTTTTAGACATAGTATTGTATCTGAGCCTTTAGATTGTGCTTATAAAATCTTGACTGGCGGAGGCATCATCTTAGTCAAGGATGTTTGCGTCGGACGCCGCATTACCATAGAAGGCTGGGAAATGTGTGCTAGTTTACTCATAATGCCACTCCCGAGCTTTGATATAGTGCTTGGCATGGATTGGTTGAGTAAACATTTTTCTAGTATTGATTGTCGCCGCGGATGTGTTGTGTTTAGTCCGCCGAGAGAGACCGTGTTCGAGTTCGCTAGAGGAGCCATAGAGCAGCTTAGCGATACCATTTCTGGGACCATGGTAACAGAGAAGGAGCTACCTCATCCTATCATTACAGAGTTTCTCGACATTTTTCCTGAGGAGCTGGCGGGACTGCCGCCAGACAGAGATGTTGAGTTCTCCATTGATCTTATGCCAGGCACGGAGCCAGAGTTGCAGCGAGTATGCAGGATCAACAACAAGGAAGTCGTAGAATTGAAGAAGCAGATCGACGACCTACTGGAGAAAGGGTTCATTAGATCGAGTTCATCGCCTTGGGGTGTACCAGTGCTGTTCGTGCCAAAGAAGGACGAGACGGTGCGTATGTGTATCGATTACCGGACCTTGAATAATAAGACGTCCAAGAATAAATACCCGCTACCAAGAATTGACGATCTTTTCGACCAGTTGAGCGGTGCACGGGTATTTTCAAAGATCGACTTGAGGTCGGGGTACCACCAAGTGAAAGTGAAGAAGGAGGATATCCCGAAGACAACTTTCCTAACCAAGTACGGCTAGTACGAATTTATGGTGATGCTGTTTGGGTTGACCAATGCCTTGGCATTCTTCATGAATTTGATGAACAAGGTGTTCCACCCATACCTTGATAAGTTCGTAGTGGTCTTCATCGACGAAATCCTCATTTATTCAAAGTCGTCGGAAGAGCACGAGGAGCATCTGAGGATCGTACTGGAAACCTTCAGGAAGAAGAAACTCTACGGAAAGCTTTCGAAGTACGAGTTTTTCCTATACAAGGTAGAATTTTTCGGACATGTGGTAACAGAAGACGGTATATCCGTTGACCCGAAGAAGATTGTTGTTGTTGATGCATGGACTACTCCGACTTCTGTGGCTGAGATTCGGAGCTTCTTGGAATTGGCGAGGTACTATAGGAAGTTCGTACAGGACTTTGCTCGGATCACGGAGTCGATGACGAGGCTCACTCGGAAGGATGCAGAGTTCATGTGGACAGAGGACTGCCAGGCTACGTTCGACGAGCTGAAGAAGAGGCTGACGACAGGAAAGGGCTTGGGGTGTGTTCTAGAGCAGAACAAGAAGGTGATAGCATATGCATCCCGACAGCTGCGACCACATGAGAAGAATTACCCCACCCACGACCTAGAGTTGGCAGCAGTTATATTTGTCCTAAAGTTGTAAAAACACTACTTATATGGAGAGCGTATGGAAATATTCACTGACCACAAAAGCTTGAAGTACGTTTTCATGCAAAAGGAGCTGAATATGAGGCAACGCAGATGGCTAGAATTGATAAAAGATTTCGACATCTCATTACAGTACCATCCGGGGAAGGCAAACGTAGTTGCAGATGCCTTGAGTCGGTACCCAGTAGCTATGTTCTTGACGAGAGACCGACACTTGTTAGCAGACTTGGAGAACTTAGGCATTGAGGTCGTCATTCTCGGACTCGAGATGCAGATGATGGGCATGCAGATTCAGTCTGGGCTGATGGACAGGATACGAGAGGTACAGCATCAGGACGAGCAGCTGAAGAGTATCATAGCACAGGCGCAGGCCGGTTTGATAGAGGATTTCACCATTGCAGAGGATGGCTCGTTGAGGCATGGAATGAGATTATGTGTACCTAGTGGAGAGCTGCGAGAGGAGGTCATGCAGGAGGCATACCATTCTCAGTATTTCTTGCATCCAGGAGCCAACAAGATGTACAAGAATATGGGAGCCCACGTATGGTGGTACGGCGTGAAGCAAGAGGTGGCATACTTTGTTTCTTGATGTCTTGTGTGTCAGCAGTCAAAGCCGAGAGACAGAGACCAGGAGGTTTACTTCAGCCGTTGGCGATTCCCGAGTGGAAGTGGAAACATATTACTATGGATTTCGTTTCCAGTCTTCCACAATCGCTAGGCGAAAAGGATACGATTTGGGTCATCATTGACAGGTTGACCAAATTGGCCCACTTTATACCATTTAAAGTAGGACTATCCACGGAGAGGTTGGCGGAGTTATATGTGAAGCAGATCGTCAGGTTGTATGGCGTTCCAGTGAATATCGTCTCCGACTGCGACAGCAGGTTCATGTCTCACTTTTGGAGGAGTCTGCAGGCTAGCTTGGGCACATCGCTCAAGTTCAGCATAGCCTATCATCCACAGACAGATGGGCAGTCGGAACGGACCATTTAGACGCTCGATGATATGCTGCGGACATATGTACTAGATTTCGGTGGCTCGTGGGAGAATCACCTTCACCTTTTGGAGTTCTCCTATAATAACAGCTACCAAGCTAGTATAGGGATGACCCCACTTGAGGCTTTGTATGGGCGGAGATGTCGTACCCCACTATCTTGGGACGACGTGGGTGAGAGAGCACTGTTGGGACCCGAGATGATCGTGGATGCTGCGAAAAAGGTAAAGCTGATTAGAGAGCGACTTCGTGTGGCTCGGGACAGGCAGAAGCACTGGGCCGATAGTCACCGGAGACCGTTAGAGTTTGAGGTATAGTTCTCCTTAGTTGTAATTGTTAATAATGATAGTAGTAGATCGTAATCTCTTGTTTAATCTTAGGTTGGCGATATGGTATTCTTGAAGATATCCCTGTAACACCCAGTTTTCCAGAAGAGGATAATTTTGAAATTTTTTAATTATAATTATTATTTAATGATATTTATTTCATATTATGATTTTTAGTGATTTTTAATTATTTTTAAACTATTTAAATTCATGACTTGTGATTTATGGTGTTTTGCTAGTGAACAGTAGAGACTGCCTACCCTAGAGCCTAGTCATGTGATTAGGGTATTTAGACATTTTTAGGGTGATTTGGATTTATTATAATTTATTTGAATTTATGGGAATTTTTAGAATTTATTTTGGGATTGTTTGAATGAGGGTTGACTAGGTTGACTTTGACTAGCAATGACCATGGTAGACCAACCTAGGAGCTAACCCTAGTTGAGTTTGGACTTGGTTAGGTTATACAACCCTAGTTAGACTAGAGTTGACCTATGGTTTGATTATTTGACTCAAGTTAGGATTTAAGTCATAAGCCATGACTTGTGGTTGCACCTTAATAAATAACTTAGCCTTAAAAGCCCATAGGCCCACACCACTAGCTAAACCCTAACCCTAACAAGTCTTGGCCAGCCACTACACCTATTGGGAATCCCTCCCTATAAGTATCCTCTTAGAATTTAGGGCTAGCCTCTTAGGAAGAACAAAGTTTTGGAAGAGGTGAGCCTCCATCTTCAAAAATCCCTAGAAAATCCATTTTACCTCGTTTTTAATCCAAACAAATTGCAATAGGTTCTAATTATTATTTTATTGCTGTTGGAATTTGTTGTTCTCAGTTTTCTATCAATTTGAAGGAGTTTGGTGGCTTTTTGGAATCCTCATTGGAAGGGGTTTTTGTGTTGGAGAACACCATAGGTAAAATCCTAATCCACCCATTAAAATTCTAGTTTCTTTGCATGTAGACCTAGCCCTAGGTGTCCTGGTTCTGTAGGTATGCCTAGACCTAGGTTTTGTATCCATTTCGTGTCCTAAATGGACACGTATCAGCCTATAGACATAGGTGTTTGATGAAATGTCCCAAAGGACATTTCGACCTGATTTTAGAAAACTTTTTGAATAGAAATTTAGGGTTTGTTGTCGCTTATCATTTTCTGTGGGACTGAGCTTGTAATTGTGTCGTGTTGTGTCGAGATCTGGACACGAACACGTTGTTCTGACACAGTGCGCACTGCCCGGCTACTCGGGGGTAATTACTCACTAGACACGACACTAGGACACGGGAATTTCGACACACAGGTCGGGGCTGACACTGACATGAGGCTCCCAAAGTTTCACGGGTCCTCATGTCGCGTCGGACACGCATTCGTGTGTGCATTGGTCACACACTGCACTGTTCCGCGCGGGAAGAGGCCACTGATACGGTATTCACGACGGACACGAACACGCCTAGGACTCGATACAGGGTGTCGACCCTCTAGCCTGAGACTTCATCTACCTAGGGACACGAGCACGAGACTCTAGGAAACTTGTGTCGTGTCCTAGACTTGTACGAACACGTGCACGATGTTGTGTATTAGTATGTGTCTGTGTTGTGCTCGATGTGGGTTTTCCCTTGGTTTGGACACTGTATCATATTGGGGTGGACACGAAACACTCCCTAAGACACGAACACTTGTTGGGTATTTATTACCAACCTATAATTTATCATTTTAACCTATTTTCATTATTTGAATGTGGAATTCCCTTGTTGACTGATACATGTTAGATACATTGTTTTTTCTTCAAATTCCTGAGCTATTGATCCCTTTTATTAATGTTTTTCAACTGAAATTTACTCTCACATATCTGTTGCTTCACATTATTGAATATTGCAATTCAAATATGGGCTTTTGAGTTGAAAATGGGATTTTAGCATTTGTGTTAGATTCGAATGGTTTAGAACTGGACTGATTTCCCTTCCTTCAAATTGTGAACTGTTCTAGTTCTTTAAATGTTGATTTAAAACTGAGTTGTGTTCCTATTAACTGTGAATGTTTCCCCCTAAAGACTGGAATTGAATTCCAATTCCAATTCCTTTCCTTTTTGCCATAGCCTTAGTTCCCTGTTAAATGATATTTTGATAATTGGGTATTGGTTCACTGATTTTTTTACTAAATCCTGTTTCCTTAATTAACTGAATTGATTTTCCTTCCTTCTGAATGCTAACTGTTAAAAAGGAAATGTGTTGAGCTACATTTTGAACCTGAGAAGTTATTTGACCTATGGGTTTTGATAATTGTTTTCCCTTTCTTTTAAATGAATGTTTAAGGCATGATTAACTGTCAATGTATGCTTCTTTGGTCTGTCAACAGAAATTGACATCCTTTACTCTATGAAACCCGAGATTTAAATGTGGGGTTCAATCTGAGATTATTTGTAGAATATATTAAAAACTGAACTTTTATATGTTTATTTAGATTTTAGTTGTTGTATTCCTATGATATATTAACTGAGAATCGAATAACTGTTCAATGTTTAAACTGAATATTGATTTTCTTTTTCCTTTTTCCTGTAAACCTGTGAAGTAGTGAACAGATTTCCTTTCCTTTTTAACTGAGATTTTTGTTAAAATCAGTAATATGATCTCCTGAGACTGTGTTGATGTATAAAATGAATTGAGTTCCTGAGAATTGATTTTGTTTTGGCTTGTGAAAACTAGGCTTCCCTAAATGTTAGAATCTGATTTTTGGTTGTAAGTAAACTGTCATGGTTTAAACTCAAATATGAGTTCTTGTGTTTCCTGAGATTGAATGCCTTATAACTTAAGGATTTGCATGTTGTTTCCTGCTTTTACTGCTAATATATCTTGCACACCCTATTCTGCTTTATACACACAGTCCACTCACACTTGCCACCCTCATGTCTCACACTCACTTGACACCTCACTGAACACAGGCCCTGTTATCACTCACACCCTGTTAGACACTGATACACACATGATCACTCACAGCCCTCAAATCTCTCATGCCCACAACCCACACATGTTACACTACACACAAGCCACTCACACACCCACATTGCTATGTACCACTCCTCTCATGCAAACACACACTGTTTTCTGAAATTCCCTTCACTGTACAGCCACATACACATGTTCTTGTGCACTTTCATTTACACACACATATCACTTGACACATGCACATGTGTCCCCCTCTCTACACCTATATATATATATATATATATATATATATATATATATATATATATATATATATATATATATATATATATATATATATATATATATATATATATGTATTAACCTATAATGTTGTATGGTATACATATAGCCTATAGGTTTGTATATATTCTAGTTATATTAAATAACACATCATGTGTGTGTATCAATATATGTATTGGGATATATATATATATATATATATATATATATATATATATATATATATATATATATATAGTTTCCTATATATATTGTATGTGCTATTATATATATATGATATATGGAATGTGTGGTACATTATGGATAACCTATAAGCTAATGAGTATTTCTATATAAGATTGTGTAACATATCAATATGTGTATCCTATATTATAGAGTATTTCATTTTTAAATAAATGATTGACATGTGATTCCTGGGTGTGTTTGTTAGGCCTAGTAGAGTCTAGATTAGTCTTGTACAGTCTTGTTAGACTTAGAATAGGCTGGCTTAGCCTAGTTTAGACTAGTATAGACTTGATTAGCCTAGTTTAGACTTGTTTGACCTAGTTTGACTTCTAGGGTTGACCAGAGTTGACCAAGAGTTGACTTTGGCCTAGATTGACCTAGAATCATGTAGAATGCATAGTAGGGCTTCATTATATCATTTTAGACTTGTTATGACTTGTGCTGTTCTGATTAGGAGCCAGATACCTCTCCTCGGACAGTATATTTTATTCGGACACTTAGATACAGGCGAGTACATTCTCTGATCATTTCATATCCTGCTTAGAATTATTTTCCTGCATTAAATTACTTTAAATGATACTGGCACGTTGGTCACACGGATTTGTACAATATGGATCCCTCTCTGAGATGTTATCCCTTCAGGAAGCATCGGGTACTCTATGTTCTGTGCGTTTTACTTACATGGCGTATCATATGCTTCTTTGGTTCTTTGATCACTTGTGACATATACTCTTATGATCACAGAGTCTTCTCTGAATCTTTATCCCATTTATTGGGTCTATCAGAATCCCCATTTATGGGACTACTATGTACCACCCTTCGCTATTACATAGAATCATAACATAACCTGGTTGGATCCTTGTATATTAATTGGGGGTACGGGAGAGTATAAATAGCCATGTGAACAATTCCAAAGTAGAATAGCCATGTACGCCTCTTTAGTATAGCCATGTACAATCAAGCCGTTCACATGTCGACTTTGTGCTCTAAATCACTAGTCACTGGTAGCTCTTTACTTATAGTAGATATTTCTATTACAGTTCTCTCTCTTTGTTTACATACTGCATTTCTTCAGTATCTATATCTTACTTTACTGCATGATTATATTTTCTAACCTGCTATGAACTGTTGAGATGTACTGTACTCGCTCCTGTCCTGACTGGACCTGTTGAAAATATTACAGATGATGAGGAGGAGGCCTAGGAGGATACCTTATTCGGGACAGCTCTAGCTGAGGACATCACCCCCACTGCCTAGACTAGTTTAGTTAGGCCTTATATTATTTTTATGTTGTCTTGAGACTGTTTAGCTAGACTTTATTTCTGTTCATAGATGTTGAGTTGTGTATATTCTTTCATATTCAGTAGCTGAGTTATGTACTCTGGATATTGCTGGGATATTATCTTAGTTTATTCTATCTCATGTATTTTCTTGAGTTCTATATCTTATCGTGCTTTCTTCTTCCTTAGTTGTGATTGAGTTCATTTACTGCTTAGTATTATATTGCTAGATGTATGTTGACCTAGGACAGCGTTCTACCGCCGACACTGCGGCGTAGGCTGGGCGTTGTTACGTTCCCGTACCCTCACAGTGGGTACGGGTCGTGACACGTTTTTAGTGGTGGCCCATGCAGGTCGAGTTTATGTAGTGGTATTCGAACTAGAGTATCACTACAGCCTGCAGTAGGATTAGGATATATATTTTGAAGGTACTCAATCACAGTTAGGATTCCTTAAAAGATTCCTGGGACGATCCTTGAGAATCTTATTAAATTTCAATTTGAATCATTTTCCTTATTTTGTTGCTCTCACTCCTTGATTATTGAATTTGATTTTGTTGGATCGTTGTTGATTTGATTTTTTCTATCGAGATGAATTTTTATGGCCTGAGTTACGATATTTTTCTGATAACATATGTCGACGGAAATACAGGGATGGTAAAAAGTCTACTTGATTATGGAGCTTGTAGTTTATCGCAGCCATATTAGCTGGCGTGGCGAAAACATAGAGACCTGACTTCGGATGTACGTATCTTGGTTATGAGATTTGGAATTTCTCGCAGCTATACTAGTCGGCATAGCGAGAATTCCAGACGACATGATTATAGAGGTGCATGCCCCAGTTATGGGACCTATCGTTTATCGCAGCCTTGCTTACTGGCATGGCGAGGACTCTGAGTAACATGATTTTGGACAGACGCATATGATTATCAGATTATATCCTGAGAAGGTTTTTAAACATATCATCTCTATCGTACCCTTCTGTTATTATAAATTGTTTTCCATTATCAAATAATTTAGGAGTAGAGATCTTTTAGCTTTATAGAGCTTATGCATATGTAGTTCTTTCTTAGTGTGATATTTTTCATGACTTGCGATTAGGCCCTTGTCTTAGGAATGATAGTATAGCCTGGCTTTAAATAGTGATTCTTGTAGCTAGTTCTTCTTTGTTGATATTTACTGGTTTTTCAGCCTTGATGATTGATTTATTTTTATTTCCCTTTCTTTTCTTTCAGTATGGCACCCATGACCCGAGCTCGTCGCCTGAGAGCAGCTGCAACTACTGAGAGTGTGCCTCCACCTCCTACTGTTCAGGAGGTAGTTATCCCTCTATCTGATCAGGGGGTGGTGGCACCTCCTGCCATTGAGGAGATGGTGGTAGCCTCGCCAGAGAGTCTTCCTTCATCTCCTGTCGTTCAGGAGAGAGCTGCAGATTTGCCTGAGACCGAGAGCCTTCCCCTACCCCTTGGGATGGTACTCCCTACTATACCACCCGAAGGTTTGTTACTGGATGCAGCCCAGATGTTTGGATATTTCCAAGAGAGGCTGTTGGAGTCACAGAGAGTTCGTGAGGAGGCCATGAGGGAGCAAATCCAGAGGTTGCTACGTCTGCGGGACTCTGTGCTTCTGGGAGGAGAGCCTAGCTCCAAGAGGGCGAGGAGCAGTACCCAGTCCTATCCAGAGTTTGAGGAGTACCCATTTATCCAGCCTATATCATCATACCCAGCCCAGTCTCCTGTCCAGCAGAGGTCAGCTGAGCCAGAGCCTATCTGTGCCTACTGCAAGAAGTCTGGACACAAGTGGAACAACTGTAGAAAAAGACTAGGATTGTGCCTAATCTGTGGTTCAGCTGCACACTGGGTGCAGCACTGCCCTGCTATACCTGCCCCAACCAGGGCCCTGCTTCCAGGAGGGAGTTATGGTTCTCAGACCTAGCTGGAGGTGAGTTTTGACCTAACCTTAGTATTCCTTTTGAGAATTTTGACGCATCCCTTGCTTGTATGTTTTGATACCTTGTGATTGCCTAGTACTGTA
This sequence comes from Iris pallida, assembly GCA_029216955.1. Taxonomy (NCBI): domain Eukaryota; kingdom Viridiplantae; phylum Streptophyta; class Magnoliopsida; order Asparagales; family Iridaceae; genus Iris; species Iris pallida. Next base: position 25,944,237 of record JANAVB010008599.1, read on the forward strand.
GCATGGTTGGTATAAATAGATGAGACCCCAGGCTGATATTGCATGCCATGACCCCATAGGTCACAATTTACCAACTGTATGATTTAAGATAGATTCTGAGACTATGATTGCTGGGGGTTTAACCTAGAAAGGGTGCGACCATCTTAATTTCGAGGACGAAATTTTTATAAGGTGGGTAGGATTGTAACACCCAGTTTTCCAGAAGAGGGTAATTTTGAAATTTTGTAATTATAATTATTATTTAATGATATTTATTTCATATTATGATTTTTAGTGATTTTTAATTATTTTTAAACTATTTAAGTTCATGACTTGTGATTTATGGTGTTTTGCTAGTGAACAGTAGAGACTGCCTACCCTAGAGCCTAGCCATGTGATTAGGGTATTTAGACATTTTTAGGGTGATTTGGATTTATTATAATTTATTTGAATTTATTAGAATTTTTAGAATTTATTTTGGGATTGTTTGAATGAGGGTTGACTAGGTTGACTTTGACTAGCAATGACCATGGTAGACCAACCTAGGAGCTAACCCTAGTTGAGTTTGGACTTGGTTAGGTTATACAACCCTAGTTAGACTAGAGTTGACCTATGGTTTGATTATTTGACTCAAGTTAGGATTTAAGTCATAAGCCATGACTTGTGGTTGCACCTTAATAATAACTTAGCCTTAAAAGCCCATAGGCCCACACCACTAGCTAAACCCTAACCCTAACAAGTCTTGGCCAGCCACTACACCTATTGGGAATCCCTCCCTATAAGTATCCTCTTAGAATTTAGGGCTAGCCTCTTAGGAAGAACAAAGTTTTGGAAGAGGTGAGCCTCCATCTTAAAAAATCCCTAGAAAATCTATTTTACCTCCTTTTTAATCCAAACAAATTGCAATAGGTTCTAATTATTGTTTTATTGCTGTTGGAATTTGTTGTTCTCAGTTTTCTATCAATTTGAAGGAGTTTGGTGGCTTTTTGGAATCCTCATTAGAAGGGGTTTTTGTGTTGGAGAACACCATAGATAAAATCCTAATCCACCCATTAAAATTCTAGTTTCTTTGCATGTAGACCTAGCCCTAGGTGTCCTGGTTCTGTAGGTATGCCTAGACCTAGGTTTTGTGTCCATTTTGTGTCCTAAATGGACACGTATCAGCCTATAGACATAGGTGTTTGATGAAATGTCCCAAAGGACATTTTGACCTGATTTTAGGAAACTTTTTGAATAGAAATTTAGGGTTTGTTGTCGCTTATCATTTTCTGTGGGACTGAGCTTGTAATTGTGTCGTGTTGTGTCGAGATCTGGACACGAACACGCTGTTCTGACACAGTGCGCACTGCCCTGCTACTCGGGGGCAATTACTCACTAGACACGCCACTAGGACACGAGAATTTCGACACACAGGTCGGGGCTGACACTGACACGAGGCTCCCAAAGTTTCACGGGTTCTCGTGTCGCGTCGCACGCATTCGTGTGTGCATTGGTCACACACTGCACTGTTCCGCGCGGGAAGAGGCCACTGATACGGTATTCGCGACGGACACGGACATGCCTAGGACTCGATACAGGGTGTCGACCCTCTAGCCTGAGACTTCATCTACCTAGGGACACGAGCACGAGACTCTAGGAAACTTGTGTCGTGTCCTAGACTTGTACGAACACGTGCACGATGTTGTGTATTAGTATGTGTCTTTGTTGTGCTCGATGTAGGTTTTCCCTTGGTTTGGACACTGTATCATATTGGGGTGGACACGAAACACTCCCTAAGACACGAACACTTGTTGGGTATTTATTACCAACCTATAATTTATCATTTTAACCTATTTTCATTATTTGAATGTGGAATTCCCTTGTTGACTGATACATGTTAGATACATTGTTTTTCCTTCAAATTCCTGAGCTATTGATCCCTTTTATTGATGTTTTTCAACTGAAATTTACTCTCACATATCTGTTGCTTCACATTATTGAATATTGTAATTCAAATATGGGCTTTTGAGTTGAAAATGGAATTTTAGCATTTGTGTTAGATTCGAATGGTTTAGAACTGGACTGATTTCCCTTTCTTCAAATTGTGAACTGTTCTAGTTCTTTAAATGTTGATTTAAAACTGAGTTGTGTTCCTATTAACTGTGAATGTTTCCCCCTAAAGACTGGAATTGAATTCCAATTCCAATTCCTTTCCTTTTTGCCATAGCCTTAGTTCCCTGTTAAATGAGATTTTGATAATTGGGTATTGGTTCACTGATTTTTTTTACTAAATCCTGTTTCCTTAATTAACTGAATTGATTTTCCTTCCTACTGAATGCTAACTGTTAAGAAGGAAATGTATTGAGCTACATTTTGAACCTGAGAAGTTATTTGACCTATGGGTTTTGATAATTGTTTTCCCTTTCTTTTAAATGAATGTTTAAGGCATGATTAACTGTCAATGTATGCTTCTTTGGTCTGTCAACAGAAATTGACATCCTTTACTCTATGAAACCCGAGATTTAAATGTGGGGTTCAATCTGAGATTGTTTGTAGAATATATTAAAAACTGAACTTTCATATGTTTATTTAGATTTTAGTTGTTGTATTCCTATGATATATTAACTGAGAATCGAATAAATGTTCAATGTTTAAACTGAATGTTGATTTCCTTTTTCCTTTTTCCTGTAAACCTGTGAAGTAGTGAACAGATTTCCTTTACTTTTTAACTGAGATTTTTGTTAAAATCAGTAATATGATTTCCTGAGACTGTGTTGATGTATAAAATGAATTGAGTTCCTGAGAATTGATTTTGTTTTGGCTTGTGAAAACTAGGCTTCCCTAAATGTTAGAATCTGATTTTTGGTTGTAAGTAAACTGTCATGGTTTGAACTCAAATATGAGTTCATGTGTTTCCTGAGATTGAATGCCTTATAACTTAAGGATTTGCATGTTGTTTCCTGCTTTCACTGTTAACATATCCTGCACACCCTATTCTGTCTTATACACACAGTCCACTCACACTTGCCACCCTCATGTCTCACACTCACTTGACACCTCACTGAACACAGGCCCTGTTATCACTCACACCCTGTTAGACACTGATACACACATGTATCACTCACAGCCCTCAAATCTCTCATGCCCACAACACACACATGTTACACTACACACAAGCCACTCACACACCCACATTGCTATGTACCACTCCTCTCATGCAAACACACACTGTTTTCTGAAATTCCCTTCACTGTATAGCCACATACACATGTTCTTGTGCACTTTTATTTACACACACATATCACTTGACACATGCACATGTGTCCCCCTCTCTACACCTATGCATATATATATATATATATGTATTAACCTATAATGTTGTATGGTATACATATAGCCTATAGGTTTGTATATATTCTAGTTATATTAAATAACACATCATGTGTGTGTATCAATATATGTATTGGGATATATATATATATATATATATATATATATATATAGTTTCCTATAAAAAAAAAATATATATATATATATATAGTTTCCTATATATATTGTATGTGCTATTATATATATATGATATATGGAATGTGTGGTACATTATGGATAGCCTATAAGCTAATGAGTATTTCTATATAAGATTGTGTAACATATCAATATGTGTATCCTATATTATAGAGTATTTCATTTTTAGATAAATGATTGACATATGATTCCTGGGTGTGTTTGTTAGGCCTAGTAGAGTCTAGATTAGTCTTGTACAGTCTTGTTAGACTTAGAATAGGCTGGCTTAGCCTAGTTTAGACTAGTATAGACTTGATTAGCCTAGTTTAGACTTGTTTGACCTAGTTTGACTTCTAGGGTTGACCAGAGTTGACCAAGAGTTGACTTTGGCCTAGATTGACCTAAAATCATGTAGAATGCATAGTAGGGCTTCATTATATCATTTTAGACTTGTTGTGACTTGTGCTGTTCTGATTAGGAGCCAGACACCTCTCCTCGGACAGTACATTTTATCCGGACACTCAGATACAGACGAGTACATTCTCTGATCATTTCATATCCTGCTTAGAATTATTTTTCTGTATTAAATTACTTTAAATGATACTGGCACGTTGGTCACATGGATTAGTACAATATGGATCCCTCTCTGAGATGTTATCTCTTCAGGAAGCATCGGGTACTCTATGTTCTGTGCGTTTCACTTACATGGCGTATCATATGCTTCTTTGGTTCTTTGATCACTTGTGACATATACTCTTATGATCACAGTGTCTTCTCTGAATCCTTATCCCATTTATTGGGTCTATCAGAATCCCCATTTATGGGACTACTATGTACCACCCTTCGGGGGCTTACCACCCTTTGGGGGCTTACCACCCTTCGGGGGCTTACCACCCTTCGGGGGCTGTTACATAGAATCATAACATAATTTGGTTGGATCCTTGTGTATTAATTGGGGGTACGGGAGAGTATAAATAGCCATGTGAACAATTCCAAAGTAGAATAGCCATGTACGCCTCTTTAGTATAGCCATGTACAATCAAGCCGTTCACATGTCGACTTTGTGCTCTAAATTACTAGTCACTGGTAGCTCTTTACTTATAGTAGATATTTCTATTACAGTTCTCTCTTTTTGTTTACATACTACATTTCTTCAGTATCTATATCTTACTTTACTGCATGATTATATTTTCTAACCTGCTATGAACTGTTGAGATGTACTGTACTCGCTCCTGTCCTGACTGGACCTGTTAAAAATATTACAGAGGATGAGAAGGAGGCCTGGGAGGATACCTTCTTCGGGACAGCTCTAGCTGAGGACATCACCCCCACTGCCTAGACTAGTTTAGTTAGGCCTTATCTTATTTTTATGTTGTCTTGAGACTGTTTAGCTAGACTTTATTTCTGTTCAGAGATGTTGAGTTGTGTATATTCTTTCATATTTAGTAGCTGAGTTATGTACTCTGGATATTGCTGGGATATTATCTTAGTCTATTCTATCTCCTGTATTTCCTTGAGTTCTATATCTTATCGTGCTTTCTTCTTCCTTAGTTGTGATTGAGTTCATTTACTGCTTAGTATTATATTGCTAGATGTATGTTGACCTAGGACAGCGTTCTACCGCCGACACTGCGGCGTAGGCTGGGCGTTGTTACGTTCTCGTACCCTCACAGTGGGTGCGGGTCGTGACAATCCCCGACACGTGGCACGATACGTTTCGGAGGAGGCAGGAAGCTCAGTCCGAGATATATCGGACCGTTTGACATCCTCGAGAAGATCAGAGAGGTGGCATACCGCTTGGCATTACTGTCACGCCCCAGAACCAGAACACTGGAGAGCGGGGGCAGACATAGCCAGCTACGTATAATAAAATGGGATCCACTCCACTATACGGCCACGGCTGTCTAGATATATGAGGGTTTATCTACAATCCATCAGTCTCCTTTGGTCAAAAACAAGCCTAGTGTCTCAATCACAAGCAAGCAAATGAATGTTACAAGATGTAAGATCACCAAATATACAATAGTAAGGCGTCCCAAACATTACATATTCAGCTGATCATGAAGCTAGTCGTTACAAAATATGAGGACTAGCAGGAGTTTTAGTCATACATGATCAACCCTAGGTTACCAATCATGTTACAGCCCGTAGGCAGACAGTAAGTAAAGGTGCAATACGAGCTAACACGTGCTCGCCGGCTAAACGTCTCAAAAGAATAATTTTTACAATAAAGTGGGAGGACAAAAGAAATCCACTCGTTGCCAGGATTCCTTCTAGTGGTCACCATCTGGCTGGAAAGTCGGTAGATCCTCTGGAGCTGCTCTGGTATCTGGCCACACAAAACCAGCTGGGTCAGACCCCAGAAAGAGCAAGTGCCACAGAGGAGGCTTTACTTAGGAACTAAAACCAGCAATTTAGCACAAGAATATAATTACAAAATAAGAGAAAGTAATTAATGAAAAAGCATGACAGGTGATATACGATGAGATAACCATGGGACTATTCAGATAACCAGGTTATAACCCGTAAACCAAACAAGGACCGGGGTTATAACCCTTCGTCTGAACAGAACTTGGTTTCTCCCACCATTTATCGGTAAGATAAAATAAGAAATTAGGACATGTAACAATCTTATACAGGATCAAGACAAGACTAGACTGATCTAGACTCCATCCAAAAATTCACGGCCAAGTAATAAGTACGGCTTGATACTTTAACTAACTAGGGTTATCACGGGCCTAGTTACTAGCAAGATGCAGTGAGATTGTTCCGCAGCCACAAGCCCTGCAGACCATCCAGGTTATCCAGGTCGAATATTAGTACAATAAGGGTGCAACACATGACAGTGTGCTAGAAATGTGCCCTACTCGTCGGCAGGCTACAGATTCCAAGTGGGGCGCCCAGATAACGGAATTGCCTGTAGCTGGAAGATCTCTTCATGACTACTGGATTATTCTAGTTATTAGCCTTAGTCAATTCAGTAGGTACCCCTGACCGTGGTACTCAGGGATCCCTGTCCTAGACATGATGCAAGATAAGACGGGTTCATTTGCACAAGCACAATCGTCCACGGTGTCCAGGTCATTCATACTAGTCATGTCAGGTTAGCCGTCGCAACAGCATTCGAGATATATCATGTCGGATTTATCATGTCAAGTTATCAAGTTAAATTTATTTGTCATGAGTGCACCACGACGGATCACCATCATGTCATGTCAAAAGTGCACCACAACGGGTCACCATCGTGTCAGGGAACACACTTAAATTAATGGCACAAGCATACAAGTGGTAATTAAATATTAGCAGGGGCAAGGACGTGGGCTCATGCGGCTCAGGAAAAATTAGGCCATATGCGGCCAACAAGTCACTATCAATCATTACACTAACAAATTGTGTTTAGAGAAGCAATTTAGAATCACACATTATTTAATCATAATAATATAATTGTAAAGACAAATAAGACAAAAGATAGTGGGACCCGCAATTTATGCAAGTATGCCATGCGGCCAGCCAATAGATGTTGTCACCATACAATATGCGGCTAGCACACTTGCTGCATGCGGCCAAGAATAATAAATAGGCCATGTGGCCAAATGGATTGGTCCATACGGTTCGCTATGCATTGCCATATGCGGCTAGCATTGAGTGCATATGCGGCCAATATATATTCCCATGCAAGCAAGCCATGCATGCAAACAATTCTTGCAAATGCATGGCAATAATTAAATACTGATGCCAGCAAGTGCTAATGCATGCGGCCAATTAGCAAGCAACTGCATGCTAATGCATGCAAACTAAAGAAAAGGCCATGCCAAACATTTCCATATGCGGCCAAAGCTGAATACTTAATAGTGCATGAGAGGCCATGCGGCTCACTGTGTTGGCAAAACAAATATTTAGTGCTTGAGGCCATGCGGCTCACTGTGTTGGCATGAGAGGCCATGCGGCTCATTGAGTTGGCCAAGCAAAATATTTAGTGCACATGCATGCATTAAATGTGCATGCAAGCAAAAGCCTTAACATGGCTAACTAAAATGCATGCTGCATTAAATGTGCATGCAAGCAAAAGCTTGCAATTAAATACTAATGGCTAATGTATGCCATTAATTAATGGCTGATGCATGCATTAAATAATATAAATGGCATAAAAGCTAAAGCTAAAAGCATAAAAGCATGCAACTAAAGCTAAATATGCAAGCTAAGCTAAAGCTAAATATGCCATTGCATGCAAATAATAAAGGGACCCTACGTGCAAGCATGCAAGCAACCATGCATACCTATGCGGCTCCAGCTTTATTTTATGGCCTATGCGGCCAACTTGTGTAGGCAAATTAATTAATGCATTAAACATAGCTTATGCGGCCAGGTAAGTATCCATGCGGCTACAATAACTTACAAGCATGCAAAGCTAATGCAAATGCAAGCACAATGCTAAGCTAATACAAAGACCATGCAATGCAAGCACGTGCAAGGCTAATGCAAAGTTGATGGTCCATGCGGCCATAACTCAAAATGGTCAGCAAACAAAAATGGCCAAGCAATTATTAATAACTTATGCGGCCGAAAATAATTGTTAAGGCCATGCGGCTCAGGCAATTAGCTAGTGGCCCATGCAAATAAACACTTGCACATGGCCAGCTAATACATGCAATTAAATAATCAATTAAATGGCCATGCGGCTGAAAAAAAACTCTTGCCGCATGAAATAGTCATGCGGTCAAGTACTGTTCTTCTCCAAATTTCCGATAAGAAAAAAAAACCATGAAGCCATGCTTCCAAGCTCCATAATTCCATCAATATTCAGAGTCCAAATCCGAACTTCCATAGGTCAAAATGGGGTAGAACGAAATTCTCTATAACATGGAACCGTCAACTAGCAGAAATATGCAAATTTGATAGATCAAAACTCCTGAAAACTGAAAATACCACAAAACTAGATCTACAAGAAATCAACCACAGAAATAAAAAGTGCTAAGTACTAAAGTGGGTTAGAAACATATGAGGAAGACAATGGGACAATAAAAATGGAGTTCCTCCATGAAGCAAGGTGTACTTGCCTAAGCTCTCCACTCTCTCAGGTTGGTGGAGAAGTAATGGTAGGGAAGAAGAAGAGTTAATGAGGAGAGAGAAATGTGTGGTGAGATATTTAATGAAGGTGGTGGTAGGTGGGAGTGGTTTGGTTCACATAAAATCAAGCAAAACCGAACCAAGCCAAACAAACCGAACCAAACCAAGATAAATCCATCAATGAAATGCCAAAATAAATTAAGCAGGGAGACATACAATACCGGTCAAAATACGTACACGTATACCGAGATACGTAATACGAACCACGTGCATTACAATTACCACCCACATTGGAAGGAGTGCACAACGTATTTCACGTGTCCCAACTGAGACGATACGTGGCGGACCCTAGTCACGTGCTAAACCACTCGGAGATTGAGATGGGACCGAGCCTTAGCTACCAGGAGCCGTCCTTGGTGATCTTGGATCGCCGAGAGAAAGTGCTGCGCAACCAGACTATTCCGTTGGTACATATCGCTTGGAGGCACCATTCCCCGGGCGAAACTACATGGAAGAGAGAGGACGAGATGCGTGAGCGTTACCCTTACCTTTTTGAGGCTTGAGGTACACTTATACCAATCTGTCTGCCTTTAAATTTCGAGGACGAAATTTGTTTCAGGAGGATAGATTTGTGAGCCCTTGACCCAAAATAAATTCTTTTATTATTATTACCATTACTGCCACTATTCATATATATACAGATGTATATACATGATATATATTAGGCTTTTGTAATTAAATAAGTGTAAGAATGAAGCCCTGCAAAACATACTAAAAGGAAGGGGTTTAGTGAAATTTTCCCTTTCAAAATCCAAACGGCCAGGCCTATCCAAACCTCTCTGATAGCCGACCCCTTTTATTTGAATTCAAACTGGTATCTTCAAAATCCTATACGGATTGGAAGGAATCAAGGATGGAAACCTCAAATCAAAATCCAAAAGGATTTCAGCTAAACCACTATATATAGCCAATCCTACTCCCTCTGTAAACCCTAGTAATCAGCCGCAAGAACAACCAAGGAGGAGCAGAGGAGCAGAAATCGAAGAGAAGCTGTCGAATACCCAACAGGTAACCTTCACCACCATGGCTAATGATTCATTAGACTTAGTTAATTCACTCATGTCTTCAATAGAAGTAAAGTATTTGTATTAATTCCTGAAAGGAAGGCAGGGTTGGGATAAAAACCTTAGGAGCAGTCTCATCAATCGAAGAAGCAACCACAAATTCTTGTGTAAGAGACCTGGGTACCCATGTATGCGAGCAACAGTAATAAGGAGTAGGTTATAGACTTGGACCTGACATAAGTACATTGGGAGAAAGGATGTAGGTAAGGATGCAGTAGCTTTGTACTGGACATTGATGTCTATAATACACCCATGGTCTGACCTATAAGGAATAGATGAGACTACCATTGGTAAATAAGACTTCATATGTAAAACTGGGTAATTAGCAGAGGTATAGGTAAGGAGCAACAGTTGTAATACCAGAATTTGGAGTACCCGATAGGTAGACTGTAAGGACTAGTGGTATGTGGTCTCATTCTCACCCTGTGAACACTCTTTGTATCTAATAGATTTTTATATGTGAACTCTCTTTGTATCCAATAGATTTTTATATGTGAACTCTCTTTATATCCAATAGATTTTCATATGTGAACTTTCTAGTATACATTAGATACTGCTAAATGAGTCTTCCTTTATATTCCAATTGATACTGAACATGGTATCCTAAATACCTAATGGTTAATGGCAGTACACCCATGTGTAGGCAGTGGCAATATCCGAGATTAGGAATATCTGGGTATAGACACCATCTACAACCTTAGAGACATGAACAAATGAACTGGGTTTGAAACTTCCTAGTCACCCCTGTGTTAAATGTATCAGAGCACTTTGAGTCTCACGTGAGTCCAAGTGGGAATGGTGTATTAACCACTGGGTTGAGTAGATGGGGATGTGAGGAGTCTAGGAATCTTGTAGCAGTTTACACTAGAGCATCTATTATGCAGGGCATTATTTCCCTTTCATCCGGCCAAGTAACCCACTAGTCCCCTTTGTTCATGAGATATCTTTCATTAGCCATTTATAACCAAAGTCTTGATATGCAGGATACAGTACTGCCCAGGATTGGGTAGGATGTACACACTTAGAAGCATAAGGTGGGACTGTAACCTAAGTTTTGGGGCCAGCTAGGGTTGGTGTTCAGCATATAGGAGTAGGGTCTTGGTAGCAATGATGCTAGCCTAGGTAATGGCCTATGAGATAGCTCCTTGTACTCGTGTCCCAGTTAGGCAAGGGTGACATGTGAGTATCTGGGGGGAGTCATAAGGTGATGTATTGGTTATATCATGTCACTAGGCTAGTATATCAATCTTACGAAGTGAGGCCATAGGTGGCCACTAAGATATAAGGAATCAGGAATATCAGTACTTGGCCTAAATAGGAAAAAGGAAAGCCTATCAGGATTAGGATGCATACCTATCGTTTAGGAAAGGACAAAGAGCAAGGGTATGCACCTTGTGTCAAACCCTCTGGTACAGAGTATATGGGTAGTCAATGAAGAGTAGAAATATTAGGATTGATGATGCACATACCAATGAGTGGCTGTATACGTGTATGCAGCAAAAGTCGAGTTACAATTATCCTTGAACATATACGAGATGACTGATACCAACTAGTAGCTGGGGACGACGTGAAGTAATGCCCAAATCGAGTACCAGAGTTCGGTGGAAAAATTATAGGCAAGCCGATAGCAGGGGATATCCTATATTCTGAACAGTAAGAGGGAATTTAGTCCCAGGATGTGTGTGGGTATCAGAAGGAATATGTGCCTGTAGGTTGCTACCATCAACATAGGTACAACTGCAGAGTAATGGTTAGGATACCAAGCCCTAGTAGGTTAGCCACAGATTCACGTGCAGAGATGAGGAAGTATCAGACATAGTGTACCCAAATGATTGACAAGTATCAGTAGTCAAATTGGTACCTATGTCAGACCCTATAGGGATTTATTTAGCAAATTACCAGGTATCAATCTCTGTTGTGTGTCTATGTTTCAAGTGCAGGGATTTGTTAGCAGGTGCGTATGGGTCATAGGGAATAATATCTAGTATCCTAAAAAGTGCTAGGGTGTATCAGCACGATTGGGGGTTTATAGAAGTTGTAATGGAGGTTGAGATATATGAGGGTAAAGGTAGTTTGTGCAGGGTTACAGCTGGATTGTAGGTAAGTCTAGAGCATGTAATACAAGGTAGGGGAATGAGACTCCCTGAGAACTGCAGTAGGTATAGGTAAGTGAACTTAGGGAAAACTAATTAGCAGCTAATAAATATAGTTATTAGCCTAAGGGACATATATACGGACTTCAGGAATACGAACCTATAAGCCTAGTAGGAGAAAGTTATAAGTTGCCTTTAATTGTAATGTATATCTATTAATACAATTAATTCATAATATAGGTTCATTGGACTCTGACTCAATACTGGACCCGTGTCATCAGCTCAGGACCACAGGCAAGTGCACTCTCTGATTACTTCCAATTATTATAGTTTTGCTCAGTACATATTATACATATGCTTCTTGCTTGAGGACATGATGGACACACGAGATAGTATCATGGACCCCATTTATCATATTCTTGTCTTATTTTACTGTGGTGTTTCGTAACTTGTCTGGGCCCATGTATGCTGGTCGGGAAGGGAAAATATCTTAGTAGACGTGTGAACTACCCATTCCATCCTAAAATGTCTAATCTTGACTGATAGCAGCTGCGAATGACACGTGCAGGGTGCCGTATTTACCCCTTAGCCTTTTACATATCGAAAAGGGTATTTCAACACACTTAGATAGTTATCTTTTATTATTTCTTTACATTTCACCATTTACCATGTCACTATGCTTTTACATTCTTTTTAGTTGACATACCATGTTCTGCGATTCATGCTTTCATTCTAGATATACCATATCATCAGCTTACCTTCTAGTTTCTTCCACATATGCTATATTCATGCACTGTCAAATCTATTATGTTGCGGATAGCTTTTCAGTTTGTGTGCTTCTTCCATTCCTGACTGGAAATTAGGTGATGAGTTAGAGGATTTCTGTACTACATATTATAAGCATACCGTAGATCCCAATTTTGGCGTACATGGCGAACTAGAGGCTGCTTTTCCGGAGTTACCTGCTACAGATGATTTATAGGAGATTTATTTAGCATTCTCACATACTGGATTAGTTTGAGACTTTTAGATGTTATTTCTATTTTGTGATTCATGAGTTGATTCGTGACTGTTCACTAGTACATTTCATCTTTGGAGACTATGTCACTTTATACTTTTGATCTATTTTGGAGTTTTGTTAGAATCATTTATCCTTCTCTCCAAACTGTGGTTATTTTATAAAATTTATCTCGTTTTGATCTATTCTGTGATGTGGTTTACATTGTGCAAATGTATATAAACTGCGTGATTGTTTTTATAAATGTGGAGATGACTAGACAGCGTACTACCGCCGACTCTGCGGTATAGGCTGGTCGTGCCCACGGCTCTTGCCCAAATACTGGGTGCGGGTCGTGACAGATCCAATTGTCGAGAGAGAGAGAGGAGATAGAGAGAGGAGCTCGAGAACGTGGGGGGAGGGGGAAGGGCTTATAGCGAGAGGTGGCTCCGGCGGCGGAGCCTAGCGCTGGGAGGTCGCCAGCGCGTGAAGGCGCTGGAGATGGCGAGCTCTGGAGGGTTGGCGAGGAGCTCGCCGTCGACTGGGAGCGGCGAAGGAGAAATAGCTCGGGGCGGCGCGCCACCGAGTTGCCGGAGGGCTCGGCCCCTTACGCTCGCCGGCACAGACCTGGAGGTGCGGCTAGGCACAACGCGGGGGATCTGGCCGCAAGGGGGTTCAGCGGTAAAAGTTGGGTCGATCGTGCGGCCCCGGGAAGTGGCTCGTGGTCAGTTTCTCTTTCCTTCTCTTATATATTCTGTGGTGGTTTTGTGGCACGAGTCTAGTGCAGGCGGTGGTCGGGAGTAGAGGGTGGCCGGGGTTGTCGCACGTGTGTGTGTGTGTTCTTTGTGGTGGTGACTGGGGGTCGAGGGGGCCCGGGTGTGAGTCGGTGGCAATGGTATGGTGGCGGGATGGTGGTGGCAGTAGTGTTGACTTGGGGCGGGTGTAGCTATGGCGTAGAGCTGTTGGATGTTGGTCGGGAACAGTGGTGAGGGAGTGCTGACAATGGGGACGATGGCAGTGAGGGATTGAGAATAGCTTGATTGTTGGAAAAATGCCAAAGGGGGAGTGGCGGCTGGCTGGCTGTAGGAAAATTAGGTTTAGAAATTTGCTATATGTAATACTGGGGAGTCTCCAATATATGTAGGATATGGTAGAAAACCCTAGTGGTAGAACTGTAAATGTAATAGAATTAGAAAATTAGTGGAAAAATCACTAACAACTAACTTAAGACTAACCACTAACAATTTGTTTACTGATTATAGCTAATAATTTATTTAGTTAATAAATGCTAGCTAATTACAATTTAGCTAGTTAATAATATATATATATATATATATATATATATATATATATATATATATATATATATCCTTTTACGAATCATATTTGACATACATTTTTCTTACATTAAAAGCAATATTTATTACTTATAAAATTTTGAGAAAAGGACAAGAAATTTATTTAGGTTGATCTCACACAATATAGTTTTTAGAAAACCAAAAGATCCAACAAAAGTATCGTTAGCATTTTACGACCGAAAATACGTCTCATATTAAAAATTCATGTTTTTTTAGAATATTTAGAAAAAGTTTAGAAAATTGGAAAATTAAAAAATTCACAAAAATTTCAAAATTCGGCTAACGGAGGTTACAAACATATATATATTGAATATATCACATTTAAGTGATTTCTTACCGATAGCCGACTCCCTCGCACCTGCATAAAAATACAGGATAATATGAAATACTTACTCTGTTTGTACAAAATATTCGTTAGCATGCATCCTGACTACATGGTCGTTGGTGAAACTTTACCATAAAGGACTTTCCAACCGGTATTACGACGCACCATCCAGGGTAGGTTGCAAGCCCAGTCGAATGTCACGTAATATCTCGTGCCACCATAACACGACCAATGTTTTCTCCTGGGTCGAATCGGTCCCAGGGTCCCAGGTACCGTTCGAGAAAACTTACTCAGACTTGTGCACAAGTACGTCCATGACCATGCGAATGCGTGTCGACTCGATAAACACAAGTGCATGGTAAAACAACTAAAAGTAAGCAAAGCCAACAGTTCAACATCTCATCTCAATTCTGAGCCGTGTTCAACGACTAATCATTCCATCATTACCATCATTCCACTTGGTGATCTCCATGATCCCAAGACTCATCAGTTCACATTCTCATTTCTCTTAGGGACATTTCACATTCATTCACTGTTATGGGAACAAGCAACATTTCATATTTTGCAACAGTTACAAAGAGTGTACATGATTCAAGTGTTTCATTCATTTTATTGGGTCAATAGCATAGCCAGCTCATTTTTCGTTCTATCATTCACAAAGCATCTCATTAATCAAGTGGTTCATTTGTTCTAGCAGCATTAAGCGTAAGGGACATTATCAATTCATTGCATGGCATCAATTCACATTACAGTTCGAGTGTTATTCATTCAACAGTTCAATGTTCATGTGTTGTTCATTTCAGCAAATCTTAGCATAAGCATCCTATCAATTAGCAACTAAGCATCACAATTAAAGGGACAGAACATAGGGACATATTACTCCATTTGATTAGGCATGAAGGAGTAGGGAGGAAGGACAGTTTCACTCACTTGTATAAAGGGTCTTCTTATTCCGATTGCACACGTATTCCCATTAGACATAGCTCCACCAGCGAGCCAGGTTCCAATACTCATTCCGTCTAGCCAGCTAAGAGACTGCATCAGTCTCAATTCTCCTAAAATATAGTTGTTATAAGGACATTTTCAAAAAAATGACCGAAATATCCCTAAAATGGCCAACAAACTGCCACCGAAATAGGGGTATTTTACCAAAAAACCCCTAACAGATATATTAAAAAAAGGGACAGACCGGGTCGGAGATTGGGCCGGCCTTATCGGGCTAAATTGGACCACACCCGCGAATAAACCGGGTTGGCGGGTCAAAAAATTGGACCCAGTCCGGACCTGTTAGAGCCCTGAGCCGAGTTGGACCGGTTCGTTGACCGGGTCCGAGCCGACCCAGACCGGTGTTGACCGGACCAGTCCCGGGCCAGCCGGCCAATTACACACCATGAGTTAAAAGCCGCTACTTACAACAATAAAAAAATAGCTAATTAGAGTTTAGACCCTGGATTTTATACGAGTTTAGAGTTTAAGTCCTAACATGTTCAATTGGAGAGTTTAAACTCTGAATTTTTTTTTGTTTTTTTATTATTATACCCTTCCTTCATGTTTGATAATAAAATTTTTATATATGCGTTAGGAGGGTATAGAAAAAAAAAGAAAAAAAATTTCAGTAACTTCAATTGGACATTGTGAGTAAACTCTTATAAAATTGAGGGTCTAAACTCTAATTAGCCCATTAAAAAATCCAATGGGACCCAGTTTTTATTGAAAATTTTCTTTCCAAAACTTTCTTTAGAAAGATCCTTTTTTGTTAAAAATCCTTGCTTGAATTTCAAGATCCAAAACCTGTGCCTCTCCCAACCCCTCTCCCTCTCTCCGCCCATGGAAACTCCACTCCCACCAAACCCTAACCCTAACCCTAACCCTAACCAACTTGAAGCACCGCCGCCTCCGCAGCCATCGTCTCCCCCTCCTTCCTTCCCCAACATCGCCCGCATCTCCTCCTTCGCCGCCGCCGCCGTCCCCCGGCGACCGGCGATAAGGCTGACGTCGGAGTTCGACAGCGACAGCTCCCTCTTCTTCCACAAGGTGTCGTTCCGCCTCTTCGACCGCCTCGCCAAGCTCAAGCTCTCCTTCCAGAACGACCGCAACGGGGACGTCTCCTCCCCGCACCTCGGCTTCCTCACCCGCTACTTCTCCGTCCTCTACGACGTCGAGTCCAGGAACGCCCTCCTCAATGGCTCCCTCGACGTCTCCCCGTCGCTGCAGCTCAAGGCCACCCACGACGTCAAGGTCCCCCCTCCCACATTCTTTGTCTCATTCTCCGTTGATCGATTTTGTAGGAAAAGAAGTTTCTCTGGTGAGTTCTTCTTGAATTAGGTATAGGCTAAAGTTCAATGGGATTTCTGTCCGAAAGGAGGAATCTTGGAGGTTCTGGTTTGTAATTGAACTACGAAAGGAGGAATCTTGGATGTGCTGGTTCCTAATTGAGCCCATACTTGTTTTTGGTGGAGAGGGGAGGGGGTTGTTTAGGGGCAGTACTAGACTGCTAGGAGTTTTCCATTAATGAGACTCAGAAGAAGAGCTTTTGAACCCAACAACATAGCTTTTGAAATCGGATTTACTTGATATAATGGTAAAAGTTTAGAGCAGGGACTTTCTAGTTGGTTGGATGGCTTGCTTCGAGAGGAACCGATGAATCTTTAAGCAAAAAGAAAATAACTTGTCCGGCCTTGATATTATTTTGAAATTGTGAATTTGATGACAATGACGAGGATACATGGTTTTCGAAGAGGGTGTGATTTGTCTAGGCGACTAGATGAGGGGAAAATTGAGAAAGGATGGGATTTGTCTGGTAAACTGCTGGAAAAAGGACGGTTATTTGTGTTGTTGATGTAGCCGACAAACAGTGGTTGTTGATCTGTTGGAGCGATGGCCTTATGGGAGTCCAACATGTTGGAGTGTCCATGCCAGTAACCTTCAGAAACATCTCTTGTGCAATCAACAAACGATCAATGGTGGAAGAATGATCAATGTGTAGGAAGATGATGGAATATAAAGAGAGCGCTTGGAGAGAAAATGAGGAGTCCATAAGCCGTGGGATTCCCTTTTCTCCTCTAAACCGCTTTGAACTTTGTTCTTCCTCATGGTATATGTCTGTTCTCTACAATTTGGAGTCTAAGTAATCTCTTTCCAATGGATTAATCAATATTTCTTGGATTTTGCAGCTTAAAGCCATTCATGATTTAAAGGTTTCATACTTTATCCGCTTAATTTTGTCATTCTTCGTTGAAGATGAAAAAGTTGAGCTATTCATGTACTCTTTAGTTTAGGTCGGTTATGCTTCTAGGTTAAAATGTTAGAACAGATTAGTGAATTGGTATAGGAGCTTTGACTTCATGATTTTTCACTTATTGAGTGGTTCATTAGGAAGTCATTGAGTTAGCATCCCTTTTCTGGGAGTGTGTGCATAGTGAGTTCTGTCGGGATTTATTTTTAGGTCAAACTGCAATGTACTTCATTTTAAGGAACCTGTTTCTAATGGAACTCTCGGAAGAGTTTAGTTGCTAACATCTGTGCCCATAACTATATTGGTGCATGCAGGGGCTGAACTAAGACTTTTCCACAGGGAGGGTTTTTGTCGTAGTGAGCCTTGGAAGAGCCCGGTAAAGTGCTTGAACCCGATACATTATCTATTGGTCAAACTAGAGAGGGGTAATTGAACGAGACAACTTTTAAGGGAATCTCCAAAGTGGAGTTATTAGATATTCATATATAGCACCAATTTAAAAGTAAATTGAGAGAGTGAAATGGATTCCCACACTCATCCCTCTCCAACCTCTATCTTCCTATTTTCTCCCTTCCTGCACCTTATCGTACCGCCATTCATCCTGCATTGACTGGAGAAGAACTGTCTCCGAATGTTATCTACATTATGGACCCTCTAACTCCTTGAATTCACACCAGTCTAACAAACCCTCAACCATTTTTGCTGACTGCCAGAACAACACTAGATGTCAGCTCTTTCCCCTGCTCCTTCCTTGAATTCACACCAGTCTAACAAACCCTCAACCATTTTTGCTGACTGCCAGAACAACACTAGATGTCAGCTCTTTCCCCTGCTCCTTACGGAACTGAGAGAAACATTATCCTCTACTTTCCTCTTGCACCTCCTAGCCTGCAAAATCACCATCTTTTGGTCGTACTAAGACTGTTTCTTCCCTTCCTTTTCTTTTGTCTTCCTATCGAAATAATGTACTTCTACTAAAATTTTCCTCCCTATGTTAAAAAAGGTTGTTGGCTATACAATTTCAATAAGCCCATCCACATGGATTTGTGCACTATTATATACCAAATAATTGATGTATTGCAACTGAGTATGGAGGTAGTAAATCTTATTATTATTAAAATCCTTGCTAGGATTTGTCTACTAGTATATACAGTGTTGTTTCGATTTATTAGGCTATATGCAACTAGAGAATTATGAGCAACTTGGTCTTGTTTTAATTTTAATTCATTCATGGCTATGCAAATTCACAAGAATCACAATTCCACTACATGATCTGTGAAGCAATATTATAATGGTGTAGCAGATTGGTCGTTAACTGAATTGCGCAATGACTAGGAATATGATTGAGAAGTGAGTAATGATGTCCTTGTATTCAATTGAGGCAAAACAATATATTCCAATATGAATTTAGGTAGAAATACTTGTTTCCCTTAAATTCTATGCAAGGACCCATCAATTTTATATACATGTTTGGGGTAAGTTTAAATGAAAAACTATAGGCAACAATGCATCTAGAGAGTTATTACCTACTTATTCTTGCTTTATTTAATAGGAGGGTAAACTTTGCAAACTTCGTAAACATATCTTGCATCTTGATGAAAAAGCATGCAGTTCCAATCTTATTAGATGCTAGAAATTGAACATTGACGTTGGTCATCAAGTGTAGGAAAGTAATAGAGAGGTGAAGTTTAGGAAAGTAATGGAGGTGAAGTTTCTTTCATAACTTCTTGGTTGTTAATCTACAGGTAAAAGTGCACTTACACGGAGTATACTATATGGGCTGCATTTGTAAATAAATTTGATGTGTTATTATCTAATTTTATTGGAATTGGAGAAGAGAACAGTTAAAAGGATTACAAAGTTGAATATGTTAACCAAGTTAATTTTACTGCACTTATACACAATGTAATAACTGTCAAGAATCTCAATTTGTGACCTACTTGACCTTCTCAACGCAAGGAATGACTGGTGCCGCGATACTTTTTTCCAGGATAAAAGTGAGAAACATACATCCATAAAAAGCACAAAATATGCAACAATTCTAAACTTGATACTTATACTATGTTGCAGAGGCACGAACACGACACAATTTGGACATAATGACACAGAATTGACACCTATTTTGGTGCTCTTAGTGTATTTTGGAGTGTCCATGCCTTGTTGGACATGGCAATGATTTTTTCTTTTACTCTCCGTGTTCGTAGGTTGTTCTAGTTCTTGACTTTTGTTTGCATATTTGTTATCCTACTAGACCTTCTCAACATAATATGAAAGCACGATGGTAGAATGTTACAGGGCCTATTCGTTTTACGTGAGACAAGTGCATATTCAGAAAAATCAAGGAACATGCACCAATTATACACATGGGTTATAAAGCTTCGTTTGTATTGAGACATTTGCATATGACAAAGCTGGGAACAAAGAAGGGCTTCAAGCATGAATGCCTACATGTATAAATTTACCATGCTAAAATGATTCTTTGGCTTTAAAACATGACAACTATTATGACCCTGGAGTTTTTTTTTCCTTCCTGAATTATGCTTCTCATATAATCAGAGAAAATTTCAGTAACATTCTTCGATAGTCCCTTATGCTAAGTAGGTGCAAATGCCACAACTTGATATATGTTCTGTAACTTCTATTATTTATGCATAATAGGTGCAAAAGAAGTAACTTGACTGTCATTTTCAATTTCCTTGTTATGTTAACCTTTTCCTGTTCTTCAACTGTAAGTAAAAAAGCCACATAATAGTGTATCACACTTCTTGTAAAGTCTAACTGAAGTAGTAACTTCATATGTAGTATTACATTTTTATTTAACAACTTTGAATTTACGACAGGCCCACCATCTCTAGTTAGTAACTTGTGTTTAACTGGTGACACCCGCTATTCGATATCTAACACCTATCACCGACTTATCTAAAATATAGTAAACATTGATTATCACTACTACTTACTTTTTCATCATTTCATGCAAGATGTGTCTGCAAACTCTTTGTCAAATATAGAATAAAGAACAATAATAAGCACTGAAAGTAATCCAAATACATCATAGACTATTAATCATTGCATGCAAGATGTTTATGTGTGTTATGCCTCAATTTTGTGTGGGGAGATTATTAGTAAACTTATCGTTCACACTCTTTAAGCCTTCTTGTAATTTAATTGGGCAACCTCCTGTAAAGCAGTATCATATTTTGTTTCATGAACTCGTGCAATGGAGTTTCGAATTTGATAGCCATCAAATAGTGAGTTAATACTCTCCTTTTGTAAGGTGGATGTCATGTTAGCTGTAAATACTCTCCAAAACATAGGGATCCATTGGTGACATTGTTCATACATAATTGCGAACTAAATTTTTAACTAAGTTATACGTATCTTCTGTTGGACGCATTTCTCAAATTCACTTTGGGATTTTCTACTACTATAGATCATTATTGTATTTCCTAGTCAAAATGAAGGTTTTGATAAGGTTTGAATATGTTACAAGATCTTGTATGGTGTCATGAGCAATATTGATGCCTAGTTTGGGAACTAGTTCTCTAGCGACGGTTTACTGCATCCTTCATCAAATGCTTGAATCAAATTTTTATTTACTCTATCCTTTTCTAAGAACCCAGTTGGTTTTTCTAAGATAGCTTGTGTTTCAGAATGATCAGATTGGAAAGCCAGAATATATTCACATAGGCTGGTCAACAAGTTCTTTATCCATGTCATGCACTAGCAAAAATGACAAGTCTATTGTTTATTGCCTTTGCTTTGGTAGAGTCTTACAATTCAAATATCACCGTGAAAAGGTGCGTGCTTTGTATTTTCTTAGTTTGTTTCCATTAATTGTGTTGTAACTTTTAAGAAACGCTAATTATGTATAGAAATTTGATATCCATAATTGAAGTTTTCCTATTGAAGATATGTTTGTTAATTTGCTCGGCTTGTACATTCAACTATACCCATCACATATACTATTCAAAAAAGACTTATTTACAGTGTATTTCTACCATACTTGATCACGTTCACACTAGAGGTAACTTCAACATTCACATTAAGAAAAGGAGGGGAGGAGGCTTTCACCCTAGGCCCTTTTTCTAGGTTTTGACAAGTCTTGGCTCATCATTGCATCTTAGTCCAAGGCGGTTGAAAACCTTGTTGAAGCATGAGCAACCTTTCTGCCCTGGCTCCTTCGTTTCAACTAAGAGGTTTGCAGGAGGGGGGGGGGGGAGTTACTTCACTGTTTAGTGACTTACTCTCAAGGAAAGTATCCTCTTATAAGGAGAAGAGATGTCGATGGTGCTAGGGTTTCCTAGGGAGGTTGGTGGGACCGATGCCAACAAATTCGGAGTTGGGAGTGGTGGCAGAGAAGAAAAGGTGGAGAAGGGTAGCAATCATCATTCAAAAGCGAACCAACTCAAAGTGGCTTGCGCTTGTTGCGTACATCTTTTTAGAAGTTCGGTCTGATTTTGATTTTTGACTCAAAAAAGGGAAGAGGATGGGTAGAAAGTAGAGGCCGTGGCCTGAGCTGGAGGCGGAATAGGGAAGGTGAGGGATATGTAGATGCTACTCCTTGTTTTTTGCATGAGTGCTCTCGCTAGTTCTTAGTTCTTAGTATTATGATCTGAACGAGTATGGTTGTCCTTTTAAAGAAGGGTGTTTTCCTGTACGCAACCAAATTAGAGAATATATGATTTAGTATTTTAGATGATATTTAGGAAGAAAAATTATTATTATGCACAAACCAAAAATTTGGACGGGCTTAGAGAATCTTTGTAGTTCGAAAATTTATATTATGTAGAATTTTAAATTTCTACTAGCTCTAGTGGCTACCAGGTGCATACACAAAGCATCTTGGCTGGGTGAGTTCGATCTCACGGGGAAGCAGATTATTCCTTCCAATTATTGGTGGGAATTAAAAAAACAAAAAACAAAAATGGGGGTGGTAAGGCTGTGTACATTTTGATCCTCCCATAACCTGCATAGGTGGGAGCCTCGTGGCACATGGACGTCCTAATTTTCAAATATCATAACTCTTCCAGCTATAGTAATATATTCATGTATAGCTATTGTGGGCTGTGAATTATTTTCAAACTTTCTTAATAATTTGCGAGTATCGTGGCTATGTGAGCCTCTGAACTCATAAATATTCCTTTGGCAACACAACTAGCAACTCGGCACTTGGAGTTGGCAAGCCCACTGGATAGCCTATACATTACTCGCTTCTAGTTGGGTCCGCTAATCAACCACCTCACTTGATCTTTGGTATCAATATCAATGAAAGCGCTCTTCTAGTCTGCATTTATTTGCAAGCTACATCACCTTGGGATCTTGAGAAGAAATCAGGCATTAGAAAATGGAGAAAGGAGGGGACAACCCCTCAGTTGAGGGCAAGGACGGTTAGACGACATCCATCAACATGTGGTAATGCAGAAGATTCACCCATAAAAGGCAGCCAGAAATGCTCCTAATGTAGGCCTGCTGATGAATACCAGTCAGACTTCTCTTAGATAGCCTTTCCATGCTAGCAAATTGGAGGGACAGCCCCTGACCCAACAAGAGGAGGTCCGAAGGACAAGGCTGAGGAAGCCAAAGGCAAGGAGCGAACCCTGCATCGAGATGCATTTGCATATCAAGGCACAAACAGCAGTCCACTACATAGCTGTTATCAGTGCATCTAGGAGTTAACAATGCTTTAAAAGGCGAAGGCACAAGGTGAGGCGTTTAGGCCCCCTTTGAGGCCACGTGTGGGTGTAAGTTTTCCAGTTATTGAAAATTTATATCTAAATATCTATAAAATATTTAAAACTACTGAAAAATTGAGTGAAAATGATCAGTAATAGAACATAAGCTAAGAAACAGTGGAAAAAGAACACAAGGAAGAAAAATAAAAAAGAGAGGAAGTAGATCCGAAGAAAAAGAGGAAGTAGTTTTGTAGGAAAATAAAAGATGAAAAAAGAGAGGAAAAGAGTTGAAGAAACACCTAGACTGGGGGAGGCTATGATTGGGGATCTCAAGAGAGCGAGGCTCGTCCGTAGGGGGCAGCGACTCCATGGACGAAGAGAGGAAAGAAGGGGTTTTGTAGGTCGCAACCACAAAGGGGAAAAGAGGATGTTGATGCGATTTAGGGTCGTGTCTTGAGTAGGTATGTGGACAGTGGAGTGGGGTAAGTGGGGCATTTGCTATTATAAACCACAATCTAAAAAAAAGCATACTCTTAGCATATTGGGCTTAGGTTTTTTACATGGGATGTTAAAAATGTATGCCTCAAGCCTATGCCTCCCAACCCTCCCATTCAATTAAACAGTCTTGGGACGTCCCGCCTCGAAACGAGCCTGGAAATGTGCCACAAAACACATTCCATGAGCTTCTTTATAGAACATTGGGGGAGAAGTGCAACAAAGCGTCTCTCTTCATCAAATCGCAGCTTTATGAAAAAACTTAGTTTAGGCGTGCACATGGACGAGGTGGAGAGGCGCCTAGGTGCACACTTTGAAAGAAAAGAAGAAGCTATTTTAGAAAAAAAAACTAGAATTCTACCTGAACTCAATTCTAGTTTGACCCAAATTTGTTCGTTTAGAATTCTACCCAAACTCAACTATAACCCGGTCCGTTAACTAACTAAAAAGTCCCAACACTCTATGATCTCTCTCGATATACTCGAGCAACAATGCTTCCTATCTCTTTTGCAGATCTTAATGACATCAGCTCCTGGAAGCTGAAACTCTCTTGTACTCTGGTCCCAGAGTGATGATCACTTAGAGGTGAAACTACCCATCTCTTTGCGGGCTAGGATGGGATCTTCAAACCATCTTGTTTAATGCAAAGATAGCTGAAGCCTGAAGGGCTACTAT
The DNA here is from genome assembly GCA_029216955.1 of Iris pallida. Classification (NCBI taxonomy): domain Eukaryota; kingdom Viridiplantae; phylum Streptophyta; class Magnoliopsida; order Asparagales; family Iridaceae; genus Iris; species Iris pallida. Next base: position 25,968,740 of record JANAVB010008599.1, read on the forward strand.
AGTAAAACAGACAAGGACCACACCAATGGACACTCTAGATCACAACAAAAGAGAGACATTTTTTTATTTGATGACAATTTAATGATACACTACGACAATATGCATACTAAAAACTACACAAGACAAGAATATGAGGTAACATGGATACAGAGGTGGCCACAAAGGCAACCTCATTAGAGTCTCTTGGCAGCTTACTCTGGTGAAAGTGTTGTATTCTTCCTAGCTGCCTCCTGTGCGCGAGGTAGGGCCAACATTCTCATTGTACGTTATCGAGCCCCCCAATATCTTAAACATAATATTTGGCCTCTTTAGGTGGTGAATTTCTTACCAGAAAAAACTGAGAGACACGAGGAGGATATAAATAACTCCAATAAAGTTTTACCAATCATGATATTGCTTATGTATGTTGAAAGACCCCCCTTGGTTCACCCTGATAAAGGCATCGAAGATCCACCATTTAGAGCTGCATCACCTCAAGGATACCAATCATCGTCAACAATGGAGGTGCATCCCTTGGCCGAATAATTGCAATTTTCAGATGTCATTCTATGAGCCTCTTATTTCTTGCATACACTTTTGGCACTTTCAACCTACTAAATTTCTAACCCAATTCCCTGGAAGAACTCAGAATCCCTTAATGCCTAGTAGGCCTAATTAGATGCTTTGAGGATGGCCCATGTTGTCTTGTCGTAAGGAGCAAGGAGGTGATGTCCTGGGTGGTGTTAAGGGCCCAAGCAACATACTCCTGGATCATTCATTTCGACAATTAATTGATTCTATTTTCTTCCCTATCACCATTTGATTAATATCTTTGTTGAACTCTTGTAAGATTCGGATTGTGTGGATCACCATACTTGAGGTCAGCGGAGTGGGAATGCACTTGGGGTCAGCGGAGTCAGTATAGGGTTCTTATGGGTAGGGGGATTCTGGCAACTATGTGGGCCATAACCCCAGGTCATTCAGTGGTGAGACACTAGATTCAGTACTAACCTTTACTACCAAGTCGCTAGCCTGGCCTGAAATTTGCTTAAGCATTATAGTAGACCCACCATGAGTTTATCCTCTCGTGGTAGACCCACCATCTTTCTCTCTCTCCAGCTCAGGTAGCAAATGAAACCCCAGCTCCTTGGAAGCAGCTGACTCATGTTATGATCAAGGCCAAACATCAATTCCAAGAGCCAAAATACCCGCATATGGTTTCTGGTCCATAATACAAAATGACCTTGTACCTTTCTTTTGCATTGGGTGGGATCCAAGTTTAATAAGGTTATCAGGGCCCAGATATGACCTGGTTCTCGCTCAACTGACATCTTTTTGGAACGGATGTTATTCACCCTACCCATCCTTGTTGACAGTGATCCAAGGTCAATACCTAATGAAATATTATGGTTACTTCTATCATGATATAACTAAATGGGTACTAGTGCATTTCAACTATTGGAAAAGGTTATATGACAACTATCAAAAGAGAGGTATTCATGCCCCATTCTACAAGGGTAGAGGAGAGCTCCATATACAGTCCTTTTAGACCAACAGTTTTCTCCTTTTGTTTGTAAAATCAAAATTTACCACTCTAAAAAGGAATAGTTATGGACTAAAATTGCCTTCACCTGCTGTTGCTTGTGGCCCCAGTATTAACTTCTCTTGCTAAGTTTCTTAATTGAATGGACTTTGGCTAGCCTTTGGTAGAAAACAACCTACCTGAAAGAGTTTTTAGTTTGTTATTAGGCATTGACTGGCCATGAATGATAGTTACGGAACATCAAACTCCTGTTGGCTATTGTCATCATCAGAATGGGGACGACTATGGAGCATAAGAATGGTGCATAAAGGATTGACAGCTTTTATGACCTGTTGTTGACCTGTGCCAAGTGCCGACCCTCCATCTTGGTGCTAGATTCCTAGCCATGCCATAGAACATACACATCCAGTTGGCGAGTAGGTAGACCTACCTTTTGGCTATCCAGTTTATGTTCATGCAACTGGGAGCACCTATGTGATACGGTCATGAATAGGACACGACACAATAAGAATACAGTGACACGGATACGACACCTAATTTAGTGCATCCTAGTGTAGTTTGGAGTGTCCATGATGTGTTCAATACGTGGTTGAAACTACTCAACACAGACACCGGGTCAAATTTCAGAGTATTCAAGCTTCCTCAAGGAGCACCCTCCAAGTTACAAAAAGTCTAGACGAAGAGGTATGATAATACAATTTGCTATGGATTGTAATTTATTATGCTTAGATATCGAGTATAAACAAATATGTTGTCATGGCCTGGGAGGGTATCTATTAAATTACATTTGAATCTTTTATGAAAATATGGGGGTTATGATTTTTGATGTTGCTCCAACACCATAACCTGCTTTTATAATGTAAATTAAGATATTTCATTCTGGATATGCAATTTTGATTAAGTGCTGGATAATGCATTATCTGGCGCAGGATAATACTACCCTGTCTGTTCTTTTTCCATTGTTTACATTGATGTATTTTTTCTCACTCATCTGGCTCATGATGACTATGTATTTATTTCTCAGGAGCAACAAGGAGAAGTGGCAATGATAGCAAGCTTGGCTCCTTCATACAAACTGGAGTTGTCATCTGCTGTCCCAACTCTAGGACTGGTAAGTGATATCTGGTTTTTACTGTGAAAGTTATAATAGATGATAAATAAAAAAAAACCTACATCAGTAGGTGTTGCGTTAAAGACTTTAAGGAGCTTCATTTCCCGCCTGACAGAAGATTTTTCTGAAGAGCTTCATTTCCCATCTGGGGGAGGACACTTCAGTGACATAAACCTTGTGTCTTGCAATTTTGCAAATTCTTTGTTTTCCATTCTGAACAGCTTTTATGTTTTTTATTTTAAAAAAAAAAAATCCTTAGTTGATATGTTCATATATGATCAATTTTTTATTGATCTTTTTCCATTTTTCTTGAATTCAAATGACATACTTTTCCGCACAATGCAACATCAAACCTGCAGTCATCTGGATGCTCAACCCTCATCCCTATATTGATTTTCTAAGCTCTTCTTACATTACTTTTCACTAGTTGTTGCTAGGTGGTTGTGTCGGTTGAGAATCGTAGGGGTTGGGGCAAATCTGCAACCAGGAAGCAACTGAGTTTCTATCTTAATTGCGGACACCTTCAGATGTAGGCACTTATGTTCAGGATAGTTGTTGTTATCAAAGTTCATAGAGGTTAATAGAACCAACATTTAAGCTTTATCCCTTTGCCATCTATAACCTCTGAGAACATAAACAATGAGCTTATGACATGCTAAATGTTTCTTCTTTTCCAGCCAAGAGCAACTTTGCGGTTTCCCCTTGGGGAAGTGTCGGTTGCGGAGAGAGAAGATGAGGAACTCAAGAGAGTGTTATCAATTAATGGTATCTTGAAAGGACAGCTTATGAATGGAGTTTGCACTGCCTTGTACAAGGACAACGATTTAAACCTAAGATACTCATATAAGGTGTATTGGCTGGAATTAACATTCCTTCATCTTTCCTTCATTGTTTTGCTAATTGAATTCTTCTGATACTTGTCGTCTGTTTCTTCATTAAGTATAATGTTTGTCTATATGCTGAATCTTTGGTAGGATGGAGAATTGACATTCATTCCAAGTGTCTCTCTTCCTGCGAATGCACTATCCTTTGCATTCAAACGCCGTTTCAGTCCTGCCGACAAGTTGAGGTACATAAGCTCTTCCGATTTCAATTCCTATTCGAAAGAACTTGTTTACTTTTCAAAGAATGCATTTCAATGGCTCTAGTCTCTGAAGGAAGCGTGATGGGCAATCTCACAAGTATCTTCTTATTTCCTACCTGAAGAACATCTTAAGTTAACAATTGAGGGCATTGCTTGGCGTGGCGGCAATTGGCAACTGCGTCACAGAGGATGCAGGTTTCATCATGGAAACAACCTCTCAATCTATTGGGTGTAAGGTTGCATACGTCTTGGTCCTCCCTAGAACTTTCATCAGCAAGAGTCTCGTGGAACTGAGACACCTTTTTCAAATCTTAATTAACATAAATCCACAAGTATCATAAATTTCTCATTTCTTCGAAATCATCCTAGGGTAAACTACATAAAAAGTAGAGAAAATCAATTAGATATCGGATATGACATAATATGCCCGTGCCGACCTTTTATGATAAGTTGGTGATAGATCCATGCACATGGGGGAGGGATTTGTTACTGGAGACCCTCACTCAATTTCTTTTAAATAGTATAGGTCCCTAGAAGAAGGATATATTTTTAGGAGATATTTGTCAAATTAGTTAGTACTTGTAACTTCTCAAACTTTTCAATTCATCATGTAATAACATCAAAGCAATTCTTATCGTCTTCTTCTCAGATAGCGGGTCTCCCCTCCTCCTTCCACCATGTGGCACATCTCGTTCGTTATTCCACGTTTTCTACTTGAACCAATCACTCTTCTTGTGACAACTCCAACACGTTAATATGCCTCACCTTCTAATCTCTACTAACCACGGCTCCTCCGAGGCCCAAATAGTAGATGCTGCCTCAACTCCTACAAATTGTTTTAGATTGTAGATGGACTTCTTGAGTCTGCAAATTTTGTGCTCCAATTCCCAAAACTTGAAATTAGTGGGTCGATCCATATAAATTTTCCCATCCAACTAACCATGGAGGAAAGTAATCTTGACATCCATCTCGACTAGATCTACATCTAAATACACGATCGTAAGGATTAGGTAAACGGGCGCGATTCTCACTATAAGAGAAAACGTATCCCCTAGTCCACCCCCTCTTACTGAGTGAATCCCTTCGGCACCAAACATGCGTTGTTCGTTTCGGAAGTAGTCTCCTGAATAATCTTTGGCTCCGCAACGTCATCCGGTGCCACCATGAACGCTTTCCTCGCTATCTCAAAACGACATCGAGGGACCGTTGCACGGAAACTTTTACATGTTCTTGAGATTCTGTTGGTGGCACCGAGATCATCATTGGAACATCGCTCCTACCGTCCCTAAGTGGTTGAGGAACAATTTTCTCGTGCATCGTTGAGGAGCTAGGGGCGCTCTTATCGACCTCGTAAAAGTTCAAGACCTCCTTGAGGAATGTGATATATAGTGACTATCTCAGTCACAATTCCATCGTGCTGCACATCACATTTCCATCACGCTACGGTCTTGTACGAATGGCCCAATTCTTGAATTGTGGCAAGAGAAAAAAAATAAATAATAAATAAATGAATGGCCCGTTTCTTGAATGGAGACAGAGAAAAAACAAAAGAGAGGGAAGAGAACCAGAGAAGGGAGTCTAGGAGAAGCGCATAGGTACTTTGTCAGCAGCGACTAATCGGCTAAACTTGAGCATTACCATGTATTCTTTGACCTCTCTTTTTGTTGCATGTACAAAGCAAATGCAGTGTACAGGCACTGTACCTAGTGAGGCATGTATATTATTCGTCAAAATGGTAGATTATTGGACATATCTCATCAAATATCAATCATTAACTCCCACGGTTTTGCAACTTCTATCTCTGGCATTGTTAGGAAGATAGTATTTGATTCTGCTTGGTTGTTTATAAATGCTTTAGTTAGCATGTCTTTTTTATTATGAGCCTGTAAGATGCTGAATATATAATATTCTATCAATGGTTATTGTCGGCTTGATTTGTAGTTGATTGCATTGAACAATTGTTGGACTCTGTTACCCGGACTCGCCACTTTAAGGCAAAGTACCAATGTCGATCTGACATGACACGGGTACGGGATCCGGATCGGACTCTCCATGGTGACAATTGGACACGGCAGATGAAGAAGAAGAATTATTGACAGTTGGTGTTTCCATTTATAAAATCTAAATCCTTGGAGAACTCTCTGTCAGCTGTCAAGGGAAAGAGTTGATTGACAGCTGCCATAAAGTTTTTGGGGGCAGTAAAAGAATTATTTGGTCAAAGGGTGGATCTCTAGGCAAGTAGTAGTTATGAGAAAAAAAGTATTGGAAAAATGAGTTAGTGACAATTGTCATCACCCTTTTTCCTGAGGAGCTGAAGGGTCCAAAAGTTTTGTTAATGCAGGAAGAGGTGAATTTGTTGGTATGCAGATTTAATGTGGTGAATGTGCCAAAGAAGGAGAAACAGTTATATAAGGGGACCATCAAAAAGAGCTGCATATATTTGGATCATTTTTAGCCGAGTCCGCATGTCTTTCAATTATGAGTTTGAAGGGGGCTCTTGAATATGTTCCCGAGATCCGTACCCGAGTCCTGGTAACGGAGTTGGTGGAAAGCTAATTGTTATTTTGGCTTAGAACACGAAGAGTGGCGATGCACATGACATGGAAGGACAAAACTGAGTCTTGCATTCCATACCAACATTATGAGTTCATGGCTGACAGTCTATAAATGGATTTGAGAGATTCGACCTTGATTTTGATAAGAAACAGAAATGTTGGCATATGCAGCAACATAGGTTTTTCCTCAAAGCATTCAGTAGATAAGAGAAATTTTGACTTGGCCCCCACTTTATTTACCCCATTTTAAGGTACACTCCACAGTTTTGCAAAAATGTAAGAGTCCCCCCACTTTGGACGGAAATCATCCAGAACGGACGGTCAACCGCCGCCGCTTATGGACGGTTTCCATCCAAAGTGGGGGGACTCTTACATTTTTGCAAAACTGTGGGGTGCACCTTAAAATGGGGTAAATAAAGTGGGGGCCAGGTCAAAATTTCTCATAAGATAATTATGTCTGCGGCCCAATTCAGATTAACAATCAACAATGATAAGAATGCAGATTTAATGTGCTAGTTTGGTTCCCATTCGAGACAGGGAATGCTTCGTTTCAAATGGCAAATGGTGCTCTCACGAGTGATTGACTGTTACTATTTTTGGCCAATTTTGAAAATGGCACATGCAGGAACCAAACACCTTTCCGTTTAGCATTTAGGCCAAAATGCCAACGAAAACGGTAAACACTCCATTTCAAACGGGAACCAAACTGGCCCTGAATGAGGACATAGTTGAAGTTGCAAACGAGATGATATGAGTGTGGCAAACAAACTGTGACCATTTGTCTTAAGGGTAAAAACTAATTCTGTAATGAAGGTTTTGGTAAGAGGGGATGAAGGCGAGATTGATTCATAATACTTGAGAGTGGCAGATGATATTTTTTAGTAAAGGTGTGCCCCCCTTTTTTATGAAGGCATTCACAGTAGCTGATATTAATATATTTAACAGGATCATTGTGATGTTTAAATGACAGTGCTACTGTACTTAATATTTGCATTTGTTATGATTGTTAGTCTTTATGTTGTCTTGCTTACTTTCTTCTACATATGTTCTAATCCATTTTAAAAAATTGCCTTCATTACTTTTCCATCAGCTATTGGTACCATTTTGACACTAGTGCATGGAGTACAGTCTATAAACATACTGTTGGTAAGGATCTCAAATTCAAAGCTGGTTATGATTCTGAGGTGCGACTTGGATGGGCATCTCTTTGGGTAAGGCCACCTTTCCTAGATCAACTTGTTTAAGTGAGACAAAATGATATCTGCATTAGAAATTCTATATAAACAAAATGATCTGTCAACTTAGCCAAAGCTGGCACGTTTAACTATTAAACAACTTTTTTGGATATTTATTTAAAAGATGACATGAGTGATGTCGTGGTATTGCCTATAATGTTAGATTGATGCTTCTCCTCCACTTCTGGATTTGCATATATCACAACTTTGATCTGTAATATGTGCCAAGATTCAGATGTTTCTTGCAGTTGCTAATATATTTGTATAACAAATAAGCTTGTTCTCTAACATCTATCGAAAGAGTGGTCTTAAAGGAGGGAAAAGACAAATTGCTTGATGGAAATGATACATATATCATGACTTTAATCAGTAAGCCGTGAGTAGGTTAGTATAGAATATTAGACCTCCAACATGGATGTCTTCTAATTGTTTTTTTTTCTTCATCCTTTTTATAGCAATGATAATTACATATTAGTGATTACGATGTTGGCATCTAATTCATTCTTATCTTTGTTTTAAATTATAACCAATTTCTGGATATGTTGCTCGATATGCTAGTAATTTGTTCGTGAAGCTAGGGGTGAGCATTATTCGGTTTTGGACCGAGAACCGACCGAATAAGAAATTTTGTTCGATTTGAAAAAAATTCGGCTCGGTTTCGGTTTTGAAAATACAAAAATTTCTTATTCGGTTTTGGGCTTCGGTTTCGGTCCAAATCCGAATAAGACTTGTGCAATTATTAAATGCATTACGATTAAAAATATGTATATTTTTGTGCATATTTTGAAAACAACAATTCTATGTATATGTTTTAAACCCCAACTTTAGTAATTTAAAAACTAGTTCAACTTTGGGCCCCAATTTTGAAATACAACAAACGTATGTATAAAAATTGTAAAATTTTAATATAGTTTAGCCACAATCCCAACTTTGTGCTCGATCCATTAAACAATAAAGATAGCCCAACCGAACAAACCGAATCGATTATCAGTTCGGTTTCGGTTATGGCTAATTTCGTTTCGGTTTTGGATTTTTAGAATTTCGGTTTATTCGTTTTTCACTATTTCGGTTCAGTTGTGCTCACCCCTACACAAAACAATTGTGATCTGTGTATAATGTTAAAACGTTTCCTTAGGTTTTATTCGACCTTCGCATGGAAATACTGGTTGAAAACAGTCAACTATGTTAATTAAGCAAAAACTGCTTTGCTTTTTAGGTGGGAGATGAAGATGGGAAAGCCAAGACTGCTCCCATGAAGATGAAAGTTCAATTCATGCTCCAGGTCCCTCAAGATGATGTCAGGAGCTCCGCCGTCATGTTCCGAGTGAAGAAAAGGTGGGATATCTAGACCTTGTGCTTTGCCTGCTCTTCTTCTGCAGACTGGGAAAGGCAATGTTGCACAGGTGAGGGGGGGATATCTTGCTCTTGTACCTTGCCCTGTCACTTTGTGACAAGGGCTGAGGGCTCTGGCCTTTGTTCCTGTTACACTGATGTTTATTGCCATAGTTTCTGACCTTTGCTGATATGCCAATGAATGCCTCTATTTATGGCCTCTCTTCTGCCTTCAGATAATCTTGGTACTATATCCACACTGGCATCGAGAAAAGCCTCGAGGATATTGGTTTTGCTATTTTTTGAGAATTTGCCATTCTCTTTGTCAATTTCACTTGATTTTAACGATATTACGTGGCTATATCCGTAACTAAATATCCTCAACTTTCTCCGGTTTGCAAATTGATGTCTTGTGCTTGGGAGATACCGTGTTTTTAAGGGGGCGTTTGGTACGCATTTTTTGGGGCAAATTTAGTGTCAAAATTATATTCCCATCTTTGGTTTTATGTCATAAAAATTTATTGTCGGGAATTGCAAATACGTGGTAAATAATTTACTGAGAAAACTTGGGAATTCTATCCTTATGATTATGTGGGTATTATTTGGTCTAATTTTTTCCTAGTCTTAAAAATATCCCTTTTTTCTCAGTTTTTATGTTCTTTTTCTAAAGAATATTAATTGTTTTTGTCTTTTTTCTTCATTTTTTTAAAATTTTCTGGGATGTTTGTTTTCAGAAAATTTGATTCTCGAAATTATAGAATTTTAGCTATCAAGTATTCCACGTGCCGAACATTTCCTAAGAAGAAAAAAAAATTGAAAGGTAGTATTATTAACTGTAGGGAATAAATTTCAGGATATTTAATTCGTAGTTGTATTTGTAGTAGTGCATGGTAGCAACTTACTAATAATAATAATTTAGAATATAAGTTTGAGATTTGGGGAAAGCACAGGAACGTATCTGCAAATTAACCTAAATAGTCTAATATAGTATAATTTTAATTTCCTTTTGGAGAAGTTGTATCTCTACGATGATCTATTGATGGCTATGTTCCTACTAATTCAACCAAGCTAATATAGGATTAGTAGCTCTAACTATTGCAACTGTTATTGTTTGTACTATCAAATAAGCCCCACATCTACACCACACCAAAAAAACCTTTGAGATATATGACCATGGTTTAGAGTTCCAAGTACAACTATGTTATTTCAGTACATCCAAAACGTAGAGTGAAATTTTGCGAATTGCGAGCTGGACTTGGACAATGAATTTATAAAAAAAAAAAATTCGTATGATTAATCAACATGTTAACTAATCGATTATTGTTTGAAGGGATACTAGATATCGTAGAATAGTATTTTTCTTCTTGTTATTTCATCATATGGCAAGGGCCATATATATAGGGATATGGGGCAACCCAAGGGTCATGAGTTACATGATCCCAAGGGTCATGTGTAACTCATGACATAATGGTGAATAGTAAGGGTTTCACAACATTCTCCCTTATTCATCCATTTTCTTGGATCCACTTATGAAATACTTCAGGATTCAATAAGCTAATGGGGTGGATACTGCTGGATCCAGAGTAAACTTGGTTTGCCTCGTTAAAACCTTGGCTGTGAAAAATCCAGTGGAAAAAACTATCAGTCCTAAGGAAAAAGAGTACAATCCTATAGTTTTACTCTCCCTGATCTATACAAGCTTCAGGCTTGCAGGTCTTTTAGTTGCCTCATCCCTATTCCTCTTACAAGCTTTACAAAAGTACATCATGACAGTGTTTTGGTAAACAAATCTGCTAAGTTATTACAAGATTGAATTTGTTGTATTTTGACTTGTTCCTTCTCTTGAAGGTCGTGCGTCCAGAAGAATTTGGGGGATATGTGCTTCGTCTTGTCATTCTTTATGTATCCTTTCTGAAGTTGAGCTACGCATGCTGCATTATCTTCAAAAAGGGTAGTAGGCTCAAGTTCACCAGTCTTCAGGCCAGTAGATGCCAAAATGTGCTGAATGACGGAGCGAAGCCAAACACACTCCTTGCTTGTTTCATGGATTGCCAGGAGTTCAGAATGGTTGGATGAGATAGCCACACTGGTCTGTTTGACGGACCTCCAGGAGATAGCCGTACCACCGAAAGTAAACACAAATCCAGTTTGTGATTTCTCTGTGTGGGGATCTGATCTGTAACCTGCATCTGAATAACCAAGTAAAGTGGAAGACCCACTATTCGGATAATATAGTCCTAGGTCTATAGACCCTTGGAGGTAGCGCAGAAGATGCTTCACTCCATTCCAGTGGCGCTTTGTGGGCGCTGCACTGTATCTGGCTAATAAGTTAACTGAAAACGCTATATCAGGACGCGTACAGTTAGCTATATAGAGTAGTGCCCCAATGGCACTTAGGTAAGGTACTTCAGGACCTAATGATTCCTCCCCCTCTTCCAGTGGACGGAAAGGGTCATTCTTTACGTCCAATGATCGAACGATCATTAGTGTACTAAGGGGATGGCATTTATCCATGTGGAATTGTTTAAGTAATCTTCGTGTATATGTAGACTGGTGTAACAGGATACCACCCTTTAGGTGTTCGATCTGTAAGCCAAGACAATACTTTGTTTTCCCTAGGTCTTTCATTTCAAAAGTTGTCTTAAGGCTTTCAGATATCTCAGTGATCTCTGCAGGAGATCCAATGAGATTTAAGTCGTCGACATAAACGGCGACTATAACAAATCATGTTCCCGATCTTTTTATAAAGATACACGGGCAGACTTTATCATTAGTAAATCCTTGCGTAGCAAGAAACTCACTTAGTCTGTTATACCACATTTTTCCTGATTGTTTAAGACCGTACAATGATCTTTGTAACCTTACAGAATAGGTATCTCGAGGTCTATCTGTTTTCTCTGGTGAAATTTTATATCCTTTAGGGAGTTTCATATAGATATCTTTATCTATATTGCCATAAAGATATGCAGTCACAACGTCTATGAGCTACATTTCTAGGTTTTTCAGAGAAGAGAGGCTGATCAGGAATCTGAAGGTATTCCCATCCATGACCGGAGAATATGTTTCTTCATAATCTATTCCCGGCTTCTGGGAGAAACCTTGTGCTACAAGGCGTGCTTTGTAGCGCACAACTATGTTGTGTTCATTTCTTTTTCTTGTGAAGATCCATTTATATCCTACAGGTTTTACACCTTCAGGTGTTTGGACTACTGGTCCAAAGACTTCGCGTTTCAAGAGTGAGTCCAGCTCTACTCCTATTGCTTCGTTCCACTTTGGCCAATCGCCTCTGCGTTTACATTCCGCTAGAGACCGTGGATCGATGTCATCGTCATTTTCAGTTACGTGAACGGCAATATTGAACGTAAAATCGTCGTCGACGACTGTGCTTTTTCTGTTCAGTACTTCTCCAGTACGTACATAATTTAATGATATTTCTCCTGTTTGTTCCTCTTCAAGGGAAACTAGGAGGGGAGAGGTAGCTGATCTGAGCTCAGCATCCTGTGTCTGGATCTTCTTAATTTCTCCAGGATTTTTTCTTTTACGAGGGACTTTGTCTCTCGAACCTGGTGGGCGTCCTCTTTTTAATTGAGGTATTGCCATTTCTGTTGTCGGCGGATTGCATCCATCTTTGGGGATGTCAATCCTAGCTGGCGTGTTGGCAGCAGGGACGTGTGATCTGACAATCTTCTGGTTGTCAGTAAATGTATTCGGAAGTAGATGTACAGTGTTCTGAAGATGTAATATCTTCAGGATCTCATCTTCACATTGACTTGTACGCGGATCAAAATGAGACAAAGTTTTTGTGTTCCAAGAAATTGTCTTAGAAGCTTCTGGCTTCTTAGACTGTGTGCCCAGTTTAGGAAATAATCCTTCATCAAACTCACAGTCATCAAGACGTGCCTTAAATACGTCACCCGTCAGGGGTTCTAGGTATCTAATTATAGAGGGTGAGTCAAACCCAACATAGATACCTAATCGACGTTGTGGACCCATTTTGGTCCTCTGTAGGGGAGCAATGGGGACGTAAACAGCACAACCAAAAACTCTCAAATGAGAGATATTTGGAGGTGAACCATAAGCGAGCTGCATCGGAGATAGAATATGACCTCCAGAAGGCCGTATTCTAATAAGTGATGCGGCATGCAATATAGCATGACCCCAAGCTTCCACAGTCAACTGTGACTGCATCAACAATGGACGAGCAATCCATTGTAATCTCTTAATAAGAGATTCTGCTAACCCGTTCTGGGTGTGAACATGAGCTACAGGATGTTCAACTTCGATGCCAGTTGCTTGGCAATAGTCTTGAAAAATCTGTGAAGTAAATTCACCCGCATTATCAAGTCTTAATTTTTTGATATGGTTATCGGGGAAATGAGCCCGCAACTTAATTATTTGTGCCAATAGCTTAGAAAAAGCTAAGTTGCGGGTGGACAAAAGGCACACGTAAGACCATTTAGTAGATGCATCGATAAGTACCATAAAGTACCTAAATGGACCACTTGCGGGGTGTATAGGTCCGCAAATGTCTCCATGAATTCTCTCTAAGAAGCTAGGAGACTCTAGTCCCACTTTCAAAAGGGATGGTCTCGTTATAATTTTGCCTTGAAAACAAGGTAGACACGAGTAATCATACTTCTGAAGAATCTTCAGGTTCTGCAGGTTGTGTCCAGTGGATTGGCTTATGATTCGTTTCATCATAGCTGATCCTGGGTGACCTAGTCTATTATGCCAAAGTTTAAATTTTGGCAATGAATGACACTTCTGGTGCACAATCATGTTAGCTTCTGTTGATTGAATATGAGTATGATAGAGACCCGACGGGAGTCCCTTGAATCGTTCTAATATAGTTTTTGAACCATCTTTTAGACGAGTAACATACAGATATTCTGCCTCATTTATTTCATTTGTTTCTAAGTGATATCCGTTTAAACGAATGTC